>VXBX01002685.1:354137-419416 GCA_013400415.1 Scytalopus superciliaris | reverse complement strand
ATTAAAATTCTTAAATTATCGGGGAAAAAAATCTCTGTCACAGCTAGATAAGACAGTAGTTTGTTTCATCAGAATAAAGTGACTAAGTCTTTTGTTAAGAGAGCTTTTCTTCACAAGCTTGTTTATTGACTAGAACAGGTTAGTATGCTTATGTTGTAATGTAGTGCATTGCTTTTCATCCTGTATTTTGGTATTTTGGAAAGGGTTTTTTTAAAGAAAACATTTGTTGGAAAACTGAAATACTTTATATATATATATATATATATGACTATAAAAATTTAAATTAAATGTTATATATTCAGTTCAGCATGCATAACAAGCTTATTCCTCAGCAAAAATTGTATACCAGTACCCTTTTTAAAAGGTAGAACTTTGAGTTACTGGAGCATCTTGAAATCCAAGGCATTAGTTTAAAAATTTTCCTTCTTGCCAGTTGTGGCTGCAGACTACTCTGTGGCTAGTTACTATATTTCTGAGGCATTTGAAATAATGAGGGAAAGTAAGATTTAGCATGAAAGTAATTTTTTTGAGTAATTGGGCTGCTATTACAATATTAGATATTTTTCTTCTATTAATTTGATAAAAAGTATGGGCTATTATAGATGTTATATGTAATCAGAGAGGGGAATATGGAAATAGGAGGGAGTTATTTCACCCGATGCTATAAAGGAAAACAAAGGGAATTCACCTCTCAGCCAAAGTGTGGTACCTGGTCAGGTGTCTAAGAAAGCTTGATGATATGCAGAGGATCAGAATGCTCCTGCTGTATTCCCCTTTTTTTGGTAGCTCATATAGTGATTGACAGGAGGTCAAATTTCCCTTCCACTTTTAAAATGAAGTCAAACTGAATCCAAGTCCCTTCCCTGACCCAGGCTGGGTTTGGGGAGACAGATTCATTTCTGACCCCTGTGGGTGGCTGGTGCAAACTCTGAAGCCTGGGATTAAATCACTGAAACAGACACTACTGTCAGCTGAAATACATTCAGCACGCTCCAAGGCCATTCTGTCTCACATTTAATAGTGCTTCACAAATGGTAAAAAAAAATGGCAGTTTTCTGTAAAATTTATTAAGACAAAAGTTGTACCTGCTCAGGACACAGTTTTGTTTTTTTTTGCCTCCTGCCATAGACTAGTTTTGATTATTAGGGGCAGAAATATTTTTGTGCAAAGTTGAAATTCAAGTGATTAGTGGGGTATCTAGTCAAGGTTATAGCCTGGCTCTGTTGTTCTTCTGTATGTGCAATTAGAGAGCTGTATTAGAATGTCCTGTGACATCCTGAGCCATTTTAATTTTCTGTGGAAAGACATTCTCTGGAATAGTTAGCATCTCTGGTGTTTTTACATGGCTATTTCCCACTCCTCTAGAAGAAATGGTGCTCAAAGACGACAGGTTTTTGCACTTGCATAGGAAAGTAATTTCAGAACTTGTTGTTGTCATTGTGTCTTATTTCTCAAAGATCATTGAGGGAAGTCCTAGTGGAATGTAAATACACTGTGAACGGTGTATCTTAAAATGAAGGCCCAGAGTTGTTGGAAATAAAGCCTGTCGTGTGGCAAAGCTGGAAAAAAAATGAAGGGTTCACTGTGGTTTGGTACTGATGCTTGTTTGGCAGCCCTCCTGTCTTGCTTGTCTTGGCTGATGTTCCATCAGTCAGGGCACTTGTATATGGATCATGATGCATCAGACTGTGGAAGAGATCTGTGATATGCCTTAATAAAAAACAAAGAAAAAGACAGCTTTTCTGAACAATCCATAGTTACTCTACTATTGGTTAAAGCTGATTTTTAGATCAATTTGTCTGTTAAATTCCTGTCACTTTAAAAAAAAAAAAGAAAAAAAAGAAAAATGATTGTTATGTAAGACCAAAAACTTTTTCATGGTGTTTCTTCTCAAGGTTTATTATTTCAGTCTGATTCATTTCCTGTTTTTTCTGCTAATGCACTGACAAAAGCAGAAACAAGTATCCCCCAACTGTTTGTAAATCTTGAAAATATGTAATTTACTGTATTACAGGTGTGGCTGTAAATGATGCAGAGATTTATACTGTACTTCTCTCTGTCAGTCTCTGGTCATGTACTTGCTGCCCTGGCTTACACTGCTGTTCCAAGGCTTCACAGCTCCCTAGGTGGAAATTTATTTCAGATATGAGAAAGATGAGGATAAGTTAGAACTTCTGTCCTCCTCATATGATAGCATGAGAACCAGAAGATATTTGGTCAGATTAATAGCAAATTAAACACTTTTTTGATGGAGTAATTTTTTCAGCTGTCTTTGATTAGGCTTTTGGGCTCATTACCACAGACTTTCTTGGATATTCACAGCACTGAGAGAGAGAGGTTTGATATTTATATGGATGGCAGTATAGAAAGTGCTAGAATATACTGGCAGGGAGATAAATGTACTTTCTGGATTTGAAAACAGTCTGACAAGTTAGGAATTCCTGTTTAGGGCTTGGGCCCAATAGGAGATTTGTTCTACCCTTCATCTGCACCACAGAGTCTCACATGTGCTGGAGGCAGGATCCTGAACTCCCAAAATTGGGTGCAACTGCTTTGATGTTCTGGTGAACTTGGAGGCTAGTTGCGAATGCCAGTGACTTATTTGTGTGGTTACTGCTACCTTGAAATGCATTAAAATTGTAACATTTTAATACACTCTTGTAAGGTTTACGATATTTGAGTAAAATATAGATTGGCCTTTATATATAGTATATATTAAAGCTCTACGGAAAGAAAACTTTTTCATCTGACACAAAAGCTACATTCCCTCCCTTTCAATCAAAAGCCTGGAAAAAGGTAAGCACTTCTAACAGGGTATTTTTTTCATGATGTTGTTGTTCATGCTGCAGTTTGCAAATTTATGAATTAGGAGACAGAAGTTTGCAGTTTCTTTTACAAAACATAATCAAATGAAGGAATTGCTTAAATAGCTTCTTGAGAATTAAATTTAGAATTACAGTAATATATTATTTAAACCCTTTTCAAACTTATATTTTTGAATTAGGTTGTTTGATAATATAGCAGGTTAGGCCTTGTACATATTTATTTCTTGGTTAGGGAAGACTGCTTCACTTTGGAGAAGGAAATCAAGGCCTTCAAGCTTTTAAATTCACATTCTGGTGAGCTTTCAGTCTAAAAGTATCTACTTTTCTGTTACAGTTTATGAAGTCAGTACTAGAAACGTCATGAAGTTCTTAGGAATTGTTTTTGTCCTTTTTTATCAAGTGTTTGTCTTTCCTTCTAGATATGTGGTCCTTGAAAGATGAGAAAGGCCTGCTGTTGAGTGGCATTAAATACCTCTAGGCTACCATTACAGACCATTTTGCTAAGCAAAGAAAAATGGAAGGGGTCTTTCTCTGGTGATGTCAGTCATATGGAGGATATTGTACTGTAAAATGAGCAGGGGATAAAAGGGAGAAACATAGTCTTTTTGTAGTGGCATAGTCTGGGATACTTGAGAGGGACTCTGGGGATGCATATGAAGGAGGAAAAAACATGCTTTATTTCTGTTCCAAATTGTGATGGGATTTATAAATGTTTTTAATGACAGTCATGGTGGTGACAGAGTGGACTGGTGTACTAAATACCTTAGAGAACAAGCAAATGAGTGCAAGTTGTGAAGTTATTGTGGCTTAATGCTTCGCAGCTCAGACACAGGAGGCTGACCATTCCTGTGATCCCAGGCTGGCTGTGAGGTAGGACGTTCCCCTCTGTCCATCAGCAGCTGCTCTGTGCATTGTCTGTGTGAGCTTTTAGCAAGTCACATTATCTGTCTGCCTCAAACTTCTGTCTGTAAAGTAAGAGTGCTTTGTTTTTAGAATTTATACTATATACAGAAAGACACACACATGCTGTAAGTGTATGGTATAGTGGAGGGTCTTGGTAGGAATTCATTTTGACTTGGGCTGCTATCATCAAGTACACATCAAAGAACTCCTCTTTTTAGGAGTGTTTTAGGAGTTTCAAGTGGTGTGTATATAACTGTGTACACAATACTTGGAACTGACAGTATCTTATATAAATAAAACTAATACTTCACATTATGAAAGCAGGCATTCAGGTTTTTGGTTATATTTCATTGAAAATGTAGTTGCTCTGAAACGTGTTTTGTGGCTCAGCTTGGGTATTAAAATGAACAAACAAAAAACCCCAACCAAATATTGTTTCTGAGAACACAGAGGAAGGGTTTCTTATTGTTCAAAAATATAGTGCCATGCAACTCCTGAGAAAGTTATGTCTGTTTGGAGCAGAGGTGATTGTCTCTTTCCTCTTTAAGTTTTCTTTTGCTTTTATTTTCTTAGAGAAGCCTTGCTCCATGGTTATTCTATCCCTGTGAAAACTTGCATGGGATGGCAAATTTTTAGAAAATTATTTTGAGCATTTTGTTTAAAGAATGATTGCTGTGGGAGTGAAATTCCTGAACATTTCATATACAATCAGACTTTTTCAGCCATTGTAGCAATTGGTGAGATACTTAAATTTTGTCTTGCAGCTGCCAGGCAACAAGTCAGTAATGAGAGACCCAAGTGAGAAGGGGGAATGCTTCCTGCTGCTCTTGAGTGAGTGGCCTGAGACTAAGCGGGAGCTGCCTATCCAGTTCAGAGGAGGTATAGGAAAACCTGGTGGGTAGAGGCAAAAGAGGAGGTGGGAGGAAAAGGGGTAAGTGAGGAAGAGCAGGAAGAAAAGGTTGCATGCTGAGGTAGAGGAACTGAGGCTCATGTAGGCTGAAATTACTAAAACAGCTGCATTTAAACTTTTTTAGACCAAATCTCCATTCTGTTATATGACAGCCTTCCATTATGGCTCTTGAGCATCTGCAAATGAAAATGGTAGAAGAATAGAAGATACTATTCACAGGTTCTGCTAAGTAAAAAAAAACCTGCTTAGTATTGGCCAACATCTGGGGAAGAAGGATGGGAAGGTTAAATGAAGCTTAGCCCTGCATAGCCCTCTCATCTACCACCTGTCAGCTGTTGTATGAGTATGGGTTTATTTCACAGTGTTCCTTCACTGAGATGGATTCCACAAGCCCTAGTTTGAAACACACTGCAGCAGGCTGTAGTGTCCTTCACGGAAGGCATTCTTCTAGGTTTGTCTTCCTCTTGAAACCCATTGGCCAGTATTAAACAAATCTGTTGTGGGAGTAGAAGTTCAAAGAGAAAATTCTAGCGAAGTCTTGTCTCTTGGTGTCTGTATATTGCTAAATAGCATAAAATTTATGTAGGATAGCATTCTCATGCCCTAACAACAGAAGAAATATTGTTGGCATTTAAATCATTAGACAACAGACACATTATTTGGAGCGTGCTGGAGGATAAGATAGGAAATACTAGAACAAGGAGTCTGTGGTGCCTCATGTTGTAGAATGTTTGTGTTGTTGGGCAAGGCCCTTATAGAGCAGTTAGATGTTTATTTTTCTCTGTGCTGGTGTTTAGACATCCAGGTGTTGATCAACTGGTAGCTCCTGCTGTCAGTGCTCAGCATAAGTTTTGATCCTATGCAGTCCTATGCTGATGCAAAACAGCCTTAGAGCTTTGGCTGCCCACAATATCTTAATCTTATTTCAGGTGACAGTGTTAGCTTTAATGTCTGTTTCCTGTTTTGCAAATTTGAAAAAATAATCTTCCTTTGCAGAATTTCTATGAAGATTTCACAGGAGTCCTCTGAAAAGTCATTTGTTAATGTTTTAGAAGCCCCTAGTCTGGTAAAATACTTTACAGACTTGTGTGGTATTTGTGAATTTAGTGTTGTATAATGTTGTAAAGCAAAAAATGTTTAGCATGTAAGATGGGGAGCCTCATTTAATAGTGGAATGGGAAAGAGCTGTCATTGGAATGCAGCCAGCTTCAGAAAAATCAGTGTGTCTGTGTGATCCTGCAGGAAGTGCAGAAGCCAGAACCAGCCTTTAGGTTACTTTCATCTGGTTTGGTACCCTTCTCCCCAGGACCTGGAGATGACTGCTAGAGCACTAAGTGGTGTCCAAACAATAGTCTTTCTGCTTCTCTTGATAGAGCTCACCTACCTGGGGCTACACTCACAGCTTGTCCCTGCAGGGAGCAGCCAGCTGCTGGGGTGGGAAGTAACTGGAACTGCTTAATCTACCATCTGGCAGGTGGATCTCTGTTGTGAACAGGGGAAAAGATGTCCTGATGTCTCTGAAAGTGGTGATGAGGATCAGATACTACATCCAGCCATCATATGTGCTGAAACTGGACCAGTGTTGTATTGCCTTCCAGTGTATGAGACACACTTGTAATTAGCTGGATGAAGGATGCTGTTTAGTTTTTATGGACAGCTTGCATTATGAAATCCATAATTTTTGAGCACTCAAGGGTGCAATATTGAGTGTCCTCACAGTTCTTAGTGTAGCTTTGTGTGCCTGTTATCCCTAAGAGTATTTGATGATGTTGTATGTCAGAAACAGATAATGTATTTATTGAGGAAAGGATTTTCTGGGGGGCAGGAGGTTACGGTTGTTGGCTGTAACCACATTAGCACTTATGATGTGATTACAGTGGTCTTCCTATGCAATTTCTGTGAGGTTGTATTGGACTTTTACATGGTATACTTAAGTACGCTATAGGAAACAGTTGGTTCTGCATGAAAAAGTCATCTTATTTAATACAACAAATTTTATTGTCCTCATTGCTAGAAAAGGACTTGGTAGCTTAGTTTTCTTGGTGGATCTTGATACTCTAGACAAATGTGAAAGGATTAGAAAAGGTGTCCTTACTATGGTAGAAAGTAGGAATCTGAGCTGTCAGGAATCCTGAAACATGGGCATGATCCAAACTTGTATGTTAATTTCATTCTTTTCTGTTAAGCAAAAGTTACGGAGGAAGTAGATTTCACTTACACAATTACTTTACACCAGACCAAGAGAATATTGAATAAAAAGAGGGCAACTTCTGAAAATTTGTGGGCTTTTTTCTTAGTGTACTGAGACAGTTTGTGTCTCAGCAGCATGTTCCTCCAGGATTTTGGTTCCAAAAGTGACTGTGACTGGAATTTGGAGAACATTAAATAGAAAGGAGAGTGCTTGTACCCATAAGTTTTAGTAGCATTCTGGTTGGTTCTGACACAAATGCTTTGCTCTTCCATTGAAAAGCCACAAATGTAGCTGAAGGTGCTGTGACCTCTAATGGGGAAGTGTGGGCAGATATAAACTATTTCAGTTATATCAAAATTGAAATTTAAGCAAAGGGATATGTTTTTTAGTGTAGCTGCTATCTTCCCAGTATGGAACAATGTCAGCCTGACTAGCAGTTGTTTAAAAAGGCTGCACTCAGCATGCATTTCATTTTAGAGCTAAGACTTGCTAGTATAAGTAAATAATGAAAGTCTTGTGATGTGAGCTGTAACAATCCCTTTTCAGACATAGTGCTGTGACATGTGAGTTGACCTGCCAGATTGTTCTTCTAGTTTATTTGCATTTATTATTCATATTCTCCACCTGTTCTGAAGTTAGAATCCTTTTAAATGTGCTTCGGCTTTTCAGGTTCCTTAGATTCCACCACACGACTCTCACAGTTACCACTGTGATAGCTACAAGGGTGACAACACGTTTGCTCTTCGGAGAAGAGTTCTTTAATAATATTGGCTAAAACTTTGCAGCAGAGCACTTCTGTGGTTGCACACAACTCTGAAAGAGCAAGGAATCATTTATATTCCTTCAACACAGTATTTGATAGTTTTCTGTTAGTAGAATGATTTGAGGATGAGTGCTGAACAGTGGGGTTGCAAATTAGAAAGGTCAGAAATAGCAGAGAAAGTGAATTGTCATAAATACCTTTGTTCATAACAGTCATCCTAAAAGATGTGAGTGTGAAAGAGAAACGAAGGAACAGCTAGAAGAACTTCAGAATTAATTTCTGAATAACTTCAGTTACAGCTTTTTTTTAAGGCAGAGTTGAATAATTATGTAGAGAACAGTCTAAACTCCCCTTACTGAAAACAGACAATATACCAGAAATATAAAAAAACCCCCCTCTTTTTATCAAATAGAATTTGTGTAACTATCTACTGTTTTGCATCACACACTTGAAGCTTCTAAATAACTGTTAAATCATAAAAATTCCTATTTTAGCAACTTACCTGTATTAAAATGATCTGATTAAAAGGTCTCACTTCTAGACTACTAGAAATTTTTTGACATTCTATATGTTTTTCAGGTAAAGTTGTTAAATTTCAAAGTTACTGAAGATATTGATCATACATGGAAATAGATGTGCAACTGACTTTTTTGTAGGAGACTTTAATTCCTCAGTAACAGCAATTGGGCTTGTTTTATTCTCTGTTTTGGTGCTGGTACAGCGTTATGATTCATTTTTGTCCTGTGCTAGCTGTAGCAAGGAAACCACACACATACTGTAGTGTAACAAGGTTAGAGAAGTACATTTCAGACTGGATATGAAACAATCATCAAGGATATTTATTCATTCTGTTGAAGTTTTGTCCTGCCTAACAAGCAGACTTGGAGAAAAAAAATTAATCTCTTGCACAGATGTGTTTGACCTTTGCTGGAGGCAGGTCTGTGCTGCCTGAAAAATGGAGCTGGTGATAACACTCCATTATTGGAATCCTAAGTACTTTTGGAGTTTGTTTACTCTGGCTGTTTTCTCCTCCCCACCTACCCTGAGAAAACATACCACATTTTTTTAGTTTGTGTCAACAGCCAGAGGAAAGGTCTGGGTTGAAAGTGAAGCTTTGGATTTACACCTGTGTAGTAATCCTTTCAGCTGAGAGGAAGGAAGCTGTGATAGCTGGACTTTCCTGAGAGCAGCTGGCATCATGTCCAGGTATTTTGTACTGATCCAGTCTTGCTGGGAGATAGCAAACACAAATACAGGTTTGTCCAGATCACAGTCCATTGAGCTGGAACGAGATCTCTTAGTAAACTACAGTTAACTGCTGGTAATGTTTGATAGTGTCACCAGGTTATCTACAGACAGACATGGCCCTCCGTGAATATGAAACTTCAAGCTCTTTGGATTCAGTTTTTGTTCAAATATCAGCATCATTTCTGGTTTGTCTGGTTTCTCTGTCAGGTGCTCAGTTTTTTCCCCAGAGCTGATTTTTGTTGAAGAACATATTCATGTCAGTGGCTGTGAAAGCCAAGTGTTGTTATCCTTGAACGTTCAGTGCAGGTTTGTAAAATACAGGTTTTAAATCTGTTTCAGAACTGCTGTTCTTAGTGAGTATCTCACGTGCTGCTTCCTGTGTGTCAGGCAGAAATTGTGACAGAGGTGAGGAGATTTTTATTATAAATGTATGAGGTAGCTGAGAGTAAGGGATGAAGATTGCTGGGAAGGTCCTTGGGCAGTAAGGTGGCTGTGAATGCCCTTTTGTTTGCAGACTTGAGTGTGAGGATCTGTGACAGGAGCCATCGCACTTGTGAACCTGCCTTCGTGTTTGTGTGTGGCTTGCTGAGAGTGAGTGCCACGTTTCTGAGTAAACATTCAGAGTGTTACTGGTGTTGGATTGGAGCAAAGTGACCCCTGCTCACCGTAAAAAAGGAAAAGAAAAGACAAAAAAAAAAAAAAAAAAAACCAAAAACCCAGATGAATAGGGGAGGTTTTTGGGTTATTTTTTGAGATCCCTTTAGTGTTCCTGTTCATTCCCCAGCCAGCAGTGTGAGGTGTCCTGCCTCCACCACGGACACGGTGTCCGCAGGCAGCTCCAGCAATCCCTTAGTCTTCGGCGATCTGCGGAGTACGCAAACTATTGGCTTTGGCTGCAGCTTCTGCTCGTGGGATAGCTCAGATGTGTCTCACTTGAGGCATCTCATTTGTTTTTGAAGATGGAGACAGATGCAGTGCTGTCTGCCCTTAGTGTGTCTGGGTCAGGCGGTGTGGCCGGGAGGGTCAGGGAGTGTTGGTGCTGGTGCTGGTGCTGGTGCTGGTGCTGGTGCTGGTGCTGTGCTGGTGCTGCCAGCCCGGCCGGGGGCACACACGGGGCACCGCTCTGCGGCCGCTGCTCGGCTGGGTGGATCTCCTGCCACTGCTTTGTTCTCTGCCTGCCTCTGCTTGATAGAGGGAATTAACCTGAAGCCTGCAAAACGAGCCAGTCACATGGATAGACTGTGCCAGATACAGCCGTAATCCCGAGCTGAAACATTGAATTTGTCCTCCCCCTCTTCCTGCTCTTCTGCTTTTGTTTTCCGATTTAGGAATGCAGCCTCTGAGTTGCAATAGCACAATGGAGACTCAATGTAACTACTCCTAAAGCTCTGCTGGCAGGGAAGCTCTGACGTCAGCAAAGTTAGGGAGAGGCTTTGCATTGCGCACATTCAGTCGCTCCGGGCCGCAATCATGGCATGTTGGAATGGCAGCAGAGTTTGGGGGGAGTCACCGATTGCTGCTTGTAGCCTGCTGCTCAGGGTCTGTCTTTTGTGGGTAGAAGATGTACTTGGTAAACTACATACTGTCCCGTTTGTTTATTACAGACATTCAGATTATTCTGTAAGTATTTGTGCTTGCCACTGCTGGCTTGCAGGATATTGCTTTTAGCTCTTTAAACTGTGATTACAGTAACAGTTCTTTGCTGGTGTTTCAAGTGAAGTTATTTTCCAGAGGCGAACTACGTGTATTGGTCAAGGACTTTTTTCCCCAGTGTTAGCACCATGTTTTAGATAAGCAGAAAGAAAATAAATCAGTAATCATCTACTGCAATTTAAAATTCATAATGGTTAACTTGCAAGCAGAAAGAAAGCAAGGACCTAAAGATGTTGTGTGAATTCCTGATCCACCAGAGAAAGTGGTATTTTATTTTGAAGGTGAACAGAGTTTTGACTCCTGTTATTACTGATTAAACAAATATCTTTGACTGGAAATAAATACGAAAGCCTGTGTGTTATATCCAGTTTAAGATACTTGTTTCATCTGAGATTTATCTGGATGCAGACAGCTCAGGAGAGGTGTATTTAAGGCCATCAGAGCAAAACTGTGGGTGTCATTGTGACAGGATTCAAAGTCAGGCTGTAGGATTGCAGCTGATGTTAAAAATAATCAAGCTTTTGTGGTGTTTCCAAATTATTTACTCTGCTTTCTAAAGGACAAAATTATCCTGACATTTGAGGACTGTATCTCAAGTATAGGCTAATGAGTGCTCATGGCCAGAGGCAGCATCTTGTGTACTAATTCAGTTTACCAAATGTGATATTCCGTGGTCTAGGAAGCTTTTAAATGTGACTTAAGATGTTGAGTTTTTTTAAAGTTTTACTAAAAAGGTTATAGTTGAAAGCATATTACCAGTGTAACTATTTAAAAACCACAAAGTATGGTTTTACCTCAGAACCTGAAATAATACAGGTTTGTTTAGAGACTATAATTAGAAAGTGTTTAGCTGTTCTAAATAATGGAGAAAATAAGCACACTAGCTTTTCTAGAAATTGCATTATGCTTGCTTCATATTTTCTTTTGTGCCTGTAATTGTTGGAAATAGATAATGTGTCACAGTCTGCTGCACAAAGGGACCCAACTAATGATATTTGCATAATTATGTAGAAAGAACTGTTTAAGATGATCCTTTAGAGGAAAAAAGTAATATCCAACACAGAAATAATACGTGAATTTGCATGTGTGAATGTGAGGGGATGTGTGAAGGCGAAGAGGCTTTGCAATCCCTCCTCAAGAGTGTGAGAGCACAGGAGCTGTATTTCAAAAACACTCACTGTGTTGTGAGGCCTGGCAGTGGGAGTGTAACTTGCTAATTTGAAAGTAACTGAGTAAATATAATAGTGCAGATATATCTTGACACACACTCATTTGTGTCCACTAAGCACTAGGAACTGCTGCAGCATCCTCAGCTGGCAGAGGAACATCACTGTAGGTGCCGGGCATTTTTTCTGACTGTGTTCTGTTGGTAAAGGGGACCTTTGAGCATTTAATTTTATTTTTTAAAGTTGGGTATGAAGCTTTCTGTCAGTCCAGGACTCTGCAGCACTGCCAGGGTCTCGTCAGCACTGTGTGACCCAGCACGTCGCCTGACTCACAGGACTGCGAGGCCTCTGGCCAATGCCCAGTGGCTTGCAGGGGAGTCACAAACTCCCCTGTGTTGATTCATGCCTGGATGCCATTAATGAGGCAATGAGGACTAAGAAAGTTTCACAAGAGTAAGTTTTTAAAACCGTGAGTGGGTGTTTTTGCACTGACTTTTCTAGCCATTTGGTGCAGTGGTTGTTTTGCATAGAGAAGCTGTTTATTCCTTGGTCTGTGTTGCTGTCAGTGAAAAATATTTGGAAAAACTCTCATCAACCTGGCTAAATCCTGCTGTGCGCTGACATAGCATATTTCTTGGCATAGTACAATGTTGTTGTAGGTGGAATAACCATGCTGGCAGAATAACTCCTCCTGTTGGCATATATTGTATTTCCAGCATAGGTACAGCATCAGATGTACTTTAAATGTCAAGCATTCAGCTTTTTCTTCCTTTGTGCTTTTTAACTAGCATTTACACTAGTTACAATGCCAGTGGAGTCTCCCTGTAAAGGCTGCTAGATCATTCCCCTTCTCTTGCCCTGGCTGTGCTGAATGGGCTCTATCTTTTCAGCCTGGTCTATTTTTTAATTTATTTTCAGCAGGACCAGAAGAATATTTTCCACCAATTCTTTTCTCCAAAGATACATCAGTAAGATTTAAATTTTCACCTAATGTATTCATAAGCAAAGATCTGTGTGTTTGATGGCTAGTAAGTTTGTCTTTACCTTCCTTTTCTAATGTTCTTTCATTCTACATTAGGTTCAGCTGTGAGATAAGTTTCATGGTACCTCTGCCATTTCCTGACGCCGATGGTTTTTCTGGAGGCAGTGAGTTTCCTGTCTGGAAGCTACAAGCAGTGTTCCTGGCAGGATGGAGTATTTTTGTTTCTCTGGCTAGACCTTTCCCTGTCTTTGTTTTTGTCTCTTTTTCTCTCAGTTGTTCTTTTTTATTTATTTTTTTTTAAATCTTGGTCTGTATTTGAAATTGCATCAGTTCATTTAGAACTACCATTACAAAAAACTGACTTGGTGATTTGAAATACATCCATGCAGAGTTTTTCAGTTAATATCCTGACAGAATAAATTAATAGGTCAGGCTGCAATAGAATTGGACATGTTTCACTGGGCTTTGCACTAAGCTCACTTCTTGAGTGAACAGGAGCAGTTAGGCTGGTGCAATTTGTACCTGACCTGAGGGCAGTTTCAGAAGTTGTGGCATTAACCATAACAGAGTTCAGAAAACTCTGTCATAGTTTCTGTCTGTATCCTGGACTTGCTGCTGCTAGAATAGACAGGCATGGATCATTCACTCAGTCACTCAAGCTTTTCTGAATGTTCTGTATTGAATGATATTTACCAAAATTATTAGTTTCTCTGTAAAGAAACATATCAAATGAGACTAATGCAGAGCAGTTATTCAGTTCTCAGTGGCTGAGATACTGTTGGTTTACAGTGACTTGGTAAGTTCCTGTGAGTTGTCACAGTGGCTTTCAGAAACTGTGACCAAGTTCTTGTCCTCCCCCATGGTAAGGTCTAATTAGTCAGCCTAACCTGATATCCCTGAAAGAATTCAAAACTCTTATTAACTTGGCCCTTTTAGTTCCTTTATTTAGTTTACTTTAAAAATTTTATCTGAAGTATATCTGTATGTGTCTTTTTAATAAAACCTGTAAAATAGCACCAGGGGGTTAAAAAAGGATAATCCATTAATAGCTCCCAGCATTTCTTCATTTGAGGCAAAGCTATTTCAAGATCAGTGGGGGTTGGGGAGGATTGGTGCTTGTGGGTTGGGGGTTTTTTTATTTTTTATTTGTCTCCCCTGCCTCCAAAATTGACGTTAGTTGTGCCACAGAACAGAGCTGGAAGATGCTGCCAGGCAGCTGGTCAATAGTATCTTCCCTCAGCACAGGACAGAAACCTCTGGCTCTTGCTGAATTTAAAAATCATTAGGAGGCAGAATCTGTTACCTCTTACATATCCCCCCAAGCTGCTGTCTCTCTGGTATGCTGTTCAAATTCTGTTTGTGTGCTCTCTCTGGAACGCCTGTTCATGGTTTCAGATCCCTCTACTACAATATTTGTCCCATCTTATGTCTTGGTACTCATTATTTGGTTTGTTTCTGTAGCAGGGCAAACACGAAAGCCTGCTTGAAAACAAAAAGCTTGTCAGAATTCAGGATATAGCCATTGCTGTGTGAACAGGCAGAATTACAGACCTGAAATTAAATCTGCTTTTTCTGAAAAAAAAAAAAAAAAAGTGAGTATTGATTATTTTCCTTTTGGAACAGTTTTTCTGTAGGAACAATCTCCACATTCAGGTGTGTTGCAGTGTTTTCCACTTGCAGGATTGGTGACACTGGAGGAAACAAAACTTTCTTTTGTTCTTTCACTGGTGTATATGTCTTTACTCTTGATTATTTTGCAATGTATAGTGTGGAATAAAAAGCAACTGCAGGAAATACCAAGCTATCGTTCAGCAATAGTTCTAAAGTGTAAAACCAAAAGTGGGTAATACTTGCTTTAAACTGAATACAGAGCTAAAAACCCAACCATATGCTTTGGGATTATTTTGCTATTGCCAGATAATTTACTTTGTTTCATGTATGCTTTTGTTAAGACTGGATCTGTTCATACTGTATATGCATTTTCAGAAGACAGGATTTAGAATCACATTCTGTAATTTTTTTATATTGACTGCTTTTACTGATTATTAGGATATTAAGAAGAGAATTTACAGTATATTTTTACTTTAGGAATGAGAAAGGTTTTCGGTTTATGGGATTTTTTTTTTGTTTCCAGCAGGTCAGTCATTTGTCCATATTTTGAATGATTTGTTAGTACGGGCTAGTTTTCTTTTCAGATGATGGTTAGAAAGTGTTTAGTTTAAATGAAAGTATTAATACAGTTAGATTAAAACTTCTTTTTTTGGTGCATAGGCAGCTTGTACAGTTTTTAAATCCCTTAGTGTTGCTTTCAGTTTTCAGACCACAAGCTAGTCATATATTTTAGAACATAAGTTCAATGTGTGTGTGTGTGTGTATATATAAAATCTCTCCACAGTATCAGAAGTGAAAATACACCCCCACCACTGCAGAAAGAGACTACCTTCCCATCACTTATGCAAGAAAAAAATGGTGCTAAGTGTGAGGATTTTCATGATTAAAGGATTAGAATAGTTCAAAGTTTTGGTGATTTTTTTTTTCTTCCCCCCTTTTTTCCCCGTCAGTGTTTCCAAGACTTTGGTTTCTGTTGGCAAAGTTTGGTGTACCTTTGCTTACAGAATGCACCAGAGCGCACAGGAGAGGCTTTTGGCACGCAGGTGAGTACATGGTTGAACTAAGACTGCTCTGCTGAGTTAGATAAGGGAAAATTGATCCAGTTAGTCTTGTTTGCAACAGATGCAGGCCTGCAGATCCACAAATAGAAAGCATCTCTCCACTGAGTTCTTAGCTTTGGTCAGCCATTGCACACAGTGTACCCAGATTTAATGCTGCTGGTTTGGAAAATTAATGTTTTTAGAATTTAAGGAATTCTTGCCCATTTGCCACCAGACTAAGGGAAAGCACTTTGAGTGCACTTTCTTCTTGACAAGCATTTTATCTGCAAGAGGAACAGTTTTGCTGGAGTTGCCAGTCAGTTGTTCAGAGACTTTCAGAATGAGTTGTGCAGCTTGCAGGACTTCCTTTCTTAATAGCAGCTGTCACATGGACACATGATACAGGATGTATTGCTCATAAATTTCTAAGGAAGAAGCATAACTTTTTTTTTAATAAGCTGTTGAACATTTTTCTATCTGTCAGGATAGGTTTGTCATGTGCTACATACCATTGCGAATTTCAAAATAGAACATTGTATATCAGTTAACTTTTGGCAATTCTACAGTGTGTATTCTGCAGGCTTCTCTGTATTTTAAATACTGTCAGTCTTTTGATTTTTATGCCCGGTCTGTCTGACTGTCTCAGGCTTTGAGCCCGAGTGGGTTCATAGTCTGTCTGTTTGCTTCATTGTTTTGCAAACAACATTGCTTTGTTCTGCAAGCGAAAATAGGATTTCCAGATAATTGACACAGGACTTTAAGGAAAAATAAAGTGCAGTCGGAATAAACTGAGACATGGTAACAGTGCAACAACTAGATTTTTAAGAGATTAAACTATCTCTGCCTCACAACTGCTTTTCTCTTAATTCTTGTGTAATGGTACCTGTGAATATCAGTGATTCCTAATAACATTGGATCATAGAATAGTTGGGGTTGGAAGGGATGTTAGGGATCATCTAGTTCCAACCTCTCTGCCATGGGCAGGGACACCTGCTATTAGATGAGGTTGCTCAGGGCCCCATCCCATCTGGCCTTGAACAATTCCAGGGATGGGGCATCCACAGCTTCTCTGGGCAGCCTGTGCCAGTGCCTCACCACCCTTTGAGTAAAGAATTTTCTTCCTAATATCTAATCTGAATCTCTCCATAGGAAGTTATGAGAAGCTACTTATTAGAAGACTTTCCCTGACGTAAACTGACTCTGTGGAAACTTCCATATGTTAAAGCAAGTCCTTTTGCTCCTGGAGAGGTCCCTTGTTTCTCCCTTGGCTAGTGGTCTACATGTGCCAAGCTGGCTTGTCCCTAGGGTTTAACTTTCTTCCATTCTAGGGATAAGGGCCCTACTCAGTTCTGCTTATCAGTTCTGTTTTCATATGGGCATGTCCCACGTCTTGTTTGCACCCTCACTGATCCCACTGCGACCCTCAGTGTCAAATGGGTGAGTGAATGCCTGGCACTGCAGTTGCAGGGAGCTCTGCTCCCAGTCTTTTGAATGTACATAAATTTAAAAAGTGAAATTATTTCACTAGTTCTGTTGTTTAAAGATGATACATGAAGTTTGAGACTTAATGTGGCAGATTTCTAAAGGTTTTGAAAAATTTGTCTTTGATTAGTTGTGGATTTGGGAATCCTACTTTTTAAATAATTACCTCTGTGTAGCTATCAATAGTTCATCGTAAACATAAGGAAGTGAGATGTAATTAAATAAATGATCAAGTAATTCTCACTGTGGAAAGTATTTACTATTAGTAGAAGAAAGTCTGGTAACTTTTGTAAAGAGTGATCTTTGTGCTTTAAGAGAAGCATTCACATATGGGGCTTCTAGAACAAAGCAGGACGGAAAGTAAAGGATACCTTCTTGCAAAAGTGTCTGAAAAGTAAAAATTACTTTCATAAAATGGAAACTACTGCACTGGTGCCCTTTTTTCAAATAAGTTATAATGAAGTAAAATTTACATGAGCATATTTTTAAAGTACTTTTACACAGTTCAGTTTAAGCGAATTATTTAAGACACTTCACAGTTTTACATCCTGTCATACTATAACAAATCACTGTACATATTTGACAGTTATCTGTAGGTCTGGGTCTGTGGTAAAAGCTTGAGAAATCTGGTACGGATTTGCTAACTTTCTTTTGCAGGAGTAAGTTTTCAGTTTAATGCAAATAGCATCAACCCTTTATTTCACTTTTTATTAAAAATGAAAGTTAGAAGGCATCAAAAACCCCACACAAGTTAAGTTTAACTATCAGACTTTGAAACATTACATGGAAAACATAACTATCCTTGATTTTAGTTTTTGAAGGAAAATATATTGAAGGGGTTACAAGTGCATTCTGCTAATTGTTGCAATTAAACATTTCACCTGCACAATGCGCCTTCATCTAGCATAATATGCTCCATTATGTTACCACTAAAGGATTTTATTTTTCAACTTAGTGCATATAAAGGTTCTGCCAAAACCTTTGTTGTTTCAACACAATTTCCATTTGTCTACTTCCAAGTTGCAAGGTGTTGATTCTGCTTGTACTAAATCATCGGTGTGTAAACCAAGTAACAGTTCTAGAATGCTCTGACACCAAGTACATTGACGTGAGCATGGGGGGGTGTTTTTAATGGAACATAGTGTTGCAGAAGCACAGAGATGTCAAAATTGTTAAACTTTTTCTGGCTGTTTCTCACTCTGTTTTAACTCAGCAATGCCAGATGTATGTATAATTAAATCTGAGGCATGTGTAAAGTGAGTAGGGGTATATTCTTTTAGAAATCCTCAGGCAAAAGTGTTTTGGTTTTTTCCCCGAATTTTAAAAACTGTTTTGGAATGAATTGAGTGGCCATTGAAATTAGATACTTAATTGCTCTGTTTCAAAATCCTGTGCACTGGTATTTAATTTAGTAGCTTAGGCTTTTGCATATTTTTATTTTACATTTTATTTCACTGTTTGCAGTCTTTAGACGATGGATTAAATTAAAAGGAAAGCTTGGTTTCGATGCCTCTTTTAGATGGTTAGAGATACCTCTGTGTTAAGAACATCATAGCTTAGAAATTCTGGGATGCTGTGTGACTGATAGGAGATGCTCATTCGAAGAGGGAGGCAGAAATGTATTTCAGATCTGTGATTTTTTTGATGGATCAAGCTGTGGAGGATTTTTTTTTGTACGCGTCTCTTTAAGGTGGATCAGTGCGTCTCAGAAAGCAACTAGAGAGTACAGATGCTGGGAATTACAGATGTCGGAGGGGAAGCCATGAGGAGTCGGTTTTAATCAAGAAGTAGCTTTCAGTATGCTAACAGAGTTGGTGCTTGGGTAAGGCACCAGAAGAGCAAATGCTTATGATGAAGGGGGTTTGCTTGGAACAGGGAAAGTGTAAATTTGCCATTCAAGCACCAGTTACATGAGGGAATATTTAAGGGCTTTAGGGATGTAGCTACATCCAGGTTTATGGTGGTTTTTCTTCTTTCCTAGGCAAATGTTTAAGCCTGCCTTCATTTTGCAAACATGTGTGAAGCTGTTTGTCCTGATGGCAGACTCCCTGATTTGGTGCTCCTGCACTCCAGGTTGAATGTGTCATGGAGGAGCAGTCAGCGTGTTGGGCTTGTGCCTCTGATGTATTTGGAGGACAGTGTGGAGCATGAGGGAGTCTCCCACAGCAGGCTTCCGGACACAGGGCTTTGTTGCTCTTTTCTTGCAAAATCAGCAGGGTTATCCTCAGCTGCCCTTAGGGCATTTCCAAAATATTTTGAAATTGGTAAGAAGAGACAAGCAAAGATTATGCCGTGGGGAGCCATACTGTTCACTCCAGTCATCTCTGAGCTGAGAACTTCTCCCTTTGCAAGATTATACTGATTTCCTTTCCCTTCTCCATTATATGGTCAGCAGTAGCATTTACTTGAAGGAGCATGGTCAAAAAGAATTACAGAAGGAAATTAACTGCTTTTTTACTAGGTTTCCCCAGCAAACAGTTTAGGCAGGATTGCAGAAGGAATAGGTAGCAGTTAAGTCCTGAACTTTACATGAGTTGCAACTGTAAATGTCGTTTGTGCTTTTGGAAACCTTCAAATGACAAGGTGTGTTTGTGCTGTGGCAACTGGTGTTTTGTGGTAGTCTGTGGCATGAGCAGAATGCAAAGCACGGCTGGAATTTAGATCTGTGGTAGGGCTTTGGGCATGGCGGGAAGCCAGAAACATGGTTTTTCTGTCGTCAGTAAGTGCTTTTGAGGAAATGTTGAGAACAGTGGTGAACTTAAATTTTTAGGATTTGCACTCTGTGGTTTTTCTGTCCCTTTGCTGTTGCCCGTATTAATTTCTTCTGTGTGTTGATGGAATGTATACTGGTGAGTGAGAGTAGTACAAAACTTGCAGTGGAATTTGCCTCAAAATTAGATTGTTTATTATTACCGTAATCTGTGTGTCTCAGCTCATTTCAAGTAGTTGGATTTCAGAGCTTCATTTTGCACACAGCATATCGTCTTCATGTGGACTCATTGTTACTGGAATAATACGGGCATTGTGTTCTCTGGCTGTAGAGAATCAAATATTTTTTTCCTTTTTTTTGTCAGCAAAAACATGCAGATGCTGTGTTGGGTTGGGCAACATGAGAACTGGCTGGTGCTCCAGATTGCGCTAGTAAAGCTTTTATGATTTTGTACAGCTCTGATCATTATTAGCATTGTAACATTTGTCTTCATTTTTTCCTGTAATAAGTCATCTGCTGAATCTTTTTCACTTCGGCAAAGTCATCTTTGAACGTCACTAAAATGTCAACCCAGAATTACTATATAAGGAAAAGCATGGCTTTTAAAACTAGCTTTCTGCATTTAAATCTAGAGACCGTAATTGATGATGGTCTGAAATAACTGGCAACTTTCCCATTCAAAAATCCACTCAAAGTTTAACTGTTTTCCTTAGAAGAGCAATCTGCTGTCTCTGAGAGACTGCTTATCAGATCCCGTTGCTCGAAGAGAACTGTGGGACATACTGGTCTCTCTCTTTACAGCATGGGAGAATCTTTGTTTATTTAAAAAAGAAAAAAAAAAGGTACAACTGGTTCATCACCCGAGCTGCTATTTCTTGATTTTGTACATCTGTTAGAACTGGCAAAAGTGCTGTAATACACATTCTTTCCTCTCCAGAGAAAGGGAGGAGGGGACAGCTTGTAGTCATAGACTTGGCTGTGTTACTGTGTTTACTTCCTACCTTTTTCTGTTTTACTTTTTTTCTCAAAAAAACCCCAAAACAACAGAAAATTTCTTGCCTGAAGTGGGTGCTTTGATTACTGTTCATTTTGTTCGTGGACTCTTCCGGTTTAGGGAGGATGGCACTTTTGACTGCCCTGGTAGTATCTCTGTGAGCATACCAGTGTTAGTAATTATCCAATTACAATTATATTTTTAAGGTTATCCTTGCACTTGTAAACATATAAACTTAATTTATTGTCAGCCGTGAGCTGTATCTATAGCATATTTCAGACACCATCTCCCAGTTGTGTGTATGTATTGTAAAACATCATGCCAAGATGCTGGAGAGAAGGAGTCTCCTGTCACTAGTGTGGAGCAGATTTTTTCAGTTTTTCTTTTTTTTAGTTTTTCTTTTTTTTTTTTTTTTTTATAAAAAGAAATGTTTTGTTTTNTTTTTTTTTTTTTTTTTTTTTTTAGATAAAGGAATGTTTTAGTTCATTTAATGAGAAACAGCGGCTGTAAAATTATTAAATTTGTTTTGGGAACAGAAGCAGGTAAAGCATCCAAGATTCCTTTTGGCTAGCTTTTTAGGCTAAAAATGTTCCCTTAGGAGGGAAGGAAGAGTATGTTATGTTCTTGAAATATGCTTTCTTTTTGACCCTGGGAGTAAACTAAGATTATTTTTTTAATATGTTCACAGCGGTAAGATTTTCCTTTATTAAAAAAAAGAAAAAAAAAGTAGTAATAATTAAGCATGTGAAAAATAGAATATAGTGCCTTTTCAGTTTTGGGTTGTTTGGTTGGTTTTTTTTCCTTACCAAAAGCTCTAGAGCCTCAATAAGACCTGTTTTTATCAAAACCAGGAGATGTGTGGGATTTTTGGTTGGGGTTTTTTTTATGGTGGATTTTTCCCCCCTCTTTTTAATTTTTACACTTGAAGAAGGCAGTATTCTGGTGGGATGCCATTATCCTGGAGGGTAGCATAGATTGAGTAGTGTTGTCTTGGCTACCTGTTAGTGCCTACGCAAGGCCTTGCTGGGGTCTGAAGAGGATCCAGCAGTGGGTTTGCCACACGCATTGCTCTGGCGAGACGGACAGCCCCTGAGCTATTTGTGTGTTTCCTCTGTGGAGAGGGATTCCTGTTTCCGCTGCTGGTCACTTGTCCTCTGACAGTTCCCAGTCCTGACCCAGGCAGGGCAGTGATCCCTCCCGGAGACACGCAGCACGCGGCTCTTGTTGTGCCAGTCTCTCACCGCTGTGCAGCCTGCCTGCCTTGGGTAAAGAGAGACATTCATCTCTGCATTCCTTTGTTTCTACCTTTGGACTTGTGTTTAGTATCCGGTTTCTGATTTTATCCGTTGATAAAGTCATAGAAACCCAGTGCATGCCTTTCTGGGAGGCAAGTTGGGAAACACTGAGAAAGGAAACAATGCGAGCAATAGTTGGACATGCAGCACTGGTGTCACGTAAGAAATGCCTTCTCATTCTTCTGCTCCAGCAGCACTATAATGAGAGTTAGAAAAACTCTTGTACAGTCAAGCTTCCAAGAAGTGGGAATATTTGCATGTGTGGGGAGAAGTTAGTGATTTTGGTTGGAAGTCATCTGCCACTTCTTGTAGCAGTCTACTCTGTCAGAGGAAAATAGAAAAACACCTTCCTTGCTCTCTCCTCTTGGAGCCTGTGAGTTAAGCAGCGGGGAACAGAAGGGGATCCTTGCTGTCATCTTGTACATAGGGACTAACTGAGGGAGGCTTGGTATGTGATGGGAGTCTGGATTTGGGGCTTTTTTTTTTTTCTTGCAAGAACCAATCTCATAAAAAATTCAAATGTTGTCACCTTAACTGTACTCTTTGCTTGATTGTGAAAAAGTTGAAAGGCAAGGCAGTGTTGGCTGTCACTCACTCTGAAGTTCTGCTCCCTGAAATATTCAGATGCCTTATGTTATAAATATGCATACTTCTCTGAGAACCCTTAGATTTTGAGAATCTCATGAGTTGTTTAGCTGCAGTGATTTAATTTCTGCTGTCAGTCTAAATGGATTCAAAACACACAAGTCTTTTTTAATTAACTACATTGGATTTTTAGTTGACCTTATCACATGTGTGGAAAATGTAAGGCAGAGAAAACAGGAAGATTTCCAGTGCTGTAAGCCTGATACTAAGCTTTCTAGAGGAAGTTGTGCATTTACTTAGTTGTCACCTTGGGTTTGGATAATTTCTACACATTCATGTGAACATCCCCCACCCACCCCCCTTAAGGGAGCAGGATAATGAAGATGTTATTCTCAACACTGATTAAGTGTAACAAAGATAGTCCTTGACCACAGGGAAATTTCAGGCTTGTTAAGATGAAAAGGGTGTAAATGATAGAAAAAGCTGACAGAAAGAGTTGTTGGGTCAGGTGGTGAGAAGATGGTAGTAATAGGAATAACAGGTCATTAGAGAGCTGTGACCTTTCAGAACCAAAAGAAATGTTTGTGATTCTAATTTTCTTCTTTTTTTTTTAAATCTTTCCTCCTTGTACAGGGAACTTCACTAAAGAATTTGCTGGAAGTGGATCCATGTGAATTTTCTGCATGAAGACACTCAAACTGGATTGCATAATAACATGCCTGTATCCTCTGACTCAGTTTGATCCTTAAAAATGATTAGGATTGTATATGAAATTTAACCCCTTTCTGATGAGTGACCTAGACATGAGTTTACATCGGCAAATGGGCTCTGATCGGGACCTCCAGTCTTCTGCTTCCTCTGTGAGCTTGCCATCAGTTAAAAAGGCACCAAAGAAAAGAAGAATTTCATTGGGCTCATTTTTTCGGAGAAAAAAAGACACAAAACGCAAATCTAGGGATTTAAATGGAGGTGTCGATGGAATTGCAAGTATTGAAAGCATTCACTCAGAAATGTGTACAGACAAGAACTCTATTTTCTCCACGTGCACCTCTTCGGATAACGGAACGACCTCTAGCAGCAAACCAAGTGGAGACTTCATGGAATGCCCCTTGTGCCTTTTGCGGCACTCCAAGGACAGGTTCCCGGAGATAATGACTTGTCACCATAGATCTTGTGTGGATTGCTTGCGTCAGTATCTCCGGATAGAAATCTCTGAGAGCAGAGTTAATATCAGCTGCCCAGAATGCTCAGAACGATTTAATCCTCATGATATCCGTTTGATATTAAATGATGACATCTTGATGGAAAAATATGAAGAGTTTATGCTGAGGCGATGGCTGGTTGCGGATCCTGACTGTAGGTGGTGCCCAGCTCCAGACTGTGGGTATGTATTTTTCCCATATCTGCAAAAAAGTGACACCCTGAACACATAATTTTCATAGCATTATGCTTTTTGAAAAGTTACTTTCTTTACTTTAGCATATTGTTACATGCTGTACAAGTAGGTGCAGGCAGAATTCTTTTAAAAAAAAAAAGAAAATAAAATAAATGAAGATCCAAGCCACAACCCACCTTCCAAAATAAAACCCTTCCTCAAGTAGGTTTTCCTTTTTTATTGCACAGAGGGAATTTCAGCAATGTCAGGAAACTTTTATTGGTAGATGGTTGCCATGTATCTATGGCAGACAAAAAATAATTAAATGTTGCACTGCCAAGGCAATGGTGGAAAGCTCAAACTAAAGAGAATTGAAGATTTGGTGACTGTACTTTTAACTTAGTTTATTTGTGAAGGCACACTGGGTATTTTGGCATTCTAATTGTGAAAAATTATTTAAAAAACATTTCTTTGAGTTAGAAGGCCTCTCCAGCCTCAGATATCTTCCATCTTGTGACTGGTTGAGACAGCACTTGTTGCCTGTCGGCAGGATTTTGATGTAAAATAATCAGCTTGTTCCTCCTTATTATCTGAGCAACATAACGTTTTAACATTGCTTTAATACTTAAAAATTTCTGAAACCATGCTGAATTCTGACATGAGCAGGCCAAATACTACTGAGCAGCTCATTGTGCTTTTCTACTGCTGCTGTCTCATAATGCCATTCTTCAGCAAGCTGCTTTTTTAGAGATTGTTTGCATTATCACACTGCTTAAAGGTTAGAGCCATGATTGCAATCCAGAGGTGCAGTACTCACTAAAAACTCAGAGGATGACAGCTCTGTTTCACAGCCTCACAAGTGAGCAGTAAGTGGAATGAAGAAAAGAAAAAATGTTGGAAGAGAACAAGCAAAATGTTAGGTAGGCTAAGTGTTCCAATATTAATATTCAGGTGCTTAATTTTAGGACTTATTTCAAATACAGTTTTGCTTTCATACTTTAAATGAAACAGAATTTGCTAATAGGAGTCAGAAGCAGGGACTGGAAAGGTGATAGTTTCATATTTGGTCCAACATGGATGGCATCGCTGAGATTTGGTTTGAGGAGAGGAGGAAAAATAGTTTGAGAAATGGATTGGTTGCATGAGATTGTAACGAGGTCATGTGAACAAAACCAGTACAGCTTGCTCTTAATATTTTGGCACTGCAAAAGAAAACAACCACTAGAAGGTATTATTTGATAGGCAGAAGTTTGCTCAAGTTTCCCTAAATTTCTGTGTTCTAGATAAGCTGTTCTTACTTAAGGTAAGGGGAAGCATTTAAGAAGTGTCACACCATTTTTTATTCAATTGTGTTTCAGTGGTTCAGATACTTTTTCAGTACTTAATTAATTAAATTAAGGCAGGTTTGTTGAATGAAGACTTTTCACTTGTCTTGTTTTTTGTGGTTCAATTTTCTTACCTGTTTTCAAAAACAAAAAATTCCTAAGTATATTTCAACGGTCAGAAACTGTGATAATTGCTATGAATAACACCATTATAAAAAGTGGATTTTCAGAGCACAGTTAAAGTTCCATGCAATCATGTAAGACCACAGCAATGTATTAGTGTCCAGCAAATATTTAAATCATTGCTCCAGAACTGCCTGCTGCATACTCCTTACTCTGGGAGTGGAATCCTGTGGAAAACACAGTATATTGCTAGGCCAATAAACTCTACCAATGTGTCTGTGTGTGAAGGGAACAAACTAGTACTGTGTGGGCAACCTTATGTTGTACTTTTGATAACTTTTCCTAATACTCTTCAAGTGGTAGGGAAATTCTTTGCAGTGATAGATTATTTCTGCTTTTAATGCACAGATAGTACCTGCTCACTGAATTCTCATTACCAGTTTAAAACGGGATGAAGTTGGTTACATGGGTACTTCTCAGGAGGATCATTGTTTATGGTTGTCATCCTAAAGAAACAAGAGCTCACACGGTCATATTTTGTCTTTTCCCCATTCTTCTGATTGTTTTGAAACTTTCAGAACTCTTAGATATCTTGGGCAGCAGGAGTTGAGCATTCAGCATAAGTTAATCTAAGAAGTTTTGAGGAAACAAAGCGTACTGGCTGAGCAAAAGAAAGATCACCAGTAATGCCCTTCAGCAAGAGTAATACCTGCATATGAATCCTAAAATTACCGTTTTAAATTTGGCCTTCTGGCAGCCACTACAGCACCGTCTGGCAAGTCAGTCTGTGCCTAGCTGGGAGAAAGCACAGACAGGGAGGTGGGGAGGAGAAGTGGGAGTGGTGTAGAGAGTAATAACAGGAATTTAATGTGGTGGTGGAGCATAGAAGGCGGATGGAGGAAGGAACAATTTTTGAAATGTACTGGCAGAACACATTAGGGTTGTGATGGTAGCTAGCCTGATTTTAGCATGGAGCAAATATTTCATGAAGGAGCTGGATGGAATGCATTTACTAAATTTGCCACTAATTCCAAAGTAGGAGAGGTGTAATAACTTCAGAGGGTATCGTTATTTCCTGAAATTGACCTTAAGATTAGAAAGAAGTAGTGTAATAAAAAGAAACTGGTGCAAAGTGGAGCATTTTGGTAGGAAGAAAATTTACTGCACAAAGAGGTGAAAAATGGATGGTGCATGACAATGCAACTCTTCCTAGCATTGATAAAACATCCCATGTAATATTGTTTCTGGGTTTGGGCATCAGACCAGATACAGAGCAAATAATTATAACAACTTTGACCCCAGAGTGAAAATAAAAAAGAGGAAAGTTGAAAAAAGAGGAGAGAGGTTAGGTCAGTCTGTTACAACACTGGGGTTTTTTACATCATGGGCCCCTGTGCTCTCAGGAGAAAACAATGAATAGCTGGGAAGTAACTTTTTCAGTTGTCTCTCACTCTATTTGGAGTAAAAACCAAATCATAGACCTTGCAAAATTTGAACCAAACAGATCTTAAAACAAAGGTAGCTGCATTATTGCAGCATTCTTATTACTGCTGTCCCAGTGGAGAACTTCTTCCGTTCCCAACAAGAGAGCTGTGGCTTAGTTCAGAGGATAACCTCTGCTGCAGTAGCTGTGCCTTGGATGGGCTGCCTGGGAGCTGTGGGGTCTCTGGCACCACAGCATTCCCATACCAGGATGGTCCATACTGCTGGCATCATGGACTTTCCAACCCTGGGCTGCTTCATCCAAGGCTTTGGTGCAAGCTCATGTGCATCCTGATGGTTGTTGTTACCTGAAATGCTGTAACCTGCTTGCAGTGGCTTCAGGGGGACACTGTCACACAGCTGATCCTTCCCTGGGGAAGGAGCACAGATAAGGAAACCTCATGAGCTGTTTGCCAGATTCATTGTTTTGTGTTCTGTTTTTTATACCAGTTTTCCAATGTCATTTTAACAGGCCTTATTAGATTAGTATTCCAAATGTGTTCTGTCTTTTCTGTTTGAATTATGTAATGGTTTTGCTCTGAGATTGTATTGCTGACATTATTAGAAGGGAGCAGCAATTTGTAGATATTCTAATCTTCATCAAGCAAAAAGCAGATCAGGTAAAAGCACAAATTCTTCATCCCTCTTCTCAATATGCAGCCTTTCTTCAATTAATTTCTCTCTGCGTCTGGTTTTTGGTTTACTGTTTATTGCTTTAAATGTGGTTGAGTTTTCCCTTCTCTCAGCCTAACAAGAACTTTTGGCTTTCACATCTCCTGTAAAATGAATGCAAAATGTTGAAATTAAACCTGTAGTCTTTCACAGTTTGAAATGAGATTTGCTCTGATCTTAAAAGTTGCTTTCTAAAGGTGTGCCAGTCCAACAGTCCCCGAGGGGGAATGCTCTCAGGGATGTGCCCGTGCTTTTTTAGCTATAGGAAGGAGGCAGGATATAAATTACACTTACGGTTTACACTTGAGATTTTTTTGATGTAATGTTAGCAAGTCTTGAATGTATCCCTGTGTGTTGAAGAGGTGTTTGGATCAGAGTCTCTTTGTGTACATGCAGAGCAATTACCTCTTCAGTTTGCAGAAAGTGGGGAAAATGGAGCTGATTAACTTGGCAGCAACATAGAAGAGTCTATCAATTATTGCCATTTCTACTTGGAAAGTAAGAAATATTTGAAACCAGACAAGCATGTACCTCACTTGTAACTGTATCATCTGTAAGTGAAAGCTTGAAAGCTCCAATTTGTTCACAGTACTTCTTGGGGGGAACCTCAAACATTCTTTTAAAACAGTAATGAAAGGGATAGAATTTGCATTAATGTTACCTTCAAATCTAGCTACTCTAAAATAAAAATAGCTGAATTTTCAGATAGGCACGGAAGAACAATTTTTAAAGTATCATTACTGATAAAGAATATTTTGAGTTTATGCAACTGCTATAAAACTGATAGGGGTAAAAATAAACAGTTTAGTCTTTTAAAATAAAATAACCTTCATTTGAACAGATAGAAGATTAAGTCTTGCAGTATTTATAAATCTGCTGAAGTCTATTCAGGGGCACTTTTCATGTGAATAAAACTATACATCTGTTTTCAGTGTTCATACCAGTGGACTTAGTATTACATATTTTAAAGAAAGTTATTGCTTAAAGTCATTGAAAAAATTACAGTGGGTAGGAATTAAGGCACATGTGTGTGTATGTGTATACATGTTTGTATTTACTATTGATACGAACCATAGTACATATTTTTATCATGTGAACTTTGAAATGCAGATCTGATGAAGGAATTAATTTGTTGCTACAACCTTCATTGTATGGAACTGTTCATGCAGGGTCTGATTGCGGAGTAGTGTAACACATTATTGTAAGTCTCAACATTTTTGGAGCTTTTCGCTCCGTAATATTATCAGGGTAAAGGTGGCAGTGGGTCCTGAGCTCTTGCCAGTTTTTGCATTTACAGTTTGAAATGTATTTTCAAATATGCCTTAGTTGTTGAGAAACCAAAATCTTTACTTATAAAATACTTAATTTGCTGTTTTGACATTTTAAAATACGGAGTTAACAAACATATTTGTAAATTAAATATTGATATTCATGATAAAAGGCAACTAGTAAAACACTAAAATTTCTCGCAGTACCAAATCCGATGTCTTTACAGCAGTAGGTTACACTTCAGATCACTTAGCAGGGATCCTTCCACATTATAGACAGGGTCAAGCTTAGACATTCCCATAGTGATGGGGACACTTCTGAAAATATAATATTTCCTAATTGCTTGAATACCTTTTTTGGGTTTTTTTGTCCTGCTCTTCTAAACTGTGGTTTGTATGTGACTGTAAACTTTACAGTGTTGCATTCAGCCCTAAATACAGTATATTTCAGTACTGCATGGAGTTGAGGTGAGAGCAGTTGTTGCAGTGATTGTACTATTTCTGTACAATGTTAATCTAATGCAATGGCAATGGAGTGGTGGAAAGAGGTGGTAAGGAGTCAGTGCTGGCCACCTAATGTCAGCTCCTGATGTCCACTGCCTTTGTACTTGCTTCAGCTGCTCTCAGAGCTGTCTTGTCAGCTTTGGCCTATAGTTAGAACTGGTTTTATTAACAAAACTCTCTCTTGCCCCTCTTGATTGTTTAAGATACGCTGTGATTGCTTTCGGGTGTGCCAGCTGTCCCAAACTTACGTGCGGCCGAGAAGGCTGTGGAACTGAGTTCTGCTACCACTGTAAGCAAATCTGGCATCCCAACCAGACCTGCGATGCTGCTCGGCAGGAGAGAGCTCAGAGTCTGCGCCTGAGGACAATTCGTTCTTCATCTATCAGTTACAGCCAGGAGTCTGGAGCAGCAGGTATTTATGATTAGGATACTGTGTCTGTAAAAAGTTGCTTTTGTACATTTGCACAGTTAACTGTAAATAAGGGAGGAATGGAAGAGTGGCATGGTAGACACTAGATCCTTTGTCTTTCAGAAACATAAAATAACAATTCTAAATTTGAATTAAAAATTTCAATGTTATAATTTGAAGTACTCTGTGACCAGAACATCTGAGTTAAGTCTTAAAATCTTGTCATAGTTTTAAATTGTTACTTTGAAAAAGGTGAAATCAGAGGAACTTTCTGCAAGACATCCCACACGTTTAGCATGTTGACATTTTTAATTGTATCACTTACACACTGGGTACTCTTGTTTTCTCCACTGTAGGTGAAATTTCCCAGGGCTGCTAATAATAAAAGCTGTTAAAAACATAATTCAAACCCACTGATATACTGCTTTCAAAATAGACTATTACTCTGATGCCAGCTCTGATTTTGACATCTTTGTTAGTACTAATTTCTGGTTTTCTAGGAAATGCTCATCTCTTGTCTACCAGAAGGCAAAGAATTCCAACTCTTAAAGCCGAGCTTGTTTGTAATTCCCCCAAAAAGAGGATAAACTCTTCAGAGTAGTATTTTGCTTATCAGGAGTCCAAGTTGCTGTTGATAAGAACTGGCTCTGAATTCCACCAAACTGATTTATTTGGCAGTATTTGTGTCTGCCTGAACAAAGAAGGTAGATGTTTTGGTAAAGAGCCTCTCTTGCACCTTGTAGTTAAGAGTTGTTGTTCTCCAATCCAGCCCTAGATTTGGGAGGCTCTAACTTACTGTTTGTGCTGGCTTATTTTTAGCACAGCATCCCATCTTTCCTTAAAAATAGGCGCATCTTGCTCTCGTTTTCAAATTAATTTTAAAACAAACTAAATAAATTAGTACACCGGCTCCTTTCCTCCCCCTTTCAGTCCCTCCCAGCCTGAACAGCAGTAGCTCTGCCATTCCTGTGCTGAAGAGCTTGCTCAGTTTAGTTACTGCCCTGTAGGCTGTGCATCTGTACCCCTGTGGAAATGGCTGGTGCATCCTTTCAGCTGCTCACTGCCCTTGTGCACGGGAGTTGGCAGAGGTGCTTTTCTTCTGCTGTTTCTGCACCTCTTTGGGTATTCTTTATATCAACTCTGAGCTCTCCTTTCCCTTTGCCCTACCCAGTAGCACAGAGTAAACTTGTAGTTCTGCAGTAGGAGCTGCAAGGTGTTTCTGCTGCTGTGAATGAGTAGCTTGTCCCAAAGGGCAGGTGCTAACCAGTAATGTGAAGGAATGAAGACCACAACTGTGGTGTGTCAGTATACAAGTATTTCACTGTTGCTCAATGACCACTTGTTTGACAGAGCTAGTCACTGAACCTCATTTTTCCACATTTGACTTGGAAACAAGGGGAGCCTCCACAGTTTTCTTCTTGCTACACAGTTTTTTTTTCTAGGGAGTAAGTACATATTGGAGTAGGGCTGTTAAAAAGAGTCAAGAGGAGGTTAGGGATACCAAAGAGGTACATTTAATGTGAATGGGCAGATGGATTTAAGATAACAGAGTGAAGACTGAATATTCGAGTATAAGATTCATAACAGCATGAAATGTAAAAGATGATATTTAAAGAGACCGTATTATCAGTCCTGTGTTAACATACATATTTAATGTCTAATATATATTTCATTAAGCTTAGAAAATGCTTGAACAGAGTATGCATTTACCTATTCAGTTACTTGAATGTTGTCTAATACACCTTGTTTTCATTAGTTTTACTCAGTCTAACGTTTGCAAAAACAAATAGATATCAAGCCATTGACAAATCCAGATTTGTAAAGCAACCTTACAAAAAACTTCCTTAGTTTTTCAGATAAAGGTTCAGTTGGTTTTCCCAAGTGTTTGTCTGTATTTTGATTAAATCTGCTTGTCTAAAGAACTGACATGATCTTAATATTCATTTTTAAACAGCTGATGACATAAAGCCATGCCCACGCTGTGCTGCTTATATAATAAAAATGAATGATGGAAGCTGCAATCATATGACTTGTGCTGTCTGTGGCTGTGAATTCTGTTGGCTATGTATGAAAGAGATCTCAGATTTACATTATTTAAGGTACATTTAAAAAAAATAAAAATCTGTGTGGTTGTTAATTTGTTTTCTAAAGTATATAGGAGTAGATTCCAGAGTGCTGTAAGTGTGGGTTTCTTCTCAGAATAGAGAATCACAGTTGAAGTATCCATATCAGAGAATTAAGTTAGTTTTCAATACATGTATTTAAATTAGTGCTTTGTTATTTTTCATTTTAAAATATTTTCTAAGTTTTATGCATGCAACGTCTTCTTAATACAAATTAAATGTTTTAGATAAACACACCAACTGTTTTTACCGATTTCTTAATACTGATACTTAATACTGTCTTCATAGCAAGCATTGCAAAAACTCTTGATTATACAGGTTACCTGTGAACCACAGATTGGTGTGTGGTAACATTCAATATGCTTCTCTCTGCATTGGAAAATATGCTGTCAAGGGGAAAAAAAAAATCTGAAGAAATTTTATAACTAGGGTCATTTTTGTAACTTTTGGGATAGCTATGTTGATTTGTTTACAATTCATTTACAGTTTTCTTCTTTCTATTAGCCCATCAGGTTGCACATTTTGGGGGAAGAAACCATGGAGCCGTAAGAAGAAGATACTGTGGCAGCTAGGGACACTTGTTGGTGCTCCTGTAGGAATTGCCTTAATAGCTGGCATTGCTATTCCTGCTATGATTATTGGAATTCCTGTGTATGTGGGACGTAAGGTAAAATGTGCTACAGCTCCTAATGTGCTTCAGCTTTTACCTTGTGCACTGTGTGAGTTGGGTAGTACCCCGTACAATGGGTTATCTGAACCGGCCTCTAAGAAACAAAACAAAAAAACAATCTACAGAGAAAATAAACCAGCCAGCCCCTGCATTGTTTAAGGATATTTGTGGCAGTTGTACAGGAAGGAAAAGCAGTGTTTTTAAGAATCTAGTTTCTCTTCAAACAAGCAGAGCAAAACACCGAACAATTTGCAGTTTCTATGTCTTGTCATGAAAGTTCCTGCATGCTTTTTCAAAGTTGCTCTTTTTTAATCTCTGGTTTCCCTTGTGTTCCTTAGAATTAAATAATATTCAGAGGACAAGAAAGAAAAAATGAAAATCCTTCTTATTTTTCTTAGAAGCAGATAGTTACCAGAATTTTAGGATAAAATTGAGCTAGTTTAGGTTTGTACATGCATACATTTAAGCATTTGCACTCAGCAGCTTATTAATTGCCTGGAGCCAGTCCACCATGTGGAGTAGTGTTCAGGGCTAGACAAGTATCTATCTTTATTTTACTGTTTGTGGGAATCAGCTAGATATGATCATGTTAATCAGAAGTCAGTTGATAGATTTCTTCTTAAAAATACAGTAGCATTTACTGTAAAGTAAATGACAAACTCCTGTATGTAACTTAGGATAAAGTAGTAAGTTATGCAGATCTTTTGAAAACGGGCTTTTTGAGATGATGGCTTGGAAGATGAGTTTTTCTGCTTTTATCAGCATGGATTCTCACAATGACTGGCAAGCCTCTGCTTTTATAGGGGAGGAAAGGCTGCTAGACAAAAGTTAAGGGATGCAGCTTTTCCACTGTATTTTTCATCTTTTTCTTTCAAGCATGTACTCCTGCCTTCTGCTACAGTTCTCTTTTGACCCTTTTATTCTGTTATGGCTTAGTTTCACACAGTCATTGGAACCTTGTAGATGAGAAGAGGAAGGAGACAGCAGTTACCTGTTTCAGATTTCTTTTGTATTATTAGCTTTTCTCATTAGATTTTGGGATGGGTCCCTGCCACTGAGCACCTGTCATGTATTAATGGTAAAGTCTCAGAGCATTAGTCTGTGAGGGCAGCCTCATGAGAATTTCTGTTGTACCTCACTGCTTAATGGTGAGTATTTGTGACTCCTGTCACATGTTCACACTTCTCTTCAAAGCATCTGATGATGGAGATCCCACAGGCCCTCCAAGCTGAATTTTCTTAGTAAAATTTATTTTGCCATTTTAACGTGAGTGTAGGAAGAGAATTTACATTAAATTCTTAGTGCCCTATCTTCAGCTGATGTAAAGAATCCTTTTGCTTTGCAATATGCCATTACATATCTAATGATGTTTCATTCTTCTCTCTGAACAAACTTGGCACTTCCAGTTTTTCTTGACAAACTGTCAGGAAAACACACTGGTCTAGGCTTCTGATTCTCCTCTTCCAGATTTCCTTGTAGATGTGCATACCACCTTACTGCTATGGAGTTAAATGAAAGGGTGATCCTGTCACAGTAACTAATGGTTACTGCTTTCTCAACAACATGCTATTTTCACACACATCCTTTCCCACCATAATGGTAACTTAGGCAATTGGCCTCTTCCTAAAGGTAGTCTTGAACTCATTACCATTTGGCTGCATCTTAGTAATTTCAGGCTGATTTTCAGCTTCTCAGGACTGGCATGAATTCATGGCATTCTTGCAACCTTGCCAGATTGTATTGGCCTGAATTTCAACACGCATATTCTTCTCCTTCAGTGTTCCAGGTTAATGAAAATATGCAATACTCTTGGATCCAGAGCATAGCTCTTGGAAGAAGTATGGAGTGAAGAGTTTCAATTTCAGTAGTAAAAAAACCTAATGACTATTCAGATGTTTTCTGTGATTTCAAATGAAACTAATAGTAACTATCTCATCCATTTTTTCAGTCTGTACCATTATAACCTGCTCGAGTGTCATAAAATATTGTAAGAATTTCTTTGAAGTCAGTGTGTGACATCTGTTTCTTCCCATCCTCAAGGCTGAGTTATCTTGTCACAGAAGAAAATTAAATCAACATGATTTCTACTTGAAAAAAATCAGTGCGACCTCTTTATTTCCTATCTTTACTTTGATGTCTACAAGGTCCCAGCTTTCAGGAAATGAAAGTTCAGTTCACTGGTCTTTAAGTCCTCAGCTTCTTGTTTTACACCTTTTTTAAATTATCATTGCCATTTAACTTTCTCCAGTTTTCCTGGAATTTTTTTTCAGACATCTTCTACGAATAATTATTTTCAAAAATTACTATTAGTGACTCTGAAATTGGGCCTGCTGAGATTTTTTTCAGATCAGCTCATGTAAGTACGCTCTAATCTGCTGTATTTGTACAGATCTTACTTCTTTGTCACCAGTCATCTGATCTTCAGTGACAACTGAAGGGGAAAAAAAAAATAGGAACATGTCTCCAGTTTCATCTGCTGGCTGTCTTTCCTTTTGGTTAAACAGCAAATGGGGATCCAATTTGGTCTTCCTCTTACTAGCACTGTACTTGTAGAATAATTTCTCCTTGAATTTATGTCCCTTGCTCTTTGTCTGCTCTATTTTAACCTTTCTCATTTTCACCTGACACCTTCATGCTGTTTCTTTATACCCATTCATAGTAATCTGACCTACTTTTTATTTTCTTAATGCTGCTGCTGCTGCTTTGGTAAAGGAAACTTCACTGTTCTTTTACAACACTCTGTCTGTCATCTGCATTGGTAGAATTTGTATTTGTGCTTTGATAGAGTTACCTTTAAGAAGTGCTGGTGCTCTGTTTTTATAGATAGAAATCTTGTAACCTAACAGTTTTCTGTGTTTATTGAAATATCTTTTCTGTTCTAGTATTTTTGTTTGGTTATTCTTTATTATTTACTCAATATTCAGAAGTTTCTTATTTCACAGTCATTTCTACTAGTGTAACCTTTTATCTTGATGTTTTCAACCAGTTTCTTCTCTGTAACCTTGTCCTTCCATTTCTTTTTGTTCCATTACTTTATGTTCAAGGAATCCAGTAGCCTTTATGGATACCTCTGTTTGCTTTATGTCTGCCTTTTGTTTTGGGAGTTAAAACTCTCCCTAAGACTAAAATTCAGCATCTGAGATGATCCTGGCAATTGCTCAGAGCCCCATGAAACCTGATCTTCCCTGGGTCTGTAATTCTTACACACTCATACTGTGAGAGTGTGTTCAATTTTTCCTTTTTAATACATATCCATGTTCCATATTCAAGTGCTCCCTCACTGTGTTTGTGTATAATGTACCTCAGAGTAAGTAAACGCATTCTCTTTGCATGAAGTGCAGTGCCTTTTCTGCCCTTTCCTTGCCTGTCTTGCCTGAACAAATACTTTGTTTATTCCAAAATGAGAATTACCCTACCAGATCTCTAACTGAAATTATACTTTAGAAAACACAACACTCGGTAACATGGTAATGTAGAAAGCACAACATCCAGCTCATTTTTTGTCCTTATCTTCTCAGTACTCACTTGTGTGTTCCTCCTGAGATGGGTGAGGATTAACTTAGCCTTATGACAGCCATTAAGATCTTGCTACTGGTGTTCCTTTGTAAGCACGTCCTGATGAGAATTACTACAAATGTGTTCCCAAGGAAGAGCAAATGAAACAGATAAAAAGTGGGAGATCTCTGTGAAACAGTGATCTTTGAAGGCCTTTCTGGTTCATGTGGGATTTGTGGCAGAGAAGTTTGAGGCAGTCACATTTCAGAGTTATTGCAGACTTGAACCATCAGTAAGGGGTTTGGTTAGCAGATTCCTCAGTAAATAGTAGCACAGCTAAGACTCAGGTTTGCAAGAACATTTCCTGTCTCAACAGCTTGTCATGAGGGGGTGCTGGAGCAATGGAGTTCCTGCTTTCTCCTCCTCCCATGCTACGTTTGGTGAAGGCTGTCTCATGGCTCTGTTTCCATAGATCTAGTAGTCTGTGAAAGTTTCACTCTGTATTGTTCAGGGGAAAGATGACTGGGAATGAGAAGCGTCATTTTGATCAGATATGTCAACTTGTTTATCCTTAAAAGTTCTCTACTTTTCCCAGCCATGTAAGTTGGAGTAATGATTAAACAAACAAAACTGTTGAGTGGTTTAGCTCTTCAGACTTGAGGCTGACAGTAAATGCTTAGTTGCTGGCTGGGGGGGCTTTTAAGAAGTTGCCTAAAATTAAGATATGTATAAATTTAATTTTTTTTGAGATGAGAAGTAAATCATGACACACAGAATGTGGCCTCTCTGGAAGGGAGCAGGGTACAGATTCCAAACAGTGTCAGTTCTTCCATTCTTGCAGCAATGTATTACTGATGATGATAATACTCTAAAACCTCCTCTTTTCTTCTTTCAAGATTCACAATCGATACGAAGGCAAAGACATCTCAAAGCACAAGCGAAACTTGGCCATAGCAGGTGGTGTAACCTTATCCGTAATTGTTTCACCAGTTGTAGCTGCAGTAACTGTAGGTAAGCAAACACAGCTGTTTTGTGTCTTGGTAGCACCTTGCAATGAGAACTCCATAAGCACTCATGAATAACGCAGCTGAGATAAGTGCTGTAGTTTCCTTTTATAGGTGAGGGAACTGAAACGAGGAGTCTGAGGTTATACATTTATTGGGGCAGAATCAAGAATGCAGTACTTGATTTAGTTCAGTTTTGGCTGAAGAATTAAAAGTAATCTTTATCTTGCAAACTGAAGTTTCTACATTATCATGCTTGGCTTTTAAGATTGAAGTATTTAAAGGTTTTCTAAATGACCAAAAAAAAACCTGTGTTTCCACAGAGTCTATTCCTATTTTAATAACTTTGTATGAAACTTTTCTCAGTGCAGAACAAAAACAGTCTCTTACACTTAACATTACAGTAGTTGAAAAACTATTTGTTTTGCTCTGGGAGTCAGTTTGAATTGTATCTCATTCTTTATCATGGTGATTGCTGAGGGTAGCAGTTGAGGGCAGTCTGGCTGCCCCCTACGGAATACTTGTCTCATCTTCCCACGTAATTTCAAGCTCACTGTAAACCCAGATTTTTTTGAAAGGAGTGGGTTTGCCTGGCACTGCCTCGCTCCCCCTCTGTTGCAGCACAGGCATCTTCGCAGTTGCACAGTAAGCTGCTGTGGATAGCTGATTCATACTAAGACCCACCACTTAGTTTTAAGCTGGATCAGTCCCCTGAACATGCAGTTGTGTCTGCTCAGAGAGGAATGAGTAACCTCTGGAAGGCAGGGCTGCTTTTAGCAAGTGATGGTTCAGACTGGCCACAAAGATGTGGCTTTAAGCCACCCATTATCAGTGCTGGGCCACTGTGCAAATGTGGATATGCCAGTCACAAAACTGGCTCTGGCCTCTGTCTGCATTGTTCTTGTGTAGCTGTGGTGTCACATCCCTGACAAACAGTCTCATGGTTGTATTTATAGGTCTGCTCATCCTTTCAGGCTGTTTCTTGTTCCTAAACAAAGGTAAAATGTGGCTTTTCAGGGAAAGCAGTTGGGTTTTATTTTGCTATTATCACATGGCCTCCAGTCTCAGGGCATTATGTGGCTTCCAAAATAATGACAATGAGAATATGGATTTCCTCCTTGAGTGCTGAGAAATTTCTAGTGATGGGGACTTCCTATAATTGGAACCCTTATTTTAGATTAGACTGAGGAGCCTTTCTATTGGGTGTGCTTCTGTCCTGGCCTTTTCAGAATGTGCCACCTTGCCATTTTTCAGTCTGCCATTTTTTGTACCTTCCCTGTACTTCCATCAGCAAAGGCCTGGAATGATTTAATTCATATGTCAAGGGGCTAACTTCCATGGTCCACTAGAAGCAGTGGGATGGAATTGTGTGTTTATATATGTGCTAGCCTACAGTTCCTTTCACTGTTTCTCCTCCTGCCACCCTGCTTCACAGAATTGTTTACTTCTAAGGAAAATGTGCATTGAAAGATCCCAGAGTAATAATAATGTTAAGTCCTATTGAATTGACAGCAAAGCCCTGTCTGCCTTCAGTGGATGCAAAATAAAGCCCCTTATTAAATTAGTAGAGGTATTAACATTTTTAGTTGAATAACATTTGAAATAGATCTCTGCTATTTCTGCCTCTCAGGTGAAACATTACAGTCCCCAATGGAGCTTTTATGAACCTTTTGTGTATTTTAATTTTGTTTGTAAAATATGGTATGGACTTACTGGAAGTATTAATTCATCAATCATTAAGCTTCTCTTCCTGTCAGTGCTGACAGAGGATGTTCTGCCTGCTGAAAGTACTTTCCTGTCATTTCGCCCAGTGATTTACCAATATTTCTTAATTTTACTTCCTCCTGATCTCTTTCAAGTGTGAGATATTAAGTAATCATAGAAAATGAAACTGCCTTTATGAAAGGCCCTAAAATATAAGCCACATTTAATGAAAGACTGTACTTTCCTCTGTAGGTATTGGTGTTCCTATTATGCTGGCTTACGTGTATGGAGTTGTTCCAATTTCCCTCTGCCGAAGTGGAGGCTGTGGTGTGTCAGCTGGCAATGGAAAAGGTGTCAGGATAGAATTTGATGATGAAAATGATATAAATGTTGGTGGAACAAATGCAGCTGTAGGTAAGAAAATTCAGTGTTCCATTTTCTATAAATATGGACTTTGTGACTTGCATCTGCTGCCGTAGATACTGGAGTAGTTGTTTGCAGTTGGGGCTGCTTCTGCTCACTGCTGCAAAGAGCACCTCTCAGGGCATGGTAGCCTCTCTGTGTCATGTTGGGCTACACTGTAGTACAGGCACTAAAGCTTTTCTTGCCCATTTTAATCAAAGCCACTTTCAAGTCTCTTCTGTACATAAAAGTTTTAAGATGGCATTGATGTTGCTCTTTTAGAATCTGTTTTGTGAAAGGTGGCCGCTTTTTTAAATTTATAATAGGGTTAAACTAAATGCTGACCAGATGCTTTAATTTTTTAATCACACCCTTTGTGGTGGAGTCGCTCTATGTTCCTTTACTCCATGTTACCTGTCCCTATCCATGGTTAATGTTTTGGAATCTTAAGTATGTGATGTCAGTCATGACCATTAGAGCAGCTCCAAGAAAGGTATCTCTCTTAATTATTTGTGGTTGTTTGTGGGGTTTGGCTTTTTTTTTCCCACAAAGTTCTCTTTTTGTGACCGTGTTTTAGAAATCCTTCTTCTCAGCATAATTCCAGGAACAGTTTCCATGGTCACATTCTAGAAACAACTGAGTGCTACTTCTATAACCAGTGAGCCTTCTTTGTTTCTGTCCAGATACCACTTCCGTGGCAGAGGCACGTCACAACCCCAGCATAGGAGAAGGAAGTGTTGGGGGGCTGACGGGCAGCCTGAGTGCGAGTGGGAGCCACATGGACAGGATAGGAGCCATCCGAGACAACCTCAGCGAGACGGCGAGTACCATGGCCCTGGCTGGGGCCAGCATCACAGGGAGCCTCTCGGGGAGTGCAATGGTTAACTGCTTTAACAGGTGAGGCCCCTGCTTTCAGCCTTTCACTGTCCTGCCCTGCACGCAGCCAGAGGAACTGCTATTGCTGCCGGTTCTGATTTTTGTTTCTTGAAACTGGTTCCTAACTAGAAGGAACTGTCTCTGGGAGATAAACAGTTCATTCCTGACAAACTTGCTGACTTTTCAAGAGATCCTGCCCGACCACAATTCTCAGAGAAAAGTTTGAATTTAGTTCAGGGTGAGTGGGACCTGAGCTCTTGTTTCCCACTTCCCAGGACAGCTGCCTCTACCCAGAAGTCAGAGGGAGGCACTTCATGTCCAGCACAGCTGTGTTCTCTGGTGCATCTCACAACAGCTGACTTTCAGTAGTCTACAAGTACCAAGCCCTGTTCTGTTGCCTTCAGAACACCTGGGTGGAGTGTGGATTCCAAATGGACTTCAGGCATGACGGGAGGCAGCTGAGCACTTGGCCTTGCCAGGGTGCAGCTTCTTCTTGTCACTTAGTGCTCAATGCCTCCCATGAATTTGGACCTTTCTGCTTGCTGGCTCACCTGCACCCTGAAGAGAAAGGACATGTCTAGAAAGAATTAACATTCAGGGTTCAGAGTGGAATTTGCTCCTTAAATCAGGGTCAACACTGCTCATTTTGAGTAATTTGGAGGCCCAGGCTATATGGAATAAAGAGTGCAGGGTAGTATCAAGAGTTTCCCTATGCTGGAACATGTTTCAAGCTGTGACTGCTGAGTGAAGTATACATGCCCTTCTCTTTAAAGAGATGGAGTGGAAAACAAAACAACCCCCCCCCGCTTCTATTTCACTGTTAGAACACAGATAAACAAGAAAAAAGCTTGTCATTTGCTTTCTGGCTTATCTGCTCAGCACAATTTCAGATTGCTGAGATTTCTATTAGTCCTGTTGCAGTAGATGACAGTACAACAAAAGCAGAGTACAGAACACAGTTCTCTGCATGTTATTTGATTAGTAATAATTTTGCAGCAGGGGAAACGTGGGAACTATTATGTATTGAACTTAGGTACCCTTCTGATTGGTTTTTCCATTTTTAAAGAACTGTGTGCAAAAGAACTGTAGCTAAATGTGGAAGTTGTCCTTGTAAATCTCAGGAGGGAAAGAATCCTTTGATTAAAACATAACATTCTGCTTTGTTGGTAAATTAATCTGGTTCTGTTTGTGTATTTGTTTTTAATTAAAAAAATAGTAATTTTTGACAGTGGGAAGAGAGACCCTGATTCATAGGAAAAATATGTGTATCCGTACTGGAGTAACTCGTGAATTTATTACTGAGTCTTACTATTTACTTATTACAGTCTGCAAGGTAACACTAATTTTCAACTACTGTGCTTTAACTGTTGTGGCAGTATATGCAACTCTCTCTCTCTCTCTCAAAGGCTGGAAGTACAAGCAGATGTGCAGAAAGAACGATACAGTCTGAGTGGAGAATCTGGCACAGTTAGCTTGGGAACAGTCAGTGACAATGCCAGTACCAAAGCAATGGCAGGATCCATTCTGAACTCCTACATCCCTTTGGACAGGTAAGGGAAACGTGGTGAAAACAGAGTATTAGTCAGCCTTGCTTATTAAAGGATATTCTAAGCATGCCTCAGCTGTTCTGTTTTAATGGTTACTCTTTGAAACTGAAAATTTTGTGACACAGGAGTGCTTACATTTTGCCAAGGTTATTTCGAAAGAAGAGCACCATCACTGTAGCTCAGTCAAGCTTCTGGTCTGTCACACTTTTTATTTTCCTTTGGGCTGTTCATTTGGTTAAACACTTCTCTAGAACAAGACACATCCCCCTCACTTCTGCTGCGTGTGTTGGAAAGCTTGGAGAGCTTGTTTTGCCGTGTTAGCTGGCTTGGGTGAGCACTGACACTGACGGGTTCTTTCTCACTCTAGGGAGGGCACGAGCCTGGAGGTGCAGGTGGATATCGAGTCCAAGCCAGCCAAGTTCCGGCACCACAGCGGCAGCAGCAGCGTCGAGGACGGGAGCGCGGCCGGGCGCGGCTCCGCAGGCTGCTCCGCCGGCCCGCAGGAGGGCAAGGCCGGCGCCTCCAAGTGGTCCAAGGACAGCACGGCAGGGAAAAAGTGCAAAGGTAAGCTGAGAAAGAAGAGCAGCATGAAGATTAATGAGACAAGAGAGGACATGGATGCTCAGCTGTTGGAACAGCAAAGCACAAACTCCAGTGAATTTGACTCTCCCTCTCTCAGTGATAGTATTCCATCTGTAGCAGATTCACACTCCAGTCATTTCTCTGAGTTCAGTTGCTCAGATATGGAAAGTATGAAAACTTCCTGTAGCCATGGTTCCAGCGACTATCACACTCGCTTTACCACAGTCAGTGTTCTCCCTGAGGTGGAAAATGATCGCTTGGAAAACTCTCCACAGCCAAGTGGAATCCCTGTGCCTGTTCCAATAGCCCCAAGCACTGACGTTCCACAGCTGAGCTACATTGCTGAGGAAAGCATTCACAATGGATCTTCGACAGATGTAGATTTAGGTGTTGGTGAAACACTGAAAGAAACAAACAACAACCATTCACAACATGCTGTGGAATTAAGCACTGCGATTCAGACTGAAATTTAGGTCTATAAGTGCTGCAAAAACATATTTGCCACTAAAGAACCCTGTCTGAAAGCTGGTTGAATTACATGCGACTTCTGTAAGTTTCAGGTGACCAGCAGAAGCAAGGTTTTGATACAACTGCATTTTCTATATACTTGTCTGATAAGGCAAAATACTTCATATGGATCTTCAACCTGTGTGAAGAGATGTGAAGGCTTTAACCAAGTGCATTACAGCAGTACAAATACGTCCATGTTTTGTATTTTTGCCACAATTTTGCTTGAAAACATATACTTGGTGTATTTAGAGAAAAAATGGTAAATTCTTAATATGTTAAATGCTGAAATGAATAATATGTCCTGCACTGTTCACTTGGAAAATATGGGGTTTGGGATAAAAGGGTGTTAGCTGAGCATTAGTGACTTAAAATCATTCTTGTGTGAACTCTTAAATTTGAGGGAAATTAAGACCTGCAGAGACCTATACAAACATACTTCAACAGTGAATATTGGGAATGACAATTTTGTTTCGTAACTGGACACACTATATTTAGAGTGCATGTAGAATGAACTGCATATCTTTGGGTGGATGTAGCCTGTGTCAGAAGTGTTTGTATGTGTGTACACTTTGAGCAGGGTTATGGCATTTTACATAATTTCAAAACAAAAGAAATTGGTACTTAACATATGGTGGAATGGAGATGTTACCTGTGAAGAGCAGTGGGGTTACCTATTCATTCATGCAACCATTCATGTGGCAGGTAAGGCTACTGTATAGTGGATAAAAACTGTAAAGTAACAATCCAGTGATTCATAAGTGTTGTAGAGAAGCAGATGCAGTCACCTTTCATTAAGGGGGAAAATCGGTGCCCCATCAATTCTTGGTGCCTTTGGAAAAGACTGGGTTTGAAGTGCCTGGTCGTTTGAGGATCTTACTGTAATGTTTCCCAGAATGTCCTCTTTGGCCACCTTGGATCACAAAAGAAAATTCTAGTGAATAAAATGACTGTGGTAGATACAATAATGAGGTATTGGCCTACCAAAGACTCACTCAGGCTTTAGTGGACTTGACATCTCTTTGCAAGACATGCCTGTCTTCAGTCCCATAATCTAAGTGCAGTGCAATGACTGCCCAAGTGCAGAGATGGGTTCCAAATATGCTGGCTTTTTTTTTCTTTCGCATCTGGAAGATGTACAGCTGAACACAAGCTGAAGTTGGCCAAAGCGCCTGTACTGTTAATGTTCTTTTGCTAAGTAATTCACTAAAATGGAAAAAAAAAATTGTGAATCTCATAACAGTTAACAATGTTCTGTCTTGTGTTTCATGTATTGCCATTATGGTGCTACTGAAAGTTTGGTTGGATAAAAAGAAAATGCCATGAGCTGCAGTCCTCTTCCATGACTTATCCTCACCAGTTTCAGTAATAGGCTTATAACACTAGTGCCAGTTATGTTATTTGGTAATGCTTGTTACAGTATTTGTATATTTGCAATTCAGTTTTGCTCAATAATATGCGTGTAAACTGCATATCTGAAATAAATGTCTAAATACTGACTTCTAGTGGTCTGTTGTTTACTGTGCTGATCAGCCTGATGAAAATGGGTGTGTTCCCAGAAGGAGCTTTTATTCCTGCAAGTTGCTGACTGCTCTCACCTCTTGTTGCCTTTAAACATTTTTATTTTATTAGGTGTGCTTTGAAAATTGAATGCTTTGATACTCGGAAATGTAAGATCTAAAGTCAGTTGCATTTTTTACAAGGCTTCAACCTGTTTGCTCTTCTCTAAGATGAAATCTGATCTGCCTCTCTGGCAGGCAGGACAGTAAGTGGTTTTCTGAGAGGGATGCAGCTCTGGCATGAGGACAGTGCTCTTTAGACAAAACTGCATCATCTTAGCACAAGTCCGATGGCTCAGCTGAACTCAAACTCTCTCTGAAGTGACCTGCTCAGTGTTCATTGTGAAACAGCACAGCCTGGCCCCGTTTCTGGGTAACAGCTGCTGGTTTTTGCTCGGCTGAACTGCCTGCTCCTTAGGCTCATTCCTCACCTGCATCCTGACTAAAACTGATGGGGATGCCTTACAGAAGACAGAGCTGGATCTGCCTCATCCCAACTCCAAATGTAAGCTGTACTTCTATCAGCGTGAGTAACAAGAGGGTAACTCTTATGCTGGGTCAACTCTAAAGCTACAATTAGAGCATTACTTGCACCATTTCTGGTGGCAGAGGCTCAAAGACAGAATAAGAAATGGGGTGAATGAAACCACCTACCCCAGAAATTACAGCAGGGCATACAGGCAATCTTTGCCCTGTCCTCAGGCACTCTGAACTGGAAGCAAGCACAAATCTTGTATTTTGTAAGGGGGTTCGTGTTAACAGTTCCTTTTTGTCCTTTGTTCCTCATTGATTTATTCCCCCCCCCCAGTCTGAACACACAAAGAAAATTAATAAGTAGATGTATTAAGATCAGTATTAACTGAAGGAAGCACTTCCTGCTCATCATCTGATGCCAGAATTCTGGTGAATTCTGACATGTTTCAGGCCTGTATCGAAATTTCTCTGTTACAGTCACAAACTGAGGCACTGACTGGTTCTTTATGCAGAGGCTGGAGAGGGGAGTAGCAGAGACTGGGTGAGCCAGGGAATGTCCTCCCAGGCCTTCTGGCTTGAACCTCTGAGGAAGTGAAGTTCTGTGCAGGCTCAGAGGACCGTCCATTACCTGTCTGAGGCCAGACGTTGCTTGCTCTGCAGGAGGGCAGAGGGTGAACCTCCCCTCTGGCTTTTCCTTTCGGTCCAGTCTCAAGTCTGGTGTCTCGTGCAGCAGCAGGGAAGTCACTGCTGCTGTCTCAGGCTTTGGGAATGTGTGATTTGGCTTTACCCAGCGCACCTGGGACGGGGCTGGCACATCCAGCTGCAGCAATGCAATCCAGTGCTGACAGCGGGGAACGGGACGACCTGCTTTGGTGAGTTTAGACCTCTTAATTTTTCAAGTCAGTTTTGCTGTGCAGGAAAATGGAAATACAGTTTACTCTTGTAAATAAACTTTACCAAAGTGTGGCATTATTTTCAGTCACTCTGAAATAATCTGACAATTTTATATGCCACAGTAAGAGGTAGTGTTGAAATACAGGTAAGTTTTTAGCAGAACACTCTCTTGCTGATTGATTTTGTCACTTTTTTTATTCAGAAGTAGTATTTCATGTGTGAGGCAGTCTAAACAGCCCCAATCAATTTAATGCAGCACTGAATGTTGAGTCCATAAAAAAGACAGAACCCTTCTGTTAATGCACTAATGCAGAAGATTCTTATTTAAAAATATACCAGTGAAGAATTAATAAGGAAATTTTTTCTTTCACTGAAATAAACCACAGGAAAAATCAAGGTTACATCTGATTTCCCAGTATGGTGGCTCTTTTTCAAAAATATGTTCATGATTCCTGGCCCATTTGACTAATTCATGTCAGATTATGGATCTCGAGGAAATTTATTTCAACATCTGCTGTATCTGAGAATATTTGAGATAGTTACAAATTTAAATAGAATAAAAGACACCATAAAAGCTTTCCTCGTGATGTTTGCATGGTTTTTTTGCAGTGAAGCATCTGGCCTTGTATATCCTTCCTTCCAATCAAGGTCACAAAGTTGCCTGTATGAGCTCATTACTTTTTACTGATAGGTAAACATATTTGACTGACTTATGTCTCTTCCAGTCATTCAAATTGATTTTTAAATAGTTGCCTACTTAGTAATGCCACTGCTCTCGCGTGTAATGATGCTTTATAAGGATACTCAAACAGAAGATTGAAAAATACTGGAGTTAATGAACTTAAAAGACATTAATACTCTATCTAATTCAGGTGAAACTGAGGCAATCTTGAGCAGAAACTTTGGAATAACATGGATACCTCTCTGGAATGACTCTATGAAATTACAAAGGGCTGAAGATGAAGAGCAGTTACCACCTTGACTGCTCCTGCCAGCCCCAAAGGTGACAGCTACCGGATCTTCTCGGGTTTAATAATTTGGTGTTCCTGTGGGAGCAAAATGTTCTTCCTGTGAGTGTCACAGAACCCCCCAGTCCTTTCTTGGCAAGGAACACAACCCAGAGTGGTGGCAATGTCTTTGTTACCTTCAGTCTCATGAGGCAGGAGAAACAGAGCCAAGTGGCCATGGGGTGCCTGGTAACCAAGAATCCTGTCTGGGAGGCACAGGAGTTTGATACACCAACCACATGGGTGGCACTGGACATGTGTGCTGAACAGAGTCCCAGTCTTGGAAGGTGGCTCTGAAGATGGTTATTCTTTAGTCTGTTTATGGTTTGTTGCTGTTCATATGATCCTATGTAAGACACAGAGTACAGACTGCAGCCAGGTGAATGTGATGTCAGACAAAGAGCCCCCGGCAGGGCCATGGTCTCGTAGGGTCCTGCTTGCCTGGGTGAAGGCTGCCCTTGCTACCAAAGCACACTTGTTTGGATTCCTCAGGTCCACGAGGGGTTGGCATCTTCCCTTCTTTAGTTCTACAAAACTCATGCACACAAGTATCTTAAGAAGACACAAACCCACAGACCATCAGTTGTTCTGATGGTGCTTTGGGAATTAAAAGCCTCGTTCTTGGCACTCCAAGACAACACTCGTAATCCACGTGTCAGAATTATAAACCTAAAGAGTGTTGAACCAGAAAAGAGAATTGATAATTATACTTGTCAAGAAAAAAACTTTATTAATTACTATACACCTGAGAAAAATTTTCATTAGAACAACATTCTTAATGATATTTCTGCAGTGCTTATGAGTCTGATACACATTTATATCACATGTGCAAAGAAGGCGTTGGGGTACTTGAAAAATTTAAAAGCATCTTTGAAGCTTTGTCAGAATCAAATATAAAACAAGTATTGCTTGATATAAAAAAAAAAATCACACTGGTCCACAAAATTATTTTACTTTTAGTTTTACAAGTAGGTCTGTAAACAGAAATAGCTGGTGTTTTAAGAAATCCGATTACAAAACTCAGAGCTAAGTATTTCTATTGTGAAGTGCAGCCACTTGTTCCTCTGTTTACCACTGTCACTGCAAAATAGAAAGGCAGGCAAACCAGTAGTCCTTCTGCACACACAGGAAAAAAAAGGAATTCTCTGTCCACTAAAAATTACTCACTTGTTCAAACATACCCATTCATTTAATAATTTTGTTTCAAATAGTTCCATGACAAGCTATTATATTACTCATTCACCTTTGCTGCTAAGCTGTATTGTGTCAAAATATTTATATCTGTTTTGTACAGATATGGGATAGTGAAGAAACAGATGGCCTGTAGTAGTTCATCTGAAAAATGTTAATACTTTTATTTGTAAACTCATTTTAGCAAAACTACTGCTAACTGACCCGTTTGTCTTGACACCACTTTTTATCTGAAGAACACAGAACTCACCAAATGACATAACAAGTGATGACTAAAAGCATATCTATCTATTGTACCATCACGATATTTCACATTATATATATATAATGTAAAATGTATTTTTCTATATATAATGAATACAGTCTAAATAAAATGAACTGTTACAGAACAAAGGCATGCATTAAATTCTAGAGATGTATACAACTACAAGAAAAAAGGAGCAGCAAGTTTTAAATGTGCATGTGCTGTCAAAACAAAGTAAAATTCCAGCAAAGTAAAGCCCCACTTGAGCTTATTCAAGTCTGCAGAGTTCACAGATCCATCGCATACACATGAAATAAAGACGCATGCAGCCAATAAACTTTACACTTCTTAAAGTTCATAAACCTTTCTAAGGCTCTCAAGATCTTCCACTGAGTACTGATCACTCTCGTTTTCTGAAAGTAAGTCAAACAGTTGCTGCACCTCCTCTTTTTCATTTTTGCTAAGCAGGGCCAGCACCACCTGAAAAAAATACCCCACAACAAATTATTTTACAATTAGCACAGGTTGACTGAAAGTCATAATATCTGACAGAAATACAAAATCAGTGTATTATTTCCTTTTAAGCTATGAAAATTTCCTTTAGGTTTCTGTGCAATTTTAAGTACGCAATCTGGGTTCTTACCTTAAATCTTTCTGCTTTGCTCAAGTAGAAAAGGTGCTGATATACAAGGTCAGGATCTTTTCCAGCCACATAGTGTTTCAATGACCGGATAAAAATCAAAAGGATCTTTCCTTCAAGTTTGTTACTCAGCAGCACCGGCAGCTTTTTCGGATCAGTAACTGTTAAAAGGTCTGCACAAGCAGCTTCATCCTTACTGGCATTCACTGCATTTACAACCTGACCAAAGTCATAGGCATTAGATGGCTCAGAAATGCACAGTTTCTCAGAGGACTTCAGTAGCACATTCCTTTGAACTGCTTCTTGGGGGTCAGTCACACCTTCCCATGTAGCAAACTGCCTCTCTTCCTCTTCACAAGGTTCGGTCACCTTCACACAGAAAACGATAACAATTTTAATGTGGACACACAGATAACCTGAAATTTCATAAACTGCTTATATCCATCATGCCACTAGGTTAAAGCTGACATTCTATCCTCAGGAAAGAAAGACACCCTTGTTCTTCTGTGTCCTACTGTCCCAGAACAGCACCTCTCGAATTCATCTTTAAGGGTTCATAGTCAAAAGTGGGTATTTTCCACTTCCTTTCACCACTTGCCACTCCACTGCAGAAAGACACCTGGAGACCACTGGGAGAAGGCTGAGGAGGAATGTATACATACACCAAATGTGGAGACTGCAGGAGAACTGCTGTCAAGGCACCAGACATGTTTCATTTCTCTGCTGTGCCCCCAGGACAATACAGGTACATGGCAGCTCTATCAGGTTACTGGCTGGAGTCTCAGTGTGGAAGGAGAAAGCTCAGCATGGTTGAACTGCCTGAATATCTACCTCTCCTGAGACTGCAGCCTGCATCAAGTTTCAAAAATGAGGCACTAAAAACTTACCTATGGGTTCAACCACATTTGCTAAAATCTATTTCAAAACACCACGAGTTGTGCAATTAGTTTAACCTCACTAAAACTCATCAAACAGGGTCTCTCAAAGGATGCCAAGTATTTTGAAAAGTCTGAAGATACTGTATTGTGTAGTACAGGGAATTGAATTAGTCATTTTTCTGAAAATACTACATTGGACTTACAGACATTTTATTTTTCAACAATCCTTAGAATCAAGGGAGAAATAAAATTATAGCTTGATTAAAGTGGTATAATGATCATAAATCAATTTTCTAATTTTCCTTACTTTTCTTTGCAGTGTCTTTTCATGGAACTACCTTGTACTACAGCAGGTAAGACAAGGGAGGCTCTCTAGAGGGGCAGCTGTAATTATGACAGCAAACATAAATGCTTCCTGCCCCACCCCTGGAAAAGTTACCAGTGCCAGTAAGGTCGTTGGCTGGTTCTCTGAACAATGCAGTCACTTCCCAAACCTCTTCTAAACACTTTTTCCAGGCCCTTTGTTTGTCACAACTCAGAGCTTAACTAACACTATACCCAGATTATGCCAATTACATCAAATCCCATGAACTCGTGACAGTGTGAAGTGTTTCAAGAAAACAATTTTTTTCTCTATAAGTAACTGCAGTTTCCATTATACCACCATTCTAAAATTACAGTATTGCTGTACAGACTCATAACTATGTATTTTAACTACAGATTTTTAAATGAAAAGGAGAAAAAAAGGACCAGCAAAGCTACAATCCAACAGTATCAGATGACTGAGAAAATCCTTTCATCAGCTAATTCTACCCAGAACTTCACGAGGCTGACATTTTGATCCTGTACATAACATTACATCACGTGTTTCTTTTCTAAGATCCCACAGATGTTTTACTCTTGCCCTTTAAGGCAGAATTTAATTTTTCAGACCTGTAACTTGAGGACAAGTTGGCCCTCTGCCAGCACAGCCCCCAGGCTGCCTGAGGAGCACAGACTTTACAAGCAAAACTGCTGTTTGACAGCTGCATTCTGTAAAACATGTACTTCAGTCTATGCAGTTTTTGTTTACAAGGAGCATATCCTCAAGTTTAGTGCCATCTAAATGGACTTCTTCCATTTCTCCATACACTTCAGAGCAGTCCAAGCTTTATGATAGAATGTAATTGACACTGAACACATCACATATAAAAACCCTCCAATATGCCATCCAAATATGGTGAAAAATACAACCCACCCCCCAGAAAATGTAGAGCTAAGATGGGCAAAACAAAAGCTTTAATATTTTCTCTTCAAATGGGTGGCTTCTGTCCCGTTTCCTTTTAAGAAATGAACAGGTATACCTCTTGTATGGTTATTTTCTTCCTCTGCTTTTGTTGACTGCCTGCTCCAGCACTGCTGTCGAGGTGAAGCAGTTGGGTTATCTCCTCTAGTTCCTTTTGTGCTTCAAGAACATTTGGATCTATTACAAGTACCTTGTTGAAATCATCAACACTGGCTTGGTAATTCTGTAAGTAGAAGGGAACATATGTTTTTCATAAACACATCACTAGAAAAATAAGTTTGAACTAACATAATGTCCTTTACAAATAAGAGAAGTAAAAATCCTAGGATCTGGACATAAAGTAGACAAAAATAATCTAAATACAGACAGTGCAATTTCATTAGAAGGAAAAAAAAAGAAACAGAATGAGCTTGTGTTAGTGTTTTGTAACTAAATACTCCCAATTAAATATGTAATTTGAAATCATTTATTCTCAGAAACATATTCCCTGTATCAGAGGGGATTATTGAGACTGCTGCTTTAAAGCATAATTACTTACAGCGTAACACTACTTCAAGATTAATGTGAGTCCAGCAAGTTTGCATACTTGCTTTGCCCAAAAAAAGACAGTTAAACTGAGCTTTGATTAAAAATATGCCTAATTTTCCTGGGCTTCAATCCAATAGACCATCTCTTGCAGTGAAATTTTTGGTAATATTTTAGAAGATTGGGATTATATTATGGACTCTGGGATAAACAAGATAAGGACAAACACAGTGACAGAGTGGCATTAGGACACAGTTCCTCAATAATCAACCTAGTAATTTGTTTAATGAGTTATTTCAAATTTTTACATTAGAAATTGCTACTTTCTTAGACTAAATTTTCTGGAGAGACAAAGTTAATAGCATCAATTCTGAGGAAGACTGGAATACTGCAGAAAAATATCAAGATACCTCAAGGGGTAAAGTATCAAAAATAAGGATGAAATGAAGCAGTAAACAGTAAAAGACCAACGTAATTTCTTGTGTGAGAGCTAGTATTTCTTTGTTCCCAAACAGATAAGGTTACTTTAAAGTAATTTGTACTGTCATTAAAAAAAATAATAAATCCTTATCTGCCATCTGAGGTATTTCCTCAGCATCTCAACTGTAAGAAAAGCAGTGCTGTACAAGTCACTCATATTCCTTCCCATGCAGAATATTTTGCTCAATACTGCTGGCCAGTATTCAAGGTGCAGAGACCCTGCACTAAGTCTGCAGGTGACCTGAAACCTCTTAGATTGCGAAGGAGGAGTGAGAGAATGAGGATGATGCAGCCTTAGCAAATGAATGCAGAAAGGGGCAGGCAGCTTGCATCAGAAACCCACTGCTAATTAAGCTAAACCACTGGAATTACAGATGTAAAGATTCACACCTGCAGAGAAATGAGGTTCTGGAACAGACTTCTGAAAACAGTAGCAAGGGTCAGCAACCAACCAACCAACCTTCCTGGATGTACAACTGCAGCCTGCCAGACTTCTCAGCACAAATCATACAGGATGGCAGTACCCAAAGCAAGAGACCGGACTCCCACCTGTAGGTGATGTCCTCCAGAGTCCTGTCTCCTATGTCACAGGTCTAATTCATCACACAAGGATGGTTTATTCCTGATGTTCCTGTAATTACATCTTGATAAATCTATTAAAAGCCCCCTCATTTACTACATTAAATTCCACTGCAGCTTTTGTGGTTGAATATCCGGGTATTTACATACAAGTAACGCTTTCCAGGGTAGTTAAGTCTCTGCCAAGCTACATGTCTTTAGCTTTTAAAATTCTTCATACAGAGTCATTTGTCAACTTCAGATCACTTTTGTTGTTTTCTCCAGTTTTACCAATCACTCACATCCCTGGAATTAGCAATAATGAAGGCATTAAATCCAACCACAAAAAGAGACATCCTGGGAGTCCCCAGCTCAGACTGTTCTGAAGGAATCCATGAACACTGTGTTTCAGGTTGTCTTCAATAATACAAAAGTAGCACTTTTATCGAGGATATTCAAAAAAAGCAAAAGTTATTTCTCCAATTCTTGACATTCTTCACAAGTGGGTAATTCCCTTTTTTTGGACTGGTAGAATTACTATAGTCTCATATTTATTAAGTTCAACAACATAAGATTAGAGGTGATTAGTATCAAGTAGCTTGGCACAGTTACAGAAAAATATTACACAAAATTAAAGCTTTTCACCCTTTCTGAAAATTAAACGTTGTAACAAAGGACAAAAGATACTCTGGTTCCTACAACTTGCATTTGGAATAACAACATGGGTATACTGCTAAGCACAAACAGGTTGTCCTCAGGTGATCTGTAAGCTGAGAGGCAATCAGGTAATTCTTTGCTAAGGCATCAAACATAATGGAGGTCTGAGGTAAGTCCATTCATTTGAAGGGCAATGATGGAATGCGATGGACCTTCAGTTGTAAAGTGCAACATGGAAGAAAGCACTTAAGGTGCTTGTTTAAAGACACTTGTAAAATTTAATACAAAGTAGATCACAAGAGCTGCCATCAAGAGCCAAGAGAAGTGAGAAGCTGGTAATTCAATACCAGGTTTAGAGTTGATAGGTACAGCAAGGATTACTGCAAAACACTTATGAAGTGTAGAGGCTAATTTAATATCACCAAAGAAGGGGAACCAGCAGAGGGATGGACAAAAGGAACCATGTGGTTCAAGTGATGGAACAGATCTGCAGTCACAGTCAGCATGGATATGAGCAGTCTAAGTCTGCATTTATGATGTTCAGGTAAAAGAATACTCTAAAAATTGTAAGATGAGCACTGTACAGACACCACCACCACTGTGCAGATGGAAAGAAAAAGGCTGAGTACCAATGCTGCCACAAAGTACATTACTGACAAAGGTTCATGATGTCCTTGGGGAAAGAAGAGAGAGAAAAAAAAATCTCCCTGGTTTAATATGACAGGCACTTGGACATGAACAGATGCCAAAAGACAGCTTGAGATTTTAGTTTGGACAGATGAAGACAGACTTGGAGAGAATCCATTTGTCATCAGCAAAGTTATAGTAAACACCTTGACAGATAGAACAGACTGGGATCTCAGAATATTAGGACATTAGAACACATTTGAAACTTGCTTAACCAATTTCCAGTCAAACCTCATTTACTCCAATATTCTTGTATTTTCTCAACTTACTACATGTCAACATGCAGGTTTTTATGTTGCAAAAATATTTATTTAATGCTTTATGTATGTCTAATGCTCTACAAAGTAATAAATCATCACACTGTGTGCTTTGTTTGCTTTCACCCATTGACTGCAACTACCTCACTGCCTTTGAAGAGGATAAGCAAGTTTAGAAGTGCTTAAGAATACCTGCCATGTTCTTTTTCCTCACCTGTAATCCTTTGTACGCTAGTGCTCTTCTATAAAAAGCTTTAATATTAGAATCTTCTATCTGAAGAACATGATCACAATCCTGCTTAGCCTCTTCATATTTATACAGTTTCAAGTAACAGAGAGCTCTAACACAGAAAAACAGAATACACTGCAATATAAGTAAATTCTACAGTGCCAAAGTGCCAACAGTATCCAACTTCTACATGTTAATTACAATACCTCACACAATTCGGTCTCAATGTGATATTTTTTTAAACTACACCAGAATTATTAATAACATCACTGAATGGATTTAGAGAGGGCCAATCCCTGCAATAAAAGTCAAAATCCAAGTATGACTAATGTTCAAAGTTAGACAGATACACAAGTATTTTAAAAGCAAGGGCTATCTTAGGATAATACAATAGTACAGTGGTTAATGTAATATGGATTTTATGCAGCTGTTCTGGGTAAAAAAGTGCTCTAGACTAAATAAACAATACTTCTTTCTGCACCTAATTATTACTTGGAAGTCTCCTAATGAAGTACTGGTCTAATCAAATCCTTCTTAGTTGGTGAAAGCTGATAAGATTACAGCATAAAGAATTATACTGCAGAATTAGGTCAACCCTTAAAATAATGCTGATATATGACCGTGTTCCTACTTTTATTTTCTCTGAATTATTACTCTTCATATTTGAGATACTGCTCTTGCACGTTAAGTTTTTAATTCAAATCACACCAGTATTCTCAAAAATGCTGCAATATGCTATGCAAATTATAACTTTTACTACTGCTTACTCTATTTAGACAAAAGATTATAAGACATATATATCACTGACATTAATACTTGCTCCCCTTGGAAAATGATGTGGTTTAACAAAAAATCAATTTTGTTGCTAGAAATACTTATCAAGTGGGGAAAAAATCCCCACTGAAGGGATGTAAAGGGTGACTGAAGGGATGTAAAATCTCTATTTGTAGTGAGAAAATACAACTACTCTTATCCCACAAAGCAGAGTCAGATTTTGGATCATTACCTGTTAGTGTAGACTGTACATTCCTCAGTATTTAACTCCATGCATTCACTGTATTTATTTACAGCTTCTTCATATTCTCCCATTTTTACAAAATCATTCCCTTCGTTTTTCAGTCTCATGAACTTCTCCATCGGTTCCTCACCTACATCACGAAGGGATCACCGTGTTACATAAGAAGGTCAGTTCATTAAGGGTAGCTGAATAATCTATGCAGACTAAGAATAAATGCCTGGCAACTGGAGTACCATTATCAGTCTGCACATTGCCATTTCTGTCCCCAGCCTCCCTGCTGCTCTAAGAAAGGCGCAGACTATCATATCTACATTTGGCTCAACACGTACTTCCCCACGCACCTGGGTAACTGCTTTGCTGAAAATAACAGGAATGCAACAGGCAGCTCTGAGCTTTCACCTCCTCCTCTCTACCCCTTCTGTGTGGTACAGAGGGCCTACCTGTCTCCACTGAGATACTACTTTTACTTACAATGGTGCAGATTTAATCAGGATTAAAGGCCTTCCAGATCTCTACCAAGGTGGCCATAATTTGATTTGATATTGCTTCACAAGTAACTATCACAATTAGTGTGCTGACAATGACAGACAAATCATTGCATTACTCTGAGTTAGGGATACATCAGTAATATTGTGTTAATAACTACTTATAAAAGATGTGTTGAGGAACCTGGAAAGACCTAAATACACCTTTTTTTATTAATACTGTGTTATTCCATTTCCTTCTTAACTCCACATAATTTGTTACATATGCTTTTGGGTTAGACTACAATTTTTAGCTGTGTTTGCTGTGAAAAACTGACCCTGACTACAGCTTTGTGTCTCTGAGCAAACACAAAACACCAACACGAATCTAAGTAAATCATAATGTAAAAATCCACTTTTTGCACCTTGCTAAAGAGTATGAGCCCCTTGCCAAGCTTCAGGTTTCCAACACTGCATATAACTTGTCACTTTTAACCAATAATTAAATTCAGATTTCTTTTATTAAAACATGGCAGTCTCCTATGCCAGAAAACTACATGTGGACTTGGGGGAAAAAAATAAACAACATGAAACACTCAAACAAATCATAACTCAAGCTGTAGAACACAAGACACAATTATTGCAAAAAAGTGTCAGCCAACAGTTTAACTACTGACTGAACATTATTGCTGGCAGGCCTTCGGTACCACCTATCACTGTCAGGTCTCACTGATGTAGCAGAGGCCTGAGAAGGGAACCAGAACCTTAGAGTCAGCTTTCAGTGAAGAAAACAGTTACAGTCTTCACTTAGTATTTCTAAAAACAAAGCCTAACCAAAGCCTGCTCTATTTGAAATAGACTGAGACAAGCTTTGCATCAAAATGCTGCCATGCCAAGCACTTGGAGGACATTTGTATTGCAGTAATGCATCATGGACAGATAATCCCATCACTGCTACACATTTGGCCAACAACCCAGTTATGCACTGCAGCCACCCCTGTGTTAACTGAGGGGAGAGTATCTCCAGAACTACTTTTGTTTATACTGAAATAAGCTCATAGGGGAACCAATTAATACCTGAAAGTTACGGCCTTTGCAAAAAGAATGTTTAACATCAGTAAAATATGAATCAGAAAGGTTCCTTCATCTGATTTACTGAAGGAGAAAAATGGAAACTGCAACGTAGGGGGAAAAAATCAGAAAGAAAGCTAATTTCCTGAAGTTTAGCACTTAATGATTATGTATAGAAAAGTCCAGAACTAACATCTTTGAAGGATGACTCCTAAATGTCTTCTGTCAAAGTTGAAATTTTATTTGGGCGGTGTTTTTGGGGGAAAACTTGTGATATAACTATACTATGATGTCAGGGAAACTACTGACACTCATGGTATGACTCAACATACTGCTGATAAGTAATTCTGTTGATTTTATCTAATTTCAGAAATTATATGCTGCAAACTACATCACTTGGTTTAAAAATATTATCATAACTGTGCTCCATAAGGCACAGTAAACTCAATCATATAAATGACAGTCATCTACTCTGGCTTTTCACAAGGGTCTCTGATCAGTATTTTCTAAAACAGTTTCTCTGACATTACTAAAACGTACCCCATCTTTCAATTAAAATTATTTATTCTTATATATATTTGCATTAGCTATACTTACAATTCATTTCCAACTGTTCTTCTCTTTCGGTGTCTACAGTACCTGGCTTCTCTGAAGTGAAGTTTCCTCCATCCCACCTCTGTAGCTGAGCAGCACCTGGGACAACTGGAATTGGTGGCAGTTTCTCCCTCCAATTGGGACCATCCTGATCTATTAAAGTTTTCGTTATTCTGAAAGAGAACAGCCCCACACATGACTTTTCATATATTTCACTCACACGTCAATAACTTACACCCAAATTAAATTACACAATGTTCCAATTTTTCAAAAAAACAACTGAACAATTATCCTTCAGACTAATTTAAAAAAATATTTCCACAGTAGTCAATGGTATTGCACTCAAATATTTAAAATTGAGACTTTTCTCACTTTTTAGAGTACTTATGCTGGCATGTAAAAGACAAGCTGACTTCAGCATGGCCTGTAAATACATAAGCCAATGACTGATTCTGCAACTGAGCTCTGAATGCTGTCTACCACATCCGGTAAAGAAGTACAGAAAAAATGGCTGCATTTATGTGCTTACTCTTCTCAGCTGTTCACAGGTGTTATTTACAACAAGTGTAAAAGACAATATCCTCAGATAAAGTGTGGTACCTAATTCTGCAAATGTCAAATAAAACGAGTTACACAAAAATTGCCCTAACTAATGCAGGTCACAATGTAGGCTGTATGAAGTTGCATTTTACAGATTTATGGTCAGAAATTTGTTAATCAATCACACCTTATCCCCAGTTAAAAGTAATTTTATTGTATATAAAAACTGTTCAGTCTTTCTTAAAACAACACATATATATAGGTCAACTATTTCAGTCCATGAGAGGCTCAATCCAAAATCCATACAAGTGGGAGTTTCCCACTGCTGTGCTACATTTTGGAGAAAGACCTAAGTAAACACAGTAAGTGAAGCCATATGAGACTTCACTGTTCCATTAGAAATTCTGTAGGTTTTTTTTTTTTTTAAAAAGAAAACCAAAAATATTAATTAATTATGAGACTAATGAGACAAACATCTTCTAATCTCAAAATAAGCTTTCAGTCAAGTCCAGCTGGTCCTAAGTGTAGTATGCACTTTAACAGAGGAAAATTCTGAATTAAGTAGCAAAGCCAGTCACATTGATACTATGGCAAATAAACCCAAAATTTTTATATCGGATACATTTCCATCTAACACAGGTGTAAAAAACATACAACCTGAATACACACCCAGAAAAAAAAATTAAGACCCTTGAAAGTGACACCAATAATGGTGTAGAATGAGCATAAATTACCCAAGTTTTCTTGTTTAGTTTTGTTCTTTTGAATATTTGAATAACAGTTATTAAAAAAAAAAGCCCCAGTATAATACGATGGCAACAGGGTCAGAGCACTCAAGAAAAAATTCTTTTGCCATTAGGATCTATCAAAAAAAAAAAAAAAAAAACAAAGAAGCAGCACCTGTTCTAATCTCCTTGATGTACAACAGAAATCACAAAAATATTTTTGAAAACAGACTAAAAAGTTTGTTTGCAGAGCTATATGATGTGTGACTGTTTTACATAATGCTGAATGAAAAACTGCATTTCTTGTATTTTTGACTTGAAAGTAAATTTCTTCATTCACAAAATATCACATTTTGTAGTATAATCTGGTTGCTTTAGTTAAGTGAACAAAAAAGACTATTTTGATGTATGTTAACTGAATATGCCATTCCAGGGGCTCTCTGTACCATTTTTAAGTATTTTACATGACATACCAACAAAGCTACTTGTCTAACTATTGCTTTGCTCTGATTTTCCTAAAACTTTAGTATTTTAATGACAGTCTGAACTCAACTGTTAAGAAAAAATGTGGCACACCATCATAAATTAAACAACCCTAATATTTGCTCAGGTTATTTTTTTATTAGAGAACAGAACCATACACTTCATGTTAAGAAGTCAATTAATTACATTTAGACATTTCCCATAGAAAGTAAGAGTGATTCTACAGGAAACCACAGGCATATTGTCTTCCTATTCAATTTTTTTTCCATTTATCATAGTGGGCTTTAAAAATTGGAGAAAAAAGCTTCATCTAATTCATCAAAATCCACAGAAAGAATCCTGCACTATCTGATGATCAACTGACTTTCTGTAACATGTAAGCAGTCTTTTGCAAAAATGCATACCTGTGTGCCATGGTTAGTTTAAAAAGCACAGGTATCTCATTAAAAAGTTGGGACAAATACACTCACTTCCCACCACCAACATCCTGACTTGACCCAACAATCCTGCAGTTCAGGAGTTTATCACAGGTCTATTGCTACAGTACAAGACCCGTGGAACTTTGTAAAAACAGCTCCCAAGCTATCTCATGCAATTTGCTTACTGGTATTACAGGACCTGAGACAACTGGAATGAAGCTTCAATTTAGTAAGAGGAAATGCATAAATATATTCCCACACATTAGAGCTTCTGTGTTTCTAACAGTGAAAAGGAAATAATAAAGTACTCACTCAAGAGGAAATTAAAACACACAAAGTAGGATATTCACAAAGCTAGGAAAATGCCACTAATTAAAAGCATGCTTGAAATGCAGTTTCCAGTTACTTGGTACTCACCATTAAAAGAAATAGTCCTTCCAATTTATCTAAAAAATCACCTCAGGAACCAATAAAAGACATAATTCAACATCATCTAGTCCACAAGATAAAACACTTAAATAACTGTTTATACTTGTCTGTATTATGTACTTACACTCAATGATTTTCTTTTGGTTGCAAAATGATCAAGTAAAGGCTTGGTATTAAACATTCTACGTGTCTTTTATGTGAGTATTAAAAATATGCATTTGATACTACAATTTTTGGAAAGCCTGCTTAGATATGTAAGCACTGAGAGACAAGGTCTATGCTTTAGAAACTAACAATTTGCAAGCAAAAATTAATTACCAGCGGAAGAGAAGAAGGAAGAAGCAGCTGAAATAAGGTGATGGGTTGTCAGGGAGGAAAGAGTAATGAGCAGTGAAGCTAAAAACATAAGGAAGGCCTAGAGAGGAGAAAAGGAAGAGTGTTAAGGGGAAAAAGGGAGATAAGCTTATTATTAAGCAAGTTACAAGTCAAGAAGAAATATGAAAAGAGTATCTGCAGATAAAACAAGCCAACAAGATTTTTAAAAAGTGTAATAATTACATAGATACCAGGAAAAGTAGTTATCTCACCAACCCAAGTGCTCTATGTCATAGATACAAGAGATTAGTAACAATTTGTTGTGTTAGCAAAAAATAGGAATTCTAAGAGCAGATGATAAAGTGCCATGATCTTCTCTGGCCAAATAAGGAGAATTTAAAGAAATATATCATGGACTTTTTAACAAGGTGATAATGCAAGTGCTTGTGGCCTTGTCTTAAAATAAAAAAAATTTAAAAAATTACTGGATTCCATTGTTCAAAGTCACATGCATGCATGTTCCTGCTTAATGAACAATGGCTGTTCTGCTTTCACATATACTTTTTCTTTGCCCATTAAAAGAAAAAAGGAAAGAGAATGGAAAAATCCTATAATTCATACACTTAAGTACTTACTCTATATTAATAAGAACACAATTACAATAGTGTGCATACACTGATTTTATACTATTAAAATACAATTATAGAAATTCAGACACCTCTCTTGGCAGCAGCAATTAATGTTGGAAATATTAATAATTAAGTCAAAGATAATACTGAATTATTTTTTTACACCTCTAAGCTTTGTAGCCAACCATGGTATCAAGCCAAATCAGTGTTTTCACCACTGCAGCATACTGAAGGATCCACTCTTAACATAGATCTTCAATTGCCACAGTAAGATGTTAATATGAAAAGGAAACAAATGTCAAAGAAAAGTCTGGACCTTAGAGTATTACTCTGTATGGTACAAAGTACAAGTTAGGAAAGACAACAAGTGGAAGCACTAGTTAAAAAAGAAAAAAAAACAACTGTAAAATATTGCATTTTAGAAACCAGAAAGCTACCTACTCCTGGCAGAAGACAACTGTTAAATTATGGGAAAACAACTAAATGAAACAGCCAGTCCTCTAATTATAATACATTAGTTGTGATGACAACTCTGAGGGATACAGAGCAGAGGGAGCATGTGAAGCAGACAAATTTAAATTCTACGTTTCTATTTTGACTAATACCAGAAAATTTGTAAGTGGGGTTACCTATTAGCACTATCATTTGCTGCTTGGATGCTGCTGTCTATTTGTAGGACTGTTTTATAATCAACGTATGCCTGTCGATAGCGCTCCATTGACTCATTTGCCATTGCTCGTCGTAGAAGAGGCTTAAGGGAAAATGGTTGAAGCTCCAGAGCTCTGGAGAAAATAAAAGAAAAATGCAGGATTGAAACAGAGTAACTGAAATAATAAGAATAAAAATGAAAATATTTTATAGTATTACTATATGTAATTTTGTGATTTCAGAGGGGCCTTAAAGTAGCATAACTAAGGAAAATGGGACTAAGTGGTTCATACAGCTACCCTAAATTACTTGCAGTTTTGAAATTCTTAGTGCTTTTACTACAGTTTACTCCACTCAAATTCCTATCTTCCATCTGCAAAACAGCTTTCATCACCAAATTATGCTTAATGTAACGGCAGCTGTTAAAGAGCAAAAGTTTTTTTTCTTAAGACATGTCTAGATCTACAAGGGTTTCAAGTACATGGTGCTTTCACTTGCGTAACTTTCAGTTCTTCTTCCTTACACGAAAGCACGCACATTAAAAGTACAGTCACTAATACATGAGTATACATCTGCCTTTCTCTGGCTTTTAGGTTTTTGCCTGTCTTGTGTCTGTTTAGTCTTCTGATTGTCCACCTGAGTTCAACACTGTAATCAGAAGTCCTTCCAAACACCATGTGCTTTTCTGGCAACATGAAGCAGCTGTCCACAAAAGCTTTATTTCTTAAAGACTACCTTTTTTAGCTTCTTGCTAAAGGGAAAGAATGATTAACTTTGAAATACTGAAATTAAGATGAGTCTAGACAATTAGATTTCATGGAATCACAAAGCAATTCAGGCTGAGAAGTCCCTGGTCCAACCCAGGTAGGGTCAAGCTCCAAGACCAGACAAGGTTGCTCAGGGCTTGATACAGCTGGACCTTGAAAACCTCCATGGGAATCTCTGCACATCTCTGGCCAATCTGTTGCAATGCCCCACACTGTTTACGGGGACGTTTCTCCTAATACACAGTCCCAAAACACTGCCAGACAGAGCCAGGATCCTTCTGTGGATGATCTCCTCACAGGTGCTGCACGCTGCTCCCAGAACCCCTGAAAGCCACTCTCCATTAAGCTGAACAAACCCAGCTCCCTCGGCCTCTCAAGGGAAATACTCCCGAGTCCACAACAACCTCTGTGACACCTCACTGAGCTCACTCCAGGTGATTGCTGCCTTTCTTGTACTGAGGAAGCCGAAACCCAACAGTTACCACAGTTTTGTCTAAAAAGTGCTGACTATGAAGGGATAATCAACTCCCTCAATCCACTGGCTGTGCTCCTGTTTATAAGCACAAGGGGGCTGTTGGCCTTCTCTGCTGTGAATTGGCTTTGCAACACTACTCCTCCTAAAACTAGACAAACTATGATTTCTAGAAAATTTCTAATTTCAACACCATAAACACTCCTTATGCTGCTACAACTGCACACAACATCACAGCCCCTACAAAATGCCTGCAAAAACACTTGACATTTTGTAACTCAGAAGAATATTAACACACTTTCAGGTCCCTAACATGAAGAATTAAGGAACAAAACAACCATAAATAAATTCAGAGGAAGACAAAACTGCTTGAAGAATAGGGGCAATGAAAACCTACTTTCAGAGTAGAGTGAAAAGATGACACAGTCAGGGCCCAAACCAAACAACAGTACTGAAGAAATTGACATCAGTGCATACAGGAGCCCTCTTTCACTCTCCGTAACAAGAATCAAAGGCACACCAAACCAACTGTCTTGAGACAGAGATCCAATGCAGGGGATTTATACACTTCTAAGCCCCAAACAGCTAAAACTTAATAAAGGATAAATTTTAAATACTTATTTTCATATCACAAGTATCAGCACTACACTTTTTACTTTGAAATCAAGTACCCTATTTGTAGATCATTCTTTATGTTGTGCTGCCTGGAGAAGATTTATTGCCATTGCCTAATTTACATGTGGTTGTAGTTTTGCATTTCTGCTTCCCAGTCTCTAAATTATTTCTACCACTAAGCATCGCGGGTCCTTGTATATTCAGAAAATATGCACAACAGTAAGGACACTATCATTAAGTAGTAAGAAAATAAGCTTCCAACTGGTAAGAATACAAAACCCAAACCTTTGTATTACTGATTTCAGCTGAAGTCTTACACACTTCAAACCTCCTGGATAGAAAAATGTGATGGTTCTTGTCTTACTGACCAACTGCATCTATTTTAACAAAATATTGCTAATGAGTAATTTTTTTCAGAAAACTTTTCTGTCAGGCAGAATGTATGCAGTAAGTTAAAAATGTTACTATGAAGGTACATGCATATTTTATACTTAGTTTTGGAGGGGTTTTTTAACAGTTGGGTCGTGCTGTACAAAAACTCAACTGATTAATTAATATGATTTCTAATTGTTTTAGGGTACTTTTTTGCACTTTAGGCCTCAGCATTGCTAACTAAATCTATGAAAGTATTAAAAAAAAATACATCAGAAACACAGTAATAATTTAGTGGAAGACAGTGTTTGGAAGTTATTGAAGGTGCCTGATCTTTTCTAACTCCTGTATCCTTAAGAGCCACAATAAGCAGAAAGGGCTTTAACTCAATTCCTGAACAGCTGTAATTACTGTTTATAACTATGCAAAGTATATCTTAAAAAAACCCAAACAAAAACAACAAACCAAACACAGGGAACACACACATACACACCATAAACGTGCTTGAAAGCAATTTGCAACGCTGTGATAAGCATCTGGCTTAACAGAGCTTTTATATATAAGTTATCACAGAACACCATTGTAAGCCTGCTTTTACATTAAAAATTTTAATCCTGCTATGCACTTCTACGTACACAATAAGTTTAACAACTGCCCTTACACAGCAAGACGGTGAGATAGAAGTTATTCCTTCCCTGGGTTCCATGTGATTGTTTACGTAACTGACAAAGGTATCTGTCACTTAGACAGGGAATGAGACTTTATTGATATTGTTCTGAGTCAAACTGCAACAGTAATATATCAGTTAAATGCTTAATCATCAGGAATGTTGCTCTGCATGGGAGGTTTCAATTTACCTGTCACAGTCCTGAATGCAGTCGCTGCAGTTCCCTTCCTTGAGGTAACATGCTGCTCTGTTTGAGTACAAGATACTTAAATCATCTCGGCTTTGTTCCCCTAAAAGAAGTTACAGACAAAATCAAAGACCATTACTAAAATGACACCCAAGAATTAAAGATTTGCATACTCAAGAATTAAAGACTCGCACAGTCCCACTGCACTGCAGTGATGTAGCTGGTTGACACTGCAAAGCTGTAAGGAGCTTTCCTTTATCGTGTCACCTAGAACACGTAATTATTCAAACATAAATAAATGCCAACAGATCTGCCTCAAGGAAATTAAATCACTACCTTACTCTTCTTTCTGTATTTTCTGTCACATGAGTTGCTGTCTACTGAAATGAGAAAGAATTTACTGGTAACTCCTGCCAAAAACCGAGGGCCAGACTAAGTCAGTTCATCTGCAGTTCCTTAAAATCATCTGAACAGTCCTAAATTTACGTATAAGATATTACACTCACCTAGACCAAGGACACATTCAATTGCTTCCGAGTATTTGAGCGCGGCTTCTCCAAACTGTCCGCTTTTATATAACTCGTTCCCCTCACTTTTCAGCTTTGCTGCAGCAGGAGGAAGTGAAGTGGAACTGTCACCACCAACCAACGGAGATCCTGCCCCGAGCGATCTGGGGATCTCAGACTCAGAGCTTTTACTCTTCTCATCGCTGGGTACATAGCCATTAGCTCCCCCCTCACGGTCCGACACGGGCTCTCGGGGCTTCTCCTGCGGGGTGCCGTCCTTCGGCGGGCTCTGGGGGGGCTCCCTGTGCCTGTGCGCGGCCCTGCCCTTGCCGCAGAGCTTTCTGTACGCGTTGCCCATGCCCGGCTC
>VXBX01002685.1:339317-354110 GCA_013400415.1 Scytalopus superciliaris | reverse complement strand
CCCGCCCAGCCCCGCCGCCATCCCCACCCACCGGCGCCGCGCTGCCCCACCAACTGCCTCACTAAACGCGTCCAACGGCCTTGGACACTCCGAGTTACGAGGAACCTGCAGCTGCTATTGACCAGGTACGGCTCTGAAATCTCATCTCTCCTGGCTGGGCACATGGGCACCCGCGCCCCGTGGTGTCAGCATGGTACGGAGTTCACCTTGAAATGAACTCTTTACATACTGCCTTTGATTGTCCGTGACCAAATCAAAGTGCTCGCATGCTAAAATCAGATCATACAGCTAACAAACCCCTAACGCTGGGCACTTCAAAACTCTCCTCAAGTACAACAACGAATAGGGCAGATAAAAACTTAGAAATCCTTCTCGAGAAGTTTTCATTTAAACATAATATAAAAACTTTTATACCTACTTCTGATCATTCAATTTTCACTATTATTTATCACCAATTTAATTAGGGAAAATCACAGAACAAGAATATCAGACAATAACATTTCCATTTTCATTACTCACCTGAATCCCTACCAGATTAGCCCTGCAGCGTTCAAATACAGATTTCTGCTGAGAGCCTGACTCTTGGCCCTAGTAGTCACAGAAAGGTAACTCCATGTTTTGCTACTATTAAGATGCTGGGTTTTCACCTTGCCTTAACTTGGCATATTTATCTGTCCAAAAGAATTATTTCATGCTTTCATATACTGGAGTGATACTTCCAGTTGACTCAAATGAAACATCTGAAGTTGACTCAATATGGGTGAACTCCAGCTTGTGCCAAATGAATTTTAAATTTTTTTAAATGCACAAAATGTTACTGAAATCAAACTGAACAGGATGGGAAAGCATGAGATTTTTAAAAATAATAGATTCTCTAGTGTCTAATACCAAAAAGCTCCAACTGCCACTTCCCTAGCTGTGGTGTCTGTCTTGAAATACCATGTTTGATACTCTACAAGGGGCACAATAGGATAAATCTACCCACATAGACATTTTTACAAAACGTAATTATTTACACATACATTCAACAAAACAGAAAAAAAAAAAGACTTCACAGACAAACAGATGATAGGACAAGTTTTAGAAAACAGAAAGTTTAGAAAACACAGCAAAACACTCTCAAAGAGCATCCCAACTGCTGGAGACAACGGAGAAACAGGCAGGCAGATAAATTGTGATGTGAATGTCATTAATGTGAACTGATCTCTGCTTAGGAGCAGTCTTTGATCATAAAGAATGAAAAATTACTGACACTGTAATTGAGGGGTTTTCTTAACTTCAGGATATGCATTGCAAATGCAATTCTAGAGTGTATTTTCAATGCTGTTTATTTTAAAATACACTAAATTTCAATATTGCAAGCTTGCAGTAGAGCCTAAAATCAACAGGTTGGGCCCCACTGTGTTACACACTGTACAAATTAATTATAAATAAGAGTTCCTTCTCTAGAGAGTTTACAGTTCTTAAAAAAAGCCAAACCAAAAACACACTGGAAAGAGGATCAAGGAATACAGAATGATTATTATATTGGATAACAAGGTGGCCAAATATCTTCATATAAGACCTCACCAATAAGGCTCCTAGCCATAAGGAGAACAGACTAGAGTCAGTTACTCAAGACTTCAATGGCAATGAAACTTCTATTAGAGTAAAATTCTAGTCACAGAGACTAACACAATTTAAGATTTGGATCAGTGTGAATTCCTGTATGGCATAAAGGCCAGGAGATTAAGAATACAGAGCATTAACCAACATTATTGGTTTGTTAATCTCAATTACCTCAGAGCCTCAGTGGTAGAGAGCAGAAGGCAATACCAGGAATGCCAAAAAATACTACAGCAAACACAACTGATCACTGGAGTACTTGTCTCCCACCAAACACACTTTGCTTCTCAAAAAATCAAAAACTTCAAAATACAAATCTAAGACCTTACTGTTCTCTATGAAAAGCCATGAAACATTAACATGTTACAAAAAATATTTTGATTTCTTTTCCCAATCTCTAAATGGTAAGCTTAGTAGGAATGCATTAGGCTTACCAACTACAATGTGAAATAAATGTGATTACATGACTGGACTACATGGACTACTGCACTGCTGGCGACTACATGAGCAGATGTATAGAGAAGGCATACAAGATGTTTAGTCTACCTGTTGCTACTGGATTCATAGAACATTTTTATTCATTAACTGAACTAAATTCATCTTTGTCTCCAATTGTACAAGAAAACACACAGTAATCTGTGAAGATGCTTGTCCTTAAATCTCAGAAACAGTCAGGTATTTCACATGAACACACATGCCATTGATGTCAGTTGACAATCTTCCCTATGTTTAAAAGCCTAAGCTTTCATCAACAGAATGGGAGTCTTCCTATGGAGCTATAAGGCACTTAGTCATCTGAATGTTCCCAATGGACAGCAACGCCAAAGAAACTCATATTTAAGGCTAGGGACATAATCCATTCTTTCTTCCAGGGTTTTAGCTGAGGACACTTAGTGGACACCAACTGATTTTGAAAAAAATGTATTTTTCCTAACCTTGTGTGCAAATAATGCTTTACTATATCACATATGTACAGTCTAACATTTATGATTAAGCTGGAAAACCCACAGACTGATTTAATTTCAAGATAAAGAACTCCATAGGTACAGAAAACATAGAAGTCACTGCTGTCATGCCTCATTACCTTAAAGAACCCAGAGAAACAAGAAGAGTGAAATCAACTTAGGGATATTACTCTGTTGCAGGTTGGGGCACAGACATGCAACTGAACCTAAAGGCAACCTGCCAGTGCAAGCCTCCATAGTCCCTGCTGCCTCACTTCCTCCTGCAAGTCATGGATTCTGATTATGCCAGTAGCTCCATCTCAGCAGTCCTGTAGTTAGTCACACACTTCGACTGCTTGCAGACTACATACAGTATAAGAATTACATGTTGTTTACCTGTAATATATACTTTCAGAGCACAGAGATGATCTCTTACATTAAAAACCAAAAAAAGATTGATAGTTTCCAAAACAAACAACAAAAATTACAGACCACTTGATCATTTTTACACCCTTTGATCCAATCAAGGGCAGAAAAACGCAGAATCAAAATGGGATGGTGTGAGGGCAGGAGAGCTGTGTGAGAGAAAGATCTAAGAAACACAAAATGTTCTTTAACACAAAAAAAAAATGTGTAACTGGGTCCATATCAAGGGACAGGCATAAAATTACATAGGGCACAGGGGAGTAGGTGATTTATAGCAACATGTTCCATCTGTCTCTGTTATACCCATTCTAGAAAGAATTCCAAATATGTGTGATAAAACTGGATTCTGGATTTCACACTTAGATCTACTTTAAGCAGTGAGTGTAATTTTAGTCTTCAAACAGGCAAAATTCTTTGCAAGCAAATATATATGAATAAACACAGCAATATCAAAGGCAGTGTTTTTTCCCTCAGGTTAAAATAAAATAGGAAAATATATGACATTACTTTTATCTCCGTCACTTCTTTCACATTCTTCTGTATTTTCCCCTCTTTCAGCACATTCTGAATCCTCTATCTCTTGAATAAGTATTCTTTTTCCTTTGCCACGAGTCTCAGATACAGGCTTTAAACCTTCCAGTTTCTCTTCAATCTCCAGCAGATTTTTCTACAACAGGGAAAAAAACCCCACCAATAGCAGAAGCCTTTCTTATTTTGTATATAAATCATAATTTATGTACAGCAAATAGGTTCTCTTAAATAGTCCATGTGGGATCCTGAAGAACTATCAAGATGTTACCAATATAAAAAGAGAGCAAATAAATGTGAATTTCCCAAGAGCTGGTTTCAAAACCAAGATTAACACTCAGTTTCTGTGTCTCTCACAAGATACCATGCAAATAAATAAGCACTTTTCTTGAACGAACTGCTTAAGCCAAAAAAAAACTAAGTTGAAAGAAAAAAAAAAGATTTACTGTTGTGGTATCTGGCATGGTCTACTAAGATGACACATGTGGAAAACAGGCTCTCTAAAACCTCCAAAATAGCCTAAAGTTAAAATCAACATTGATGCTATGGAGAATCTGATGTCTGATGGCTATCTGATGTAGGAATGTAACTGACAGAACTAGAACCAAGAGACAACAATCTCTTACCAGTGTAGCAGAAGGTCACTGTTGAATAATGAAAGGGTTTGCCCTTCTTGTAAGAACTACAGTTAGATGATCAAACAGCTTCTCATTCCATAACATTTTTTATGACTAAAAAAACCCCACCTTTCACTGCAGTTAGAATCATCAAATCGTCAAGATTGGAAGAGACCTTTAAGCCCATCTGTCAACTCTGCACTGCCACTGTAACCCTTAAACCACCCAATCACTTTACACTTTCAGAGCAGAGTAACACACACCCAACATTATAGGCTATTCTGAATATAATTCAGTGCTATGCAAGGAGGTGCCACTCAATAGTCCCTGTCTCAAGAAAAAGACAAGAACAGCATCAAGCAAAGATTCACATGGACAAAGTACCTTGAAGAATTCCAATTACTGATAACCAATTTACTTCTCTGTTGGTGATTCTGGACATAAACATGCACTCTCCATGTGTTCCATACACTCATATTAAGATCAAGAGGGTTTTGAGGATCCTCCCGGCAAAGAGCAACTTGAAAAAACGCTCTGCCAAGCACTTGTCATTTCTAGATATGCCAGCCAAGGCATAATAGTTGGCACTAATAAGAACCAAGTACAGACATCTGCTCTGAGCTACACAGGCACTGCTCAGCAAAGCAACTAATGTATTTAGATCTCTTGGAAGAGTGTACTCAAATGAGTATCTATGTCTGATATAATAAGAAATCTCAGCATAGCCTGTTTGCTACAACTTTTCATGAAGACTGTTGAGGAGTTTTCCATCACAGACTCACAAGTTATTTAGCAATTCAGTCTTGCGAACAGAAAAAAGTCCCCAAAATCTCTTTTAGAACTCAAATCTAGAGACAGATGTAATCCCTTGGTTGACACGAAACTCAGGAACTATTATGGAGAGGAATTTACCTCCCAGAATATGACAGAAGGGATAAATGGTGTGTGTGGTGAATTTTATGCAATAGGCTTGTACCTCTCTCACTGGTTCAAGCAATAGCAGTGATCAAATAACTCTGTGGAAAGAAGCAGCAATCAGAAACTGCTGGCAGCTTACACTATACCACCAACAAGAGCTGGACAGAATTCACAGCATTCAGAAGTCACATGTAAAAAAATTGGGAGGGAGCAGTATGATGGAGTCATAATGAACAGGAAAAGAGCAGTTTACTATCAAAACTGCCCAGTACTGAAGATTCTCAGAACTCATAGAGTCCAAATGCAAGGACTGTTCTTACCTGCAAGACACCCCCAAGATACCAATGAAGGGACACAAACCAATCCTCTCCTAAACAGCTTCAGTAATAATACAAGGACCACATCCTGACTTTGGCTTTCAAAGAATCTGACTTTCTTAGATCCAAAATTGGCTAAGAAAGATTTATCAGAAGGTATCAAAGGTTTTTCATTCTAGCCTGGAGGTGAGAGATGAGGACATCATGCTGAAGCGAGGACAAAACCCAGGTCCACTCCGTTTGTGTTGACTTTACAGCAATAAATGCTTGGCATCTCTGTTGAATTTTTCTTTTGATTATGTGTCAAACTTAAATGCTCTGATCCCAGTGGATCTTTTTGAGAGAAATTTCCAAATAACTTTTATCAGCTAAGACGCTAATACTGGAAACATGTTCAGCAGCAAATTTTTAGGCACTTAAGTTACATCAATACAGAAGGTTTTTTCTGACAATTAAGTTGTGAACAGAAGATCTGATCACATTCAAGTACCTACTTACCACCACATGTGGTGTTGGGAAACTGATCAATGGGCACAGCAAATCGAGTGTGTCCTCAAAACTCATATTCAAATGAAAGAACATAAACTGTACTCACATCATGCTACAATTCCACACAGCCTCTTTCCAGCCATATTCAATTCACTGATCTTTACCTTAGCTATAGTGTTTTCTGGTTCAACACACAATACTTTATTCAGATCCTCCATAGCACTCTGGTAATTCTGCAGCTGTCTGTGTACAGTGGCATGGCGCAGCAGAGCTACAAAGGAAAAAATGTATTATTTCTGTATTTAAAGCCTAAAGTGCCTAAAAGTACACTGTTTTTTCTAGACATATTAAGTGCACAATGGTTTTTAAAATTTTGCATTTACTTCATGATGACTCATGGTTTTATTGACAGTTCCTAATAATGCAATTTTACATGACATCTTTTGAGATAGCAATCACAAATTCTGAAGCATTTTTTCAGATCATTCAATTTTTTCCCTCCACCCATGCAAATACCAGCTACATTCAAGTCCTTGCCTTCAGAAAGGAATAAATCAGAAACTTTCATTGTTTTCATGTTGCTTTTAAAGTAATTAATACTTCAGTGTGGGTATTATGGGAGTATTACACTGCACAAATACAAGAGAGCTTACAGTCGTCATATGATAAACAAAAGTTAATCCCATTCTACCATGTAAAAATACTCATTACAGATCAACAGGATGAAAAAAAACTTACCTAACTCCCCAAAAAACTGTTAAAATCACTTTGGGGAGCTACAGTGTTTCCTTATTTATACTTGGACCTGATCTAAAGATCAATTAAGACAACTAACAACATGAATGAGTATATTCCATCTTATTTTCTAGAGAGAAAAGAGTATATAGAAGAGGAACTTTATGTTCTACTTTACCTTTTATGTTGCCAGGTTCCAGATCTAGTACCTTCTCACAATCCTGCAAAGCACTGTCCCAGTCCTGAAGTTTGATTTCTGCTTGAGCTTTGTTATTATATGCAGCTGCAGTTGGTATTACTGATATACTCCTAAAAAAAAGGAAGTATTAACCATGCTGGGCTCATAATTAGAAAACCTGAATGTAGAAAGATTTCGCTACTGAAAGCTGAAAATAGTATTATAACAATCTTAATACTAACATTCTAACCACAATAGTGATTAGAAACTCCCTGCTCTGAGACCAGAGGCAACTATCCACCACCTAGATCTGTCTTCAGAGGCCTGTTGCTTGCCAGGGCCTAGACCCAAGATGTTGCAGAGAAGATGCCATGGCTCATCTGTCACTTAAACTACTACCTCTTCCTGCCATCCATGTATACTCCATCAAAATTGCCAAATGAAACCTTTGAGAGGGTTAAGAGTAGTAACAGAGATCTGGAGAGCATGGGGGTGGTGGGCTTCTCCTTCATCTTGCTTGTAAAAGGGAAAGACTTGGTCAGAAGTGGTTCTTGAATGCACACGACAAAGCGGTGCAAGAGAATCTTTGCCAACAGCCTTGCTAACCTAGGAAGGACAACCCTCAACTGAGTTCACTGGGAAGAGTGGGCAAAAGGAGTGTCAGGGGCATAGCACACTGGAATAGACTCACACTTTCCTTATGAAAAAGGAGTGGCTGGAGGACAAGATCAAGAGTTTGTGCACAAATGCACAATGCATGAGGAAAGAATAAAAAAATTAAAGGTCTGTCTCAGTAGGATAAGAGATATGGTGGGTATAACTTCTGTGGCTGTACTGTGATGGGGCATTCAGGCTCTTTAGAAAGACTAGGAGGGTGAGGAAGAGGAAGGAATGAATTCCAATGTAAGCAGTGATTAAATGTGTGAAGGTTTGTCTTGGAATAGGGAAGATCTGACAAGCCAGTCAAGAAAAGCCAATGGTAAGAATGAGAGGTCAGACTGACGTGGTGGCATCATGGTAAGCACTGGCTTCAGACTGCCTGATGAAGAAGAGCCAGCATATGAAGTCTTCTTCAGGCAACTGGAGGAAGTCTCATAATTTTAGGCTTTAGTTAAGAAAACAGTATATACCCCGGTTTCAGATGGGGTGCAAAAGCTTTGAATCTCTTTAGAAATGACGGAGGGGGTTGTTTTTTGTAAAATAGAAAGTGCTCTCTATGTTCAGCCTAGAACAGTAGGCCTCATTACAAGACAAATGGAATGAATAACTGTACTCTAATTATTTTTACAAAGAGCTCTATTCTTTCTCCATTTTAGCCATATACAGATAACCCCTTGGGACTATTATATCAATTCACTCCAAAATATTTTATTTAAATATTTCTACATCTAAGAAAATAGGAATTTTCAGATAGGATTAGAAAAGTAACCAGTTAGAACAGCACCGTGTCAATATCATATATTTCAGAAGGGCTACAATGCCCCATGAGGGTTGAATATGGAAAGATACTCCATTAGGAAGGATTCTGCCCATTCTTAATAATTCATACGTTAATTATGTCCCAAAGCAAAGATTTTTACTTTTTTTTATATTATGGATTTTTATTTTATTTATTGTATATGAAATACAGCTATAGATTTTTTTAATGTTCATATGTTAAAAGAAACAACAAACAGGAAAGATCTTAAGGTTGCAAGTCAAGAACAAAAAAAGCCATACAACAAATGCCTCAGTTTAAACAGCTGGGCACTATGAATATCATTACCCTTTTGCATACACACACACATATATATGTATCTCAACAACCTCCAGGTAAATTCTCATAAGCTGTTATACAAAACCTTGCCTCCTTCAGTGACAATATGAGTGGTGCTTCCTAAACATAAATCTGTTAAGTATTAATTTTATTGCTGTTGCATACTATTGCTATTCATTATTTTCCCCATACCTGTCTGTACTGACCAGAGATACATACATTCTCATACATTTTTCTCGAGGTTATCCCAATACAATATCACAGCCCATCAGTTATCTTCATGTTTCATCTCACAGTAGTGCCATAGCATTAACCTCAGTTTACACTGGTAATTAATATCTCAGATTCCCATGTACTCTCAATCTCTAAATTACAACTTTGACACTTGTACAATTGTGGGGTTTTCAAGTTCTTATCACTTGACAGAGTAAACCACAAAATTGAATTTCCTTTAACGTAAGTTTAATGTGTGAGCAGTCAGCACATCTGCAAGTCAGACCTCTAAGGGCTCAAGCTGAGTAACTGGCCAGATAGAAACAAATGCTGATTTCATGTGAAAATCCTTGTTCATGTCTGAACACTGTGAAAAAGGTAGAGGAAAAATCTAGTTCTCCCAGGGGAGATTTAATAATGTTTCAGTGAGACACTATGCTTCTTTTCCTGTCATCCTCAATTCCATTCACCTTGAACTTTTCTACTTTGGAAACAAATACAACAGAGATCCTGTAGCAACAACCTCTACCTATATACATAAAGTCTGAATGTAGTCCACTGAGCATTAAATAAGACAAGCAACTTTTAAAAATCTCTTTTTTTCTAATCTTGTGTTCATACACTTTTTTCCTGGACTCCTAGTGATCACAGACAGTGTTGAAGTTGCACACAGCAATTTTTTCTATCTCCAAAGAAGAGCCTATGGAATCAATTTGGCTTACTAACAGTTAAGACAATCCTACCAATGAGAAAATCCTACCAAAACATTTAATTACAATTAATTTGTAATTAATTTAGTTTCTCAACACACTGCTTATCCTTTTGTTTTTGTAAACATGCCCTTAAATCTCAATGGGTTTGAGAAATCTGAAGAAGTTTGTTACTGCATTCCATCAGTATTTAGCCACATCCCTTTCTGATAAATAAAAATTAGTATCAGGATGCAAGAGTGCTTTAAGTATTTTCCCCATCAAATCTTTTTGCCCTTTTGAGAATAATCTAATTGTCACTTGTTGCTTCAATTACATTGCTCTAAAAATAATATTCACCAGTAACAGTCATTAAAATAAAAGAACACATTAGAATTTACTCACCTAGTGTAATATGTCACTGCTTCCATATAATCACCAATGGCAAAGGCTTCATTGCCCTTTTCTTTTTCACGAGTAGCAATAAAAATTTTCTCTCTCTTTGTCATTCCTAGCAAAAAATATTTCTACATAACAACTAACAATTTGCACAGATGTAATCAAAACACTATCAGCTAAAATACTTTGAATGTCATAATCTGTGTATTTTTTTAAAAAAAGCATGTGCCTTATTAAAAGACAAATTTGTATTTTATTTTCTGTAAAAACCTAAGTTTTTCTGATAGGCATACAATTCAGAGTGCAAGCTGAAAGAGGTTGGCTAACCTCTACCTCATTCATAACAGCAGAAGTATGCTTTACTTCTTTACCTCTCTCAACCTAAACACAACATAAACATTCTAATTGATTGTTAACACCAAGACTGGATTTTTATCAAATATGGCATCAAGGTCAGTTGATGATCTAACAACTTTTAGCATATCTAGAGTCCTAAAATTAAAGATACTAACTCTATGATATCCTTCTCCAATTTATATTCACACTCCACAACACATTATTACAATTAAAGAAAAATTATGTTTCTAAGACCTTACCAGTTGTGTCTATTCTGTTTTTGATAACAGGTAGACTTGGCCTACTGAAGAACCTTGCTTTTGAGTTACTTTCTTCACAGCTTTCATCAATTTTAGAACATTCCTTTTCCACATCAAACCTTAAATCAATAAATTTGATATTCAATATGATTGATTTGATAATCAATAAATTCAATAATGCTGCATAGCAAGACTCCTCGACTAATAGAAAGGCATACTATACTTCCATTATAAAAGAAAGGAAAAGGGATAAAGGCTGTCTTCAATTATCTGTGATTAGTTAGGAAAAAGATGTTTCAAAATAGCCTCAGACACTTCCAAAGCTACTCTGAAGCAGCTTTTGAAAAGAGTGTTTAGGAATGTATATTAAAAAATATTGCTGCCATAGCCCTATAAAACAAATACAGTAATAATCAATGCCTACACTACCTAGAAACACTGTGCTTGATGCTTATCTGTGTAGGGGTTAATGAAAAATAGCCTTTGCTTTCCAAAATGATCTTGACAATATGAATAATTTCTACCTGAAACAGAGATGCCACTTTGAAAATTTATCCAATTCAAAACCTTTTCAGATAAGGCTAATTGTTCTCCAATTTGAATCTGATCTTTTGCTAGCTTACTCTTACCTTTTTATTATAAATTAACCACATTTCAAATACGTGTTTTTAATATAAGTTAAATATTTTGTCCAGAAATTGCCTAAAGAATTATTTGGAAGTTTTGAAATTATCCTCAAAATGTTTTGAAAACATGATACACTTCAAATGGGAAAATTTCTTTCAAACAACTTCTCTTTCAGTATGCTAATAAACCAAAATAAGTACATTATATGGGAAAATTCACAAACTGTAGTATTATCAGCATGCTAAAGCACTTAAAGATTGTGTATATAAAACCAAGCAAAATCCACAAATTATTACTTTGGAAATTTGGATTACAGTGGAAAGAGGAATGAAAGAATAAATTGTTGCAGAAGTTATTCAGATAACCTATTTTCTTTGTCCATATTTTAGCAGGACGGCCCCAATTTCTGAAGCATACACGCATGAAAATAACTGATATGCACAACTATTTGTAAGAACAGCATCTTAGGCAGAACAGGGGTTTTGGGGTAGAGTTTCATTACCCAAACCTCCACATATCTAGATTTAGATCCCCCTTCTACAGCACTGGAAACTCATGCCTCCTCACTGATTCTACAGCATCAGATTCCGGATTTCAGGAACTAGAGAAACATTTCGACCATGCAAAACAGAAGCATGTGCTTTTACTCCTCTGTGGTCAACCACTTGTCCATCAATTTGTCACATAACTTGGGAGGGTGATATGCCACCATTACATAATGCAGAGACTGTTGTTATATCAGGACTTCATCCACTCTCAAAATAGTTACTGTCTAAACCTCTATTATGTGTAATTGCCTCTGAGTAAACTGATGCACCTGCCTGAGGCTCCTTCTTTGAGGTCAGTGGGGTTCAGTGCAGGAGTAAGTTTTGTTTTTAATTTAGAATTCTGGCTTTAGGTATAGAGAGGATAAAATTTATAAGCCCATGTTAAATAACCCTAGAACTGCTTTCAACAATAACCTAATTAAACAAATAAGATTTATTAAAAACTTAAATATAAAGGATTTAACATACTTGTCCCATTCACTGTAATCCCGTGGTATGTTTTTCTTGTTTCTCTGCTTGTTTTGCAGTTTTTTGTTCTGAAAGAGAAACAGCCAGTCTGTAAGACAATTTTTTGCAGTGGAAATGAACAGCATTTTTTTTGGTTTTGTTTCTACAATACATATTCCTAGTAACCATATGACTAATCTCAGTGTAGTCTTGAAAATGTAATCTTGCTTTAAAGAAAATCTTCATGTATTTCACATATCATTGCAATCTGAGGAGCTCTTGAGTCTCAAATCTTCTCTCTGCTATCCTGGTAGGTGTCACAGAGGTACTAAGTAAGACTAAGGAGACTGCTCTTTCATAATTAGCAACCTTCCCAACCATCCTTTCAACACAGCGAGTGAGAATTCAGTTGTGGAAAAACCCAGCCTTCTGATGAGGTGTTTGACGTGAAGATTGAACCAGAAACTTGGTTTTAGGCATGCCTTTCCCAGGAGAATGCAATGCACGGATTTTGATAATCCCTGGAACCCTCACAACAAACTGACTTCAAAATAGTGCCTAAACTTCTTTTGACTATCACTTCACTAAACTTAATTTCTAAGACGATTTACATTCCTTCTAGCGTTTAGGCAAGCTCCATCAGTTGGGTTTCCCTTACCTAAATTTTATCTTTAGGACCTTCCTGCAACAATTGCTCCCAGTAACAGATTTGACTGACTTGCATTGCAACCCATCTCCTACACTAATGGAACCTACTTCCATAACTGTCACCTTTGGCATCAATTCTACTTCTGTCATGAGACTGTATTTCTGGTATGTCCCTCCCTGCTTGTTGACTTCAAAATAATAGCAAGGTGTGGTTCCCAACAGGTATTTCACAGTGGAACAGCCAGTTCAGAATATTCCCATCTACTCTGTCCTGGCCATTCAGCCCTCCTTGCAATCCATCATTCATTGAGTTAGACCATTGTAATTACTTGTAGAGTGGCAAATTTACAATGTTCTGCATTCAAATAAACACCAGAGATCACAGTACAATTCCCAAATATCTGTTCAACTGAGCAGGCGATGAACTGGATCAAAAAGACAAGCAGCCACCTCTTAAACTCGCTTTACCAGTGCTGACACTGTAACATACTTCTGTAAACAACTCAATTTACATAATGCAAACGTGACCCCTCCTGTAATCACTGACTGGCTATAATGTTAGGTTACACACACTTTTATAGTATATAACTTCAGAATTACTCTTAATGTTCTGTCTTTCAAGAAGCTAGACAAAATGACAAATATATGTAGTGATCAGTGCATGCCTGAAGGGGGGAACTCCTAAATATGCCTTCCTGAAACATGAGTTATCATTGTATGTGCACCCTGGTGTATACTACAAATGTACTAATTTAATAAATATCAAGTCTTTTTTTTGAAACCAGTAGTCATTAACTTAAATGAGCACAAAAATACTGAAACTCTCAGAAGGAAATGCATAAGATACTTACACTGCTGCAACTTCAACTTAGGGACAGAACTACAGCATGTGCTTTTAAGGAATAAGGCAGAAGCGTTGCCTCAAAAATTCAAATTTTAAAAATTCTAGGTCTCATATTCTTGAGACAATTGTAACCAAGTTGTGGTTCCAGCAGAGTCAGGAACTTGATCAGTAAGATTTCAGAGCATCTCATCCAGTGAAAAATGTAAGTTTGCATGCTGTGGGTCTAAAAAAATAAATCTTCGTGCGTGTCATTTTTCTTGCCAGAACTCACAGTGCATGGATCTCACAGGTTCTGAAGCCCAGCAAACATTTTCTGGACCACAGATCAACACACAGACTGGCTTCAGATCAGGTGACACAGAATTTGGCCTTGGTTCTCCAGTGGGCTCTGCATAAGACACTACTATTCTCTGTCACCTAACCAGTATTCTTTTTTGGTTCAGAGTATCCAAAATAACATGAGAGTTATATAGATCCTATCACAGTGGATTTTTATAACATAAACCTTGGAAATGGTATTGCATGCCCTGGACTATAGCATGAGGAGACAGAAATCTTTCTAGAATAGTATTAGGGAACCATGTTTGGCAAAAGATGCTGAAATCCCATCAACACAGTCTTTTGAATGTGAATATCTTTAAACCTGTGCTTTAGTTCTCTCCTGAAAAAAGCAAGGTAGTGTGACAGAAAAACAGCAAAGTAAGACAGAAACTTCCATATTGTGTTAAAGAGGGAAATATTGCACAAACTTAACTCTTTTCCTAGTCATTTTTGGAAAATCTTCCTGTGACTTCACACTGATAAAAAGAAAACACCATACAGAATTATAAGCCATCAGTAGTGAATTAAAACTGTATCTACATTTAGTATCAGGAAGAAAAATCTGATTACAGACAAAACAAAATGTTTCCATTTACAAACTTGTACCCATTGGTGCAATCCAGTGTTTAGGGTCAATAAGGATTGCCAGATCAAATTCATTGAAGATGCTGAATTTTATGCATCAGATCAGATGAACAGTCTCCAATCAAGTAACAACACAAAATTACAGAAGGGTTTGTGCATTTCTTTCTAGCAGGGAGGGGATATTTATCATGCCAACTTCAAATTTGGTACCCCTTAAAAAAATCATATGATGCCCATCTGAAAAAAAAAATAGTCCTAACTGATTAGCAAAACATGTTCAAAAATTGTAAGATAACACATAGCTTTATCAGAAAGAAAGAAAAGCTGATTATGTGTATTCACATTTTGGGGGGGGGGGGGGGG
>VXBX01002685.1:231060-328612 GCA_013400415.1 Scytalopus superciliaris | reverse complement strand
CCGTGCCGTGCCGTGCCGTGCCGTGCCATCCCGTTCCCCCCGCCTCGGGCTGCCCCGTCCCCCCTCCTCAGGCTGCCCCTTTCCCCTCGGGCTGCCGCCCTGCCCTCGCCCCGGGCCCGGTGCGGAGGGGGCGGGGAGCGGAGGGGAGGCAGCGGTTGGTGAGGGCGGGCAGTTCAAACCCGAGCGAGGGAAAGCGGCGGCGGCCGCACGAGCGGGGCCGGTGCGGGTGCGGGAGGGGAGGGCGAGGCGGCTCCTCGCCAGGGGCACCAACGGGCCCAGGCCCGGGCGGCGGGCGCTGCTGAGGCGGCCCCGGCCCCGCTCGGCCCCCGCCCTGCCCCGCTGCCCCCTCGGCCCCACCCGGTGCAAGGGCCACAGGACGGGCTGAGGCGGCCGCTTGGCCCGTGTCCGGCGTTCCGGAGGCTGAGAGACCCTCCGGGCTGGGCCCCAGGTAGCAGTCAGTTATCTCCGGCGCTGGGCAATTGGGCATTGCACACACATGCACATGGACTGAAAAATGTGTTTCAGCTGGGTAACGTTTGTCCTGCACCTCTCTCTTTTCTCTTCACGTCCTTTCTCACTTCAGGTTATCGGTAGGGGTAGGCAATACTTCAAATACAGCACCCTCCCGTTGGAAGATCTCGAGTTGCTTCACAGGTTAGGGTAAGTGACCTACATCGTATGGACAGGACTTGGCTATGACATCTTCAGTATTAATACCTTTAACAGTATTAATAACTTCTCTGTTTTCTCTGGGGGGTCAAAGAGAAGAGTCTTCAGATAGTCAGCTCTATGGTTGATATGGGATATTCAAGTAACAGAGAAAATATTCTTGCATGACCAAAATTTTGTCTTTATCTGGTTTGTTAGCAATGGTGAACAGTGATAAACAAAGTCAGACAGCATCTCATTCAAGGTATAACTGTTCAGTGTGTGTTACTGGGGAATGTAAATTAGTATCAGGAACATCCTAGAACTTGTATCTAAGAGGCAATGTTTACATTGCCTTCTGGTGACCAACATCTCCTTAGGGTGCTTTGTAAGAGTAACCTTGCTAAAAATGATTCCTTGTCTAAACATGTGAATCCTGTCCTGAATTTGGTTTGAGTTTAGTTTAGTTTGTCCCATAAACTTCCAGAAATTTTGCAGTTGATTTGTAGATTGATTTGAGAACTACAAAATTAATAATAGATATGAGAAATGCACAGAGCACTAAGAATCTGCATTTAGCAGGTATGGATTTTGTTACTTGCTCTGTAATTTACTTGCTGTGTGACCAGCCTTTTTTCTCCCTGTATAGCTGTTTTATGACAGTTAAGACAAGATTAACAATACTTTCAGAAGCTATTTCAAGATCCCCAGACAAAAAGGGCTTCATGTTATGTATCAAATCTAGTAGATGAAACTTTTGTCCAGATAAAAAAAGTGCTTATAAAAGATAGTCAAGATATAAGAGGCTTTATTAGATACCTCTTATGAAAATGTGTTATCTTGTTCTGAGAGCTGTTCAACACCTCTGAAAGGCTTTCCCTTTGGTACTGTATTTGTAAAATGAGATGTTGTGTTAAGTTAAATCTTAATTTGTATGAGTAATACGTTTTGAAAAAAAATTTATGCATATATATAACTTGAGGTGGATGCTGGGATTTGCAGTAAATCATAAAATTAGTCAGGTTGGAAGGGATGTTAAAGATCATCCAGTTCCAAAATGCTTTCACGGGCAGGGACACTTTCCACTAGACTTGGTTGCCCAGAGCCCCATCCAGCCTGGCCTTGAGTGCTGCCAGGGATGGAGTCTCCACAACTTCTCTGGGCAACCTGTGCCACTGTCTCATTGCTCTCATAGTGAGTCTAACCTAAACCTGCCTTCTTTCAGTTTAAAGCCATTACACCTTGTTCTATCACTAAAGGCCCTTGTAAGAAGTCCCTCTCCAGCTTTCTTGCAGGCCCCCATTAGGTACTGGAAGGCCACAATAAGATTTCCCTGAAGCCATCACTTCTCCAGGCTGAACAACCCCAACTCTCTCAGCTGGCTTTCACAGCAGAGGTACTCCATCCCTCTGATAATTTTCTTGTCCTCCTCTGGATTCACTCCAACGTGTCCATGTTCTTATTTTGTGGGCCCCAGTGCTGAACACAGTACTCCTGGTGGAGTCTCACAAGAGCAGAAGGTAAAGAAGTAGACTGAGATATTAAATAGTATGAGTGAAGGAATGAAGAAGTATAGAATGGAGTATAAAAAAGAGGTGAAATGAAGCAGTTTATTGGACATTGTTCACTCAGTGTCCGTACTGGAGTGTAGTTTTATTTATATTATCCTATAAAATTTTTTTAATTGTAGATATAAATCAATAGAATGAGCTCACAGGCTCCCCCTGCTGGACCTCGGCCTACACACAGCATATTTTTGTCTTGCGTTAATAACATTCCTTTAACTCTGCTATTATGATCTCATAGCTGTAAACCCTTGCTTTTCTGTCATTTTTATGTTACTTGAAATACAAGCTTGATTAAATTATTTTATGCTGTTACATTTTAATTTCTTTATACTCTCAGTTGTTCAGAAGGATTAGATAATTTCTCCTACAAAATGCCTTAGAATGAAGCTGCAAGCATGAGTTTTTCCTTTTGTTATTTCTTCAGCATGGTGCCTAAAAATTAATTTTCTAAGTCTGGAAGCCTGTGGACTTTTGTTAAATAGGTGTGATTAGTTTGACTGTGACTGTGTTTAGGAAACTATTAATATTTTTAAAGGTAAGTATGGGTATGTGATTTTGGTTGGTTTGTTTGGTTTTGGTGTGGGTTTTTTTTTTGGGGGGGAGGGGTTGGTGTGGTGGTTTTTTTGTTTGGTTGGTTTTTTTCCCCAGCATTGACGTTTTGGAAGGAATATCTACTGGCAGCATTTGCTAACTGCAGTTCACAAAATTTACCATAAAAATGAAGCCTCTATTCTTTTTGTAGACTACATAAAGATCATGCCCTATTGTTACTACAGCTTTCTTCCAGGTCTTCTTTCTCTTACAAAAAGAAGAGCTGTGTTGATGTGGTCCTTTGCTCATAGAATGAATAATCAGCTGAAGTGCAGCAGTGCACTACACAGAGACTTTATACCTTTAAAAATATAGGGAAAAGTTATTTTCTAGTTCATGACACAGCATTTCCAGCCTACTGCCTAAAATCATGGAATCACGTCCATGGAAGGAACCACTGGAGATAACCTGGTCCAACCTCCCTGTTCCAGCAGGGTCCCCCAGAGAACATTACTCAGTACTGTGTCCGGGTGGCTTTTGAATCTCTCCAGAGAAGGAGAGCCCACAAGCTCTCTGGGCAGCCTGTTCCAGTGCTCTGTCATCCTCACAGTAAAGAAGTTTTTCCTCATGTTCAGGTGGGACTTCCTGTGTTCCCGTTCCTGCCTGTTTCCTCTTGTCCTGTTGCTTGACGCCACTGGGAAGAGCTTTGGTTCCATCCTCCTGACACCCTCCCTTCAGATACTTACAGACATTGATGAGATCTCCTCTCAGTCTTCCCTCCTCCAGGCCCAACAGGCTCAGCTTCCTCAGCCTTTCCTCATGACTGAGGTGTTTCAGTCCTCTCATCATCTCCATAGCCCTCTGCTGGACTCTCTCTACTATTTCCTTGTCTTTCCTGAACTGGAAAGTTCAGAGCTGGCCACAGCACTCCAGATGAGGCCTCTCCAGGGCTGATTAGAGGGACAGGATCACCTCCCTCGACCTGCTGCCAGTGTTCTTCCTAATGCACCCCTGGATACCTCTAGCCTTCTTGGCCACAAGGACACTGTGCTGGCTCATGGACAGCTTGTTGTACATCAGGACCACCAGGTCCTTCTCTGTGGAGCTGCTTTCCAGCAGGTCAGCCCAGCTTGGGGTTATTCCTCCCCAGGTGCAGGCCCCTGCACTTGCCTTTATTGAATTTCAGATGGTTCTTCTCTGCCCATCTCTCCAGCCTGTTGAGGTCCTTCTGAAGGGCTGCACAGAACTCTGGGGTGTTGGCCACTTCTCCCAGCTTTGTGCAGTCAGTGAATTTGCTGGGGAGGCATCTGCCCCTTCATCCAAGTCACTGATGAATAAGTTGAACAATATTGGGTCCAATATGGATCCTTGGGGGACACCACTAGGGATAGGTCTGCTAAAACATTGAGAAGTACTGTAGATAAAACACTAGATGCTGTTTGGAGTTGGTCCTGTGATGGCAAAGTTACCTCTAATTCATGTAAGTTCTGTCTCAAAGCTATGTCCTTGTGTTTCCTATTTGTGCTGTCATTTACTTCACAAGGAACGAGGAAAAACCAGTGATGGAAAAACCAATGTAAAAGTAAGGTACTTGTAGAGGTAAATGAGAGAAGGAAAGGAAGCAAACCAGACTTCAGTTTGTTGGTCTTGGAATTATTTTCACATGCCCTTTTTTCCTGGAATAATTTTTCTGGGTTATGTGGGTCAGATTTTTTTGTTTGTCTATTTTTTATTTGTTTGTTTTCATACTGATATTAGCAAGGTTGTGTAGGTCTTTATGCAAAGGTGTTACTGTCTGCTGTTTAACATCTTGTTAAACAGAATATTAAACAAATCCTTTTGAACTTTTATATGTTGCTGTCTCCTTACAGTAGAAAACAAAACAAAGCATTTTCCATGTTGCAGTGGTCTACAAAAGTGCCTTCAGCATGGGTTAAGTGCCTTCAGCTAATGGCTCAAGGTCATCAAAGAGTCAACCCCTCCCCTCGTCCCTCTCAGGCAGATTGGGTTCCCATTGCTTGTATTTGGTGGCTTAGGGCTTGACTAAGTCAGGACTGGTGGAATATTAGCAATGTCTTAGTATTTGGTGTTTAAGCCACCTACAAAGGCTTCTGGTTTTGTCTGTTTTGAAACTTAAGTTGCTATGTTCAGGCTTTATGTTTCAAAATATCAGTTCTGGAGGCCAACTAGATTCTGACTCTGACAGTCTTGGAGCATTCACATGAACTACTTTGGTATCTGTGAGAACAGCCCTCTTACTGCCATTACTCATAGCATCTTTTGTACAGTTATTGTGTCTTGTGTGCAGAAAGCAGTGACCCAAGGCCACTATGGCTACAGTGCAGAAACTCTGCCAAGTATGAATTGCAAAAAGTAAGCCTGTTTTCTCTCATCTTTTATTTAAATGTGTGCATCAGGCACTTATAACTTTTCTAAGAAAATTTATAATAGCTCTTAAATTATCTGTACCTGGTGAGTGTGTGTATGGTCAGTTCACCAGTTTCTTTAAAGTGCAAAGCTTTGGAACACTCAGTTTACCCACAGAGCTGAAAAAAAGCAGAGAGCTTCTTTACAAAATAGCATTTAATAGTTAAGGTAGACAAAAATGCACTTTTCACTTTGAAATTAGAGGTCAAATTTATTCCCTCCAGGGACTGTAAGGATCTAATAATAGGGAGACTTGGGGACTTGTGACTTCATGATTAATCCTCTTATTTAACTTAAGGAGACAATGCCTTTTGTCTAAACTCACCTATTACCATTGCATCTGCTCATTCTTGAGGACTGAACTGTTAGCGGTTGGATGAACACAGTGCTAATAAAAATCTTGTCCCTGTTGGAATTGTATGGGATTTTGTTGCCAATTTGAGCACCAATGAGCCTCCAGTTGCTGTGTTGCTTATTTGAAGTGTTTTTCCACAGATGAGGAAAGCAGTTTGATTAGCTAACTGGATATGTCTGTGAATTTGCCTCACAGGACACTATGCATTGTAATCACTCATTCTAACCATCTACTGGATAGTAATTTATATTTGTATTCATTTACAAGCCCAGTTTCTCCTAAGACTAATGAAAATGCTTTTGTCATGGCTGCTATCTTTATTGACTTATACAGGGCTTTCTCATGAATCTGAGGGTGCTTTGGTGACTACTTTTATTGTTTGTTTCAGGAACAACACTATACCTTCATTTACAAAGCCAAAGCATAAAGCAGAAGATGTCAGAGAGTCATTCAGTGAAGTTCAATATTCTTAAAAGAAATACTTTAACATCTCCCAGCAGCAATTTTAAATACTCCAGTTTTAAAGACATGTGTTACACTTCAGCATTTCTGGATGGCAGATGCAATGAATCAGTAAAAAATCCTGATGCAGAACATAAAGAAGCACCAAGTGTAACAAGTATATCATTGCTTCAGGAGCATTCCGAGTGCCTTCATCCAAAGGCCTTCATTCCTGTGTCAGCATCTATTGAGAAAGAATTTAAGTCTATCTCCTTATCAGAAAAAAGAGAAGCAAATAGAAGTACAGATTATTTTGAAAGTCCTAAATCAAGTAGGAAAGGCTCCTTGGTACCCAGGAGGCTGCTTTTACCCAAGACTGTTGAAGCTGACACAACTGTAGAATGCGGTAAAAGACAAGCTAGTTCTCCAGGAAGCATCAGGAAACAAATATTCTCTTGTGTTTTGAACTCTGAAGAAAAACTTCCAAAAACTGCTGCAGATTCTCCAAAAGATAAAAGTTACAACCCTTTGCCAACTAGTGCTTCAAAACCCAAGGACTCTAATCCTGATTGTCATAAATGGAGGCTTTCCTTTTCACAGCAAAGGACTTCTACACTGGATGATTCCCAGTGTAAGGACCCCTTATTGCCAGAATCAGAAAATTTATCTCCAATTCAGTGTAAGGATGTAGTTGTTAGTAACACTAACAAATTCAGTGGAAGTGTTCTTATGAGAGTTAGTGATGGGGTGCTTAGGACTCTTACTTGCAATGTGTTACCTGAGGCCAGTGAGGGTAAATTCCTGAATTCTATCAACAGTCCTGCAGAGAACTTGAACTTTGGACTCTGTGATATAAACTCTCCCCCTGTGAAGGTGGCAAATTATCCGGATCTTTCAACACCTGAGGACAGTGGATATAATTCACTTCCTTTGGACAAATCAGGAGACTCACTGTCTGATCATGAGGGATCTTTCCAAGAGCTCTTCCAAAAGCACAAAGAAGATTCCAAAATTCTAGATAATAAAAGAAAGACAAGAAAACTTGAACGACTCAGAAGGTTATCCACTCTTCGGGAACACGGCTCTCAGTCAGAGACAGACGATAATCATGGCAGCCCTACTTCAATGCATATATTAACAGAAGAAAGACATTTTGTCAGGGAAGACCATGAATTCGTTCTAAAAGAACAGCCTAGTGGAGAACTGGTTCTAAGTCATGGAGATTTATCAAGAACTCCAGCTCTGAAAATAGTTCATGAAATTTGCCTGCAAAGACAAAGACTGAATCAAAAGCAAATAGCAGAGAATATTGATGGAACAGAAATATTTGCATTAGATCATGTTCTTCCTGGACTTATTGGCAAGAAAATGGGCCTTGAGAAATTAGACATTTTAACGGAATTAAAAGACAGAAATCTAAAGCATGTTCTTGCTATAGTTTTAGATGCTTTGACAGTGGAAAGTCTATGCAAGTAAGTACTGTGACTTCACACACACACATAAAAGGGAAAAGTATGTGCTTCTGCAAATGAATTAGAATAACTTCTGGACTATGAGGTGTTGTCAATAGGATTTGTTTTCGAGGAAATGAAAATGTTTTGTCATCATTAATCAAGTAGGTCCTTCTGTGTAGTTCTAAAAGTATGTAGGGGAATTAAAAAAGCAAAATAAACATGAAAATTATTAAACTTAAAACTAAATCACAGTACTTGTAAATTTTAAAATAGATTAAAATTTAGTTTAAGTCTAGAAAGTAATTTGTTCTCATTACAAGTACTCCAATAGTGCATAGTACTCAGAACACATTTTCTATAGCTTTTCTTGTGTATTTTATTTCCTTAGTTGCTTCTAAGCAAAAAGATTCTCAAAGAATTTTGGTTCACGAGTAATCCTCTAGAGTAATTTGTAATCAATAGAAACTGTCACATTTCAAAGAAATCAAGAGTGTTGTGTGTTTTTAGTTACAAAAGGAATGGGCAAATAGGAGAAAGAATAAGGGCATGGATGTTTTCAGAACATTTAAAACAAAAATGTGACGTTAGGAACAATCTTGTCACATGGCTCATGTGGAGGGAAGAAACTGATTCAATCTTCCAAGTCAAAGATATGCTGTTATTTATATTGCAGTTGTTCTTTAGAGTTTTCTGTTACTCTACACAGTGGTGTGTGACAATGTGAGGTCTGTGTTCATAACAATATGATAAACTAGTATATTGCAATAGCCTATAAAATAACCAAGGTATATGAAACTGTGCAAAAATATTTACCAGGTAGTCTTGCTATCATGACTTCTGCACTACTCAGAAAAATGTGAAAGTGGTTAACTTTTTTCATTAATTTGTTCCAGCATTTGGAAAGTAAGCAAAAACTGGCGTGAAATTGTTGTACAAGATAAAAGTGCAGATAAGAGGAGAAAGTTACACATAAAACAGCTGAAAGAAGAAGCTGGGGTAAGCTAGTTCTCAAAGGTGAATTATTTTTTTTTCCAAGTGTGTAAGAAGACAGGTCAAAGGAAAGAGGAAACATTGTAAAGCTGCAGAAAGGTAGCTGATAGAGACAGTTCCAACATGAGTATGTGAGGCAGCTGAAAGAGACAGTTCCAATATGAGAATGTGAGGGATTCTAACAGGAGAATGTAATGGCTCTAACTGTTTTTCAGCTGTCTGCAGTTTGAGTACTGGTCTTTCAACAATGTGAGACTGTTTCTTTCCTTCTTCTGCCCTTTCTTGAGAATTCTGTGACTGATTTTGGCTTTATATTTTTAAACCCCGTTCATACCATTTTCCATGCTGTTCCCTATTTTCCACTTCACTCTAGTCTGCAGTGCTGTCAGACCCACTCTAGAATGCTTCCTGATTATTTTCAGGACTGCTTGTGGCTAAGCAGCTAATCATGGTGTATTTGTGAACACCAGAAGGACATAAAGAAGTTTTCTAAGGGATATCTAAAAGTAAGCATACTAATAGCAGTATATTTTTTTCAGATCCTGGGCATGATACACTCACACATCAGGGTAACCTTGCTTTAATTGTGAAAAATGTTACATTTGCTATTTCCTTACTTGCTATTGAGATGTGTCCTAATTCTGAAACATGAGGACTAATGGAGTATGCTAAAAGACAGTTGGCTTTATACTCTGCTTATGGGGCTTTGTTTTTAATGATTCCTGTCTCTTGATCCCTTACTACATAAAAACATTTAATGGGAAATATTTGCACTACACTTAATTTCCTTTTCTAGTGTTTTAGCAGAGGGGAAAAAACCCCAAGCAAAATCCAGCTGCAAATCCCAAATGAAATAAAAACCTAATTTTCTTCCTTTTTTCTTTTCTTTATAATTATAAACTAACAGGAATATTTATTGAAGGCTGAAGATGCTGCCACAAGACTTAATAGTCTCAATAGATCTGCTCTAAGGCCTGTTCAAGCTCAAGCCAGAACTCCAGTATTACAAACACCACCTTCAGGCACTGAACTTACACCCAGTAACACTAGTTACTCAGCTAACAGACAGGAAGAATACATGAAAGTAGGTATCTAAGAAAAACTTCACTTTCAGGGTTTAGAAAGGTTTCCTTTACAAGAACTAAGTAGTTCTTTTCTCCCTCCTTTTGCTACAGGTTGCTAAAACTCTGTTCTCTGATGAAGCTCTAAAACCCTGTCCAAGGTGTCAATATCCTGCTAAATATCAACTGGTAAAGAAACGGGGACTATGTAGCAGAGAGGCATGTGCATTTGATTTCTGTATTTTATGTCTGCATGCATTCCATGGGTCAAAAGAATGTCATAGTTTGTCTGCAAAACGGAAGAATAAAAAAGATGCTCCTCCAGGAAGTGCTGAAAGCAAAAGAAATTTAAAAAGACTCTAAGTTTGTAAGGCATGCAACTCCTTACATTTAATTCCTTTTCTCCTTCCCCTAAATTCCTACTCTTGTTCCTGTTCTTCATAAAGATATACATTTTGAAATTTGTTCTTGCTGACTTACCAAGGTAACTTCTCATGTATATAGCTTAATCAATATAGTATATTTTTGGGGTTTTAAAAAAATGAGTATTTAAAAATATTTTATGTCTTGTTTTACATGTTCTGTTGTAGGCACTTACTAACAACATCTTAATTTTTAAATAAAGTATCTTATATGTAGTCTGCAATATTTAGCTTACAACACCACATAGATGTTTAAAAATGTGATTCTTGTCTTAAAGACGAATTAAAGAAAATTATGTTTTAAAAAGTCTTTGAAATTGGATTTATTTATTCACTTTAAAAATGGTAATTGTTTTTAAAAATCTCGAAGTGGGGCACTATGTATATTTGTGAAAAATACTTCTATTTATATAAACGGTGGCACTGCAAGCCCAAAATACTAGTTGTCTGAACTTTTTATCAGAACAATTAATTTGTTTCTCTCTCTTGTAATGCAAGTCAATAGAATAGTGATTTCTAAACCAAACTGATGCTGTGTGGATATTCTAGTTTTTACAAAGTTTTCGTCCTGAAAACTTCAGGTGATACAGTATATCATGTATCTGAAAATGCTGTGTCATTAGCTTTGCTGTTGTGAACTTAGCTTTATACTTTATCTGACTTTACTTCAGCTTTCAGATACTAAGTCTTCTCTATGCTTCTACTTGAATTAAAGGATTATCTACAGCTAGAAATCTGTAGATTTAATTAGGGAATTCACAGATTTTGCTTTTGAACTAAACATGCTGTTTCTTTACAGGAAACTAACTCATTCTGCCTCTCAGACCTCAAATAATTTTTGTGTTTTTGTTTTGTGTTAAAACCTCCTAGCAATTTCAAACAGCTTGAAATACAGGTGACAGAAATGGACACAGTACTTGTTCTATGAAGATAGAATATTAATTTACTTCTACAATTGATATTATCCTATTTGTCCTTTCAAAGAACTCATCACAAGCATCTTGCAGAACACTTGTAGTCAGGTGGTGTTTACTCCCTGCTGTCCCTCTGATGTTGTCCTTCGTGTTTTATTTGTGATGTTATTTTACTGCATGTATTTTTAGGTAAGCTGTAACACTGGGCTATTTAAAAATAGTCTGATTAGAAAAAAAAAAAAAAAAGGAGCTTTCAAGTAAACAATACTCTGCATATTTGCCTCTTTTAATATGTATTCAGACATCCCTTTATTTTACTAAGATTTTTTTTCTTTTTTCTTCTTCTTTTTTTTTTTTTTTTTCCTTTTCTTTATTTCTTTCTATACAGTCTGTGGATATTTGAGACAAACGGGCCAGGATAATTCACTTCAGGATGTTTCAAAAACACCAGTTCTCGTTTCTCATCTCTAACTGTTGTGATTTGTAACTTAGTACTCCTAGCATACTTGGTTTGTGGGATAGCACTTTCACACAGAATTTGGAAGGAGGAGAAACAACATGGTGAACAAAATGCTATAGAAGTTTCAGTACTAACTCTATTAACTAAACATGGTATCATTAAAGAAGGGATCAACCCAATATATCTACCAGAAAATCATGTTTATTGCATGATTTTCATGCAATTCAATTACCAGCACTTTAATTCTGTACTTCTTTGTATTTGCTGAGCCTTTGCCCTGTTCTTGTCTTTGGCTATGTTGCTGGCACTTGAACTTGAAGACTGTTCTGTCTATTCTGAGAGAACAACTGAGGTGAAGGATTTGGGGGCAAGCTAGAGAATAGAGAGGTATGTGTATATAGCTTTGGTTTAGGAAGAATGACACTTATTTTAGAGGAAGAGCCTGCAAGTAGGAAAATGGCTAAATAACTTAATATTTGCATTTTTCTAATTGTTTAGAACTTTGTGTTCAAGATCTACTTAAAAGTTAATGAAGTTCAAAGAACCATTGAATTTGTTCTTTTATTCTTAGGTATAAAATAAGTAACTATACATTTTTAGAAATGTTTAATAGTTTCTCTTAAAGGTTAGACTGAAATGATGAACAGCTTTCTAGGCAGAAAGTTATATTACACAAGAATCTGAATACATGTAGTTTATAGTAATTTGGATTAGTGTTCTTGTTATTGAATTACCAAATAAAGTAGGGGATGTTAGTAACAGCAATGCAGAATAAGTACTGCATGTCATAACATTTCAGACTGCTATTGGCATCACTGCATTTTGACTTTGCTAAATACCAATACATATCTCCCTAAGATATCTCGCTTTAAATGTATAATTGAAATAGATGGGAGACTTATGACAGACAGTGAGAGGATGTAGCTTGCCTGTATTGCAGTACAGTCCCAAAAATGCATGAGGTGCAATAGTTCTGAAAGTATTACTGAAATAGGTGCATCTTTGGATGCAAAGTCATACAGGAACTCAGTCATATAGGAACTCAGTTTAAGAATCAGTTATTAAGTATCCTTGCCATTTAAGAAAATCTGGTAAGAGTTGTGGGAGCCTTTCCAAATAGTTTGCTTTTGCCAAAATCTGAATAATTCAGAGAATAGGGGTAGTAAATTTGTTCTGGCATAGGCATTATTTGTCTTTTAAAGGTGTAGTCTCTTGGATGTCTACAATGTCTATTCAACAAGGAGTAGCTTGAAAGAAAAAAACACTTGAATCCTAATTTACAATTTTAAACATTCATCTCCACTTTCAGTATATTTGGAAGTAATTTTTTTCCCCCTCCTAAATCTGTCTCACAAAAATGTCTTTTTGAACCACATGCCTCTTTTTCAGTTCAGTCTATCATAAATGTAACTGCTCTGGTGTTCGGGTGAAATGTGTTCTCTGCTGTTCTCCCCTGTTACACCACAGGTGGGGGCAAGTGAAAAAGCCAGACTTCTCATCTATGGGTAATGGTCCTCTCTGACAGTGATTTTCAAACATTTCATTGAAAATAAAATTAGCTTTATGTCTTGGTACAAGGGAGAAACAAAACAGTGATATAATTAATGTGTGGGTAAAGAAGAAAACATCAAATAGAACACAAGGTATGGTAAAGATATCTAATAGCCTCTCATAGTTTGAGTAACACGAATCAAAATTATTTCATTATAGGACTGCTTTATTGACAGAAATTAAGTATTTGGGGTAGGGGAGTGGAAGTAACTGTTTTTGAGTCCCTGTTAGTATGGGTTTTTTCTGTATCCCATATCTCTGTCTCCATCAGATACCATAAAGATAGGAGATTCTGGACTTGAACTAAACAGCAAAGAACATAAGGCCTTACTTCTTAAAAAAACCCAAACATCCAACACAAAAACAAACCAATCACAGCACACAAACATCACCCCCGACCCCCCTGCCCAAACAAACTCTCCTCTTCAAAAAAGAAAAAAAAACCACAAAAAACAAAATAAAACAAACAACCCCCCCAAAAAAAACCAAACAAACAAAAAAACCCAAACAAACAAACAAACAAACAAACCCCCCAAAAACAGCAAAAAGAAAACAGTTTGAATATCAGGGAATCTAGGGATTCATGTCCAGCATCTTTCTTTTGTCTTCTGGGCTGAATTATTTCTCAGACACATGCGGTGAGGTGCTATCACAGAGAAGAAGGATGCAAAAGTGATCTTTGGATAGAAATGGCAATGGCCAAAAATTTTCTAAAACATCCAGCCCATTATTATTCTCCAGCTCAAAAATTCTTCTTACAATTGACAATAGATGGTTGGAAAAGGAGAAGTGAATTTTCTTTCACTCTGGAATATGTGAATAACGTTCAATATAATATTTGGATTATTAGTGGGCTGCTGAAAACCTTATTTTTGCAATACTTATTTCCCTTTAGACAGGCATGATCTATAGTGGGAGGAGTGATATTGCCTGCAACTGCCCATGGAATTAATTTAATTTTCTGAAGATGATGGTTTCAGCCAGAGCTGTGGGTTTAAATTCTAAAACAGAATTATTAGAAGCAACCTTTTGCTGCTGACAGAGGTTGCTGCGAGAATTGTACTTCATAAATCTCTTTTTTTTTTGAGCAGCCACCATAAACTTCAAGTGGTTTGTGAGAAGGAAATTGAAATGACTCAAGTCTTTGATCATTCTTTCCTTGGTGACAAGTATGGAAGAGCTTAGGCAAAAAATGGTTATAAATCTTTTGAATTGTTTATAGGCTAGAGAATGTTAGTATGTTTTATCACCAGCTAGCTAAATACGATAAAAAAATTGTTCATTAAATTAAGGATCTCATCAACATACATCACATTATTTCCCTATGCCGTATATTGGTTATTCTTTAGAACACCTTTAGCAATTTAGGCCATATTGGTGAATTTTAACACAGGAAATAATTTCTTTTCTTTCTCTCCTCATAGGCATGTGAAGAAATACATCAGTGGCAGATTAGAAAGGGACTCCTGGAGTCTAGTGCCAAGCTCTTATGTCAGTTCTCATTAAGTTCTATCTTAAAACTGGATAGAATAGTATCCCATGACCATGTTGGTGACCTATTCCAGATTGCTCTACTATTCACTTAACCTGTTGCCTTTTTTTTAGCACTGCTATTAAAATAGCTCTTCTGTACATCTGATCATCCCCTTAGACTTTTTTTCCCTCCCAATGTTATGGTTGTTATTTCACTGACAAAACCTCAGAATTTAGTCTCATCTCTTAAGACAATCCAACAACAGAGGTTGTGTCTAACAACTCCTCGCTGTTTCCACTGGAATCTATTCTTTGAATCAATGCAACCACTCTTCCAAGTAAAACCTCCTCAAGACCTTGAATAGTATTAAGGCTTTCTTTTCTATACAAGAAATACTTTGACCAATCCATAAGAAGGTAAATATTCCATTTTGGTCTTCTGCACAATCATGGTTTAGTCACTAGGTGTAGTACTACCACTCTAGTCTCACAAATTTTGAAAAGATACCAATTTTTTCCCCATAAATTTCTACTGAAACTTAACTGTGCAGCCTCATGCTTTGTATTGCTAAGCTTCAGGATTTTTTCTTTCTCTGCTTCAGACTTGTGATGATTTAGTATTTGGTGTGATTATATTTTTACAGGTGCAAATTTTTTGTCTGTACTGAATCTTATAGGATTTTTTTATTCAAAACATCTAGCAGATTCTGTTATCACTTGTCAGATGCCCCAACAAAATCTGACTGCTTCTTGGGAATGATGTGTTTATTTTTAGTTAAACAAAAACAAAGGCTGCTTTTACTTTCTGATTTTCTGAGCTCTGATTAGGTGAAATTCTCATTACAAAAAGAATTAACACATTTTTCCCCCTCTATGACAAGCTTCTGTACAGTGTTAAACCTACCCAAACTTGTCAGAAGATGAAATGCTACTAAGTCCTTATTGAGCTGGGTGCTAATGGGTGAGTAATAAAGAAACCAACTCTTCAGCTAAAATTATGGATGGCATTGCATTTTTAATGAACTTATAAACACTGCTGAACATTGGAAGTTTAATATAAAATTAAGATTTCTGATTTGGAGATTGGAGTTCAAATGGTAAAAGCCCCTCTAATTTTTCCCCTCTGTTCTTTAACACTCATTCTGAAAGTAGTTCTGCAAGGGTCATTGTCTTGTGTCTTAATTCTGCAGGCACCTCTAATCTCTGGCAAGGGGGATGTGGAAACTATGCATGTATTTCAATTGCTGCTTTTCACCTTGGACTTGTGAAAAACCTGTTTCCATAAACTATTTAAACTTAGACATTGTGCCGTGACTAGAACCAGCTGAAGTGTAGCAGGATAGTAACTTTTGGGAAGAGAGGGACAGCTAGCTGGGAAGCAGCAGTTCCCTAGATAAACATAGTAATGCTTGGTAAAAGTTATCATTTGAAGCTGCAAGACTAAAGCTGAATTAATCAGTTATGTAGTGATCTTCCACTTTAGCAAAACTGTTAGTTATCCTAAAGTGATGCTGTTGCCTAAATGGAGGACTCCTATCTCATGTTCACTGAGCAGACAGTAGAATTCCTAAAATATTTAATACACATTATTTGGGGCCTAAAGAATACATATTCTAGAAGTGCTTTGTTCTGCCAGGCCACAGTAGCTCAGCACCCAGCCTACCCATAGGCTGCTGGGATACAAAATAAAGTTTTCCTCCAGTATGAATCCATCACATTTTCCTGGTGCATGTTTTGACAGATGACACAAAGACTGACAATAGCAACATCTTTGGCTTTTAAACATGAGTTTTTCTTGTGTGTTAAGAACATTCTTCCCTTTTTGGAAAAAAAATTGTCCAAAAGTACCACTCCTATGAAATATTGCAATTTCAGGTTTCATTTTCCTTTATCTCTTTCCTCTTATGTACTCTGTTGTGGTGTACAAAAGCCATTATTGGGATGCAATTACCCTTCAGCCTTTCTGTTGGATGTGTTTCTGTCGGGAAATTTCTCAACACTCAGTATCCAAACAGGCATAATAAGAGGGAGCATGATGGGTCCCGTTTTGTGCTCCAAATGGAAATGTTCACTGGTGCACTAAGTTCCTGTTCTGGACTGTTTTCTTGGCTTAAATAATTGTCATAAACTAGTCCAGGAAAAATGTCATACTACACAAGATGGATAACAATAAGACAAACCAATTCTTGAAATGCTTTCCTCAATTAACTTACTTAAATGTGAAACCATATTAAGGGTTGNTCACCATAGAGCACAATCTTAGGGAGGCGGTGATCCTCCATCCTGGAGACGTGCCCTGCCCAGCGCAGCTGCGTTCTCAGCAGCATGGCCTCAATGCTGGTGACCTCTGCCTGCTCCAGAACAGACACATTAGTCACGTAGTCTGTCCAGTGGATGTTTAGTATTGTCCGGAGGCAGCGCTGATGGAAGCGCTCGAGGAGTCGCAGGTGGTGACGATAGATAACCCAGGATTCAGAGCCATAAAGAAGAGTGGACAGTACAATGGCTCTGTAGACACTGATCTTTGTACTTTTCTTCAGGTGTTTATCGTGCCAGACTCTTCTATGGAGTTTTCCAAAAGCTCTGTATGCCTTTGCTAACGTGTTATCTATCTCTTTGTCAATTTTACCATCTGAGGAAATGATGCTTCCCAGATAGGTGAACTGCTGGGTTGAACTACTTTCCTCACTAAAGATAGTCCTTTATCTCAAATGCTGCTGATGAAATATTTTCATCACAAGGGGGCACCAAAGATTTTCCTTACAGAACAGAATTTAAGTTTTTCTTGCTTTAACCCTCGCATGCTAACTCAATGTTACAAATGCAAAACGTGTTGAGTGGCTCAAAGCAACAGTGGCCATAATTCCTGCCCTCAGGAGCTACATACCAAAAGCTACAAGAGGAGCGACATCCTGGGAAGCAATTCAGAGGGTATTACTTCTCCAGAGCCTCTGGTACAAGGTGAAGCTGTGCTGGGTGCACGGCCAAGTCCTGCAGCAACCAGGCAAGACCATAGATTGGTAGATTGGCCTAAACAGTCGCTTCAGGTTCAGTTCCTCTCTCAGCCACGGATTTGGATTATCCAGAAGTCTCCACACCAGTCTGAGGTTGGCTACGAAACATAACTCTCTCATGAAAGTGTTGCAGTTGAAGTATTTGAGAATTGATAGTTTCAGGACTGCATGTTCTAGACTATTCCCCAAGTACAGAAAGTATATTTGATAATAAAATCCAATGTTGTTTTACAAACTATGAGTACTGTACAAATGCTTCCTCTATCATGATTTTGAAATCATCACAGGGAAATATTGCATGCATTGTATTCATACTTAATTGATGGTCTGAAGGCTTTGGTGAACAAGAAAGGGAAAATGTTAACTTTTTTAAACTCCAATTGGGAAGACGGTAAGTATTCCTATGTAAGACATTTTAAACAACATCAGAATGACAAGTTTGTGGGTGGGGTTTCTTTTTTGTTTGGTTGGTTGGTTGGTTGGTTTGGGGGTTGTTTTTTGATTTGGGTTTGGGTTTTTTTGTTTTGTTTTTGTTTTAGTCTGTTAAATGAAGACTGGGTGAGAATTTGGTGACTTAATGTGTTCTTTATTCTTTAATTAGGTACTTCCAGAGTCCAGCAGAGCAATAGGCAGGAAAGCAGAATACCTAGAAAATAAGGTGACTGTAATTTTGTATGCTTTTGGAATCTTAAGGAGCACCTATTAGTTATGGATTTTTATACAAGTCCCAGTACCTGTTGAGTGGACATAGCTGTGTTCTGCAAGCTGATAAACATGAAGTGTTTTTCTTTATTTCTTTTGTGTTTTTTTTCCCCCCTGTTGGATCAGTCTCCCTATCTGCTTCATTATAGAACTCCACAGCAGCCATGGCAGTATAGCAGGAAAAGGTGGGAACTGGTGGTCAATGGGATGTTTTGTCTCCAACAGCATTGCTGCTACCCACAGGCTTGATGCATCAGTAATACCTCACGTGGGTAACCTAGCTGGGGAATCCTTGGTCTGGGGACTGTTGCTGACACCTGTTTGATAGCAAGACTGGGAAGACATGCCTGTGTTTAGTGTTCCTTGTTGGGTATATGACACCTACCACCAGGAGACGATTTGCTAAAGGACGTGTTTGACATTATTGGCATGTTTTTCCTGTCTGCTGAAGCTTCTTCATATGCCTCTTGCATTGGACCTTTAGTGGCCTGGAACTGTTAAGCCAAGACCAAGAAACCCACCTGACTTAAACCAAGCCACAAGTAACACTAGGAAAAGAAAATTGTCAGAAATTTGCTTGCAGAACTAAAAGTAAGAAGTTGTGGTAAACTTGAAAAGCTTAAATTAGTGCAGCCAAAATGTATTACAAACTGTGACTCCAGTTTATCTACATGAAATACAGATAATAGACAATAACAATGCAATCTTTTGTATGCAGTGCCAGAATTTTGGATACATCCACTGATAGTGAAATCTCTGTGAGAAATAACTGTCACACTTTCTTCTGATCTGTATCTTATGTTTCAGTGGAAAGACATGCTACATTAACTGGAGTAGGGCTGCTAGCAAAAAACTCTTTGCCTTGCTGTAAACTTATGCACCATGCCAATGTTTTCATCTTGTATGTGGTTTGATAGCTGTGGCTCTACTAGCCCTCTGCTGGTTTTTATATTGTCTTCACAGAGTGCCTTTATTTCTAATAATTATTTCCAAGTAATTTATTTCTATTATTATTTCTAATAATTTTATTTCACAATCTTACTGAATAGTTTTTTTCAATTAAGTCTTAATGCTCCTTTCCAAAATTAGAAGGGGTAGTGTGATATTCTCCTCAAGTTCTAGGAGTTAAGCCTTAGGACACTAATACAAATTTATGAAGGAATCAGATGTCTGCAGGTATGAAATAGGCAGCTGGCATGTAGGAGGTAGTAAGAGTACAGATGTGTATCACAAATTTCTAAGTGGTCCTTCCAAATTCCAGTTCACTTTCCAGGTATGTCTCTGTATTTGCTTTGTTTTCCAAGATCATATTAAACAAATGGAAATCAAACCTTATTTGATAAAACACCTCTACATTGTCTTGATAGAGTAAGATTGTTATAGGAATCCTTGGGGCATTGGTGGCATGGACAAGTCAAGAAGTATTTCCCAGTAACTATCCAAACAAAGACTTTTGCAGAGGTCAAGCTCTTTGGACTTCCCTCTGAAAATTTCCTCCAGTAGTAAAAAGTTTCCAACATTGATAGCCCAATGCTAAGTCACATTTCTTCCTTTCTATTTCTGGAATCATAAAACTCTTTAGGCTGGAGAAGACCTGCAAGATCATCCATTCCAACTCTTAACCTGGCACTGCAAAGTCCACCACTAAACCATGTCCCAAAGTGCCACATCCACACATCCTTTAAATACCTTCTGGGATAATGACTCGTCCACTTCATTGTGTAGCCCATTCCAGTGCTTGACCATCCTTTTGGTGAAGACTTTTTTCCTAATGTCCAATCTAAACCTCTGGCACAACTTAGGGCCATTTGCCCTTGTCCTATGGCCTGTTAACTGGGAGAACACCACCAGCCCCCCCAAAACCTCCACCTCACTACATCCCCTTTCAAGTAGTTGTAGAGTAGTAAGGTCTCCCCTGAGCCTTCTTTTCTCCCTCAGCTGCTCCTCACAGAACTTGTGCTCCAGACCCTTCATAGACCCTTCCTCAGCCTCACTGCGCTCCTCTGGGCCAGCTCCAGCACCTCAACATTCTTCCTGAATGGAAGGGCCCAGAACTGGATACAGGACTCAAGGTGTGGCCTCACCAGTACCGAGGACAGGGGACAATCACTGCCCTGGTCCTGCTGGACACATTATTTTTGACACAGGCCAGGATGTCATTGGTGCGTCCTATTTTATTTTTAAACACTTTTTTCTCTTCATCAAGTCTATCTTTAGGAAGGTGGTTGTTTTTTTTCTCTCCTTTTAGAATTCTTTTAACTGCTCATATATAACAATTTCCCCAGGTGTTTGCATGGACGTCTTCTGATAGCCACAGAATTGCATTAAACTGTGCCTGTAGACTAAGACTATCAGATTCAACATAGAGGCCATACCACCACAAGAGGCAGCCAACTGAGTAATTTAAGGCATTTAAGGGCCAGCTATGTGACATCAATTTGTACTTCCCTCTGTGTCTGACTCCCAGTTTGGCACTTCTGCAGTCAATATTTAAATAGGTTTCCTAGCACCTGTTTCCAGTTTATGAGGTTGCTGCTTTCAAATGCAAAGCTAAAATCTATGCGGTAATCATAAAAAAAAAAAAAAAACCAAAAAAAAAACCACCAAAACCAAAAAACCCCCAGTAGTCACATTTAACTAAAATTGGATTTCTGTAAAGATATTTAGGTATTAGAGATATTACATGAAGAAATGCCCACTTATGTTTGAGATGGGGTATTTCTATTTAAAATCAGTAGGTGCCCTTGAATATCTCTCTAGAAGTGTATCTGCATTTTTGTTAATAGTATTTGTTACTTTTGAATGAATAAGTAATTATGAGGAAGTTCATGATTTCATTGTGACCACTGCCAAGAAGGATTTTAAAAAGCAATCCAATTTATGTCTTGTCTTTGCTTGCACAGGTCCCAGGGAGCCTTGTTCACCCAGCAAGCTGGCATAGGTTTTACATGTGGTTGAGTGCAGAGTTGTCTCAGCAGTTTTGATCTGCTTTGCCTGGGTGATATTTTGAAACACTCTCCCTGATAAATGGGTGAAAGTACAAATTTCAGAGAATTGTGGAGGGAATGACAGTTTAAAAACTTGACTGAAAGTTCACCTCTCCCAATGGCTCCTCAGTAATGAGCAGGGGAGAGAGATGCCAGCAAGTATGAAGTGGACCAATGCATGTTTTCCTTTTGCTTGTCTTCCTGTGCAGATCTCTTCCTCTGCTGGCCTTTTTCTAAATTACCATTTTGTAAAAAAATCTAACACTTTTAAACCTACTTTTAGTATTTTCCCTGCCTTTCTCTGTCTAGTATTTTACTGGTATCATCTTTTTTAGAACTTATTCTCCATCCTGTCTAGCCATTCATTTTTTCTACAAGATCAGGTGCTTTTTCAGATAGATCATGACTTTGACTATATTTATAAAACATTTGTAGGCCTGCAGTTCTGCTAAGATAAAAAAACAATCAAAACTAAAACAAAAGAAGAGCAGGGAAAGAGAAAAATGTTGAAAAGGAGAAGAATTAATTTAATCTTTACATCTCAGCTTCACCAGCTGGTGAACTTGAAATGCACGTACATAAAGCATTTTACCCAAGTGTGTGTTGTTAACCAAGTTAACGAGAAAGTGATGATGACTGCTAACAGCTTCTCTATGAGAGAGCACGGTGTGTATTTCCTGAGGAGCTTTGTCCAAAATGCAGTCCTTGAAGCACATGACAAAGAGCATGAAGAGTTCTATATGAAAGTATAGCAAGATGACAGAAGGAGGAAAAAAAGAGGATTATTTTATTTTATTTATTTTACTTATTTTTTTTTTTATTTATTGACTCCTTTCCAGACTTCAATTCTATTTAAGCTGACTTGTAGCTTCCACTTCCACTTAAAAAAGACACATTGTCAGGTTTTTGTTGTTTTTTCTTCAAAAATTACAAGCAACAGGGTAAGTTTAGGAGAAAGTTATATACCAAATGGTCTATGTTTACATCTACATCAGAAAGAAAAAGGGGCAGGGGGAAAATGAGTGGAGTCAACATTAGCTTAAACACTTAAAATCATATGAAGCAGTGTGGTTATGGGACAGTCCAGCCTCACGATACAGGGGAGTGCAATTCTTCCACCTGTTGCAAAGGTTGAACTGTACATTTTGTGGAGTGCCTTGTAACGCACAGGTGGGGAGCGTGGCTGGAGCTGCTGTGCTGTTGTGTGACAGGAGGCACAGGGGACACATCTTGTGGGACGGGGAAAGGCTCGGTGTGTTTTGGGCACCTCCCCAGCACAGCCGGTGGGTTCGGCGTCTCAAATTAAACATCACATCTTGTACGACTGACCCCAGCGGGGCCTTCCCCAGGCTGCTGAAAGCAGTGGAGAACCTTCGAGTGAACTTCTCACGCCAAAACACCCTGCAGGATTTGTGCAGTTCTCGGGTCAGACAGTCGCAGTTGTGGAATATCTAAAGCCCACCGAAATCCTCAAACAGGAGCCTCCGCTCCTTTGTGCTTCCTCTAACCATGGCAGAAATGAGGCTTTTTCTTATAGCCCGGAGTTACCCCCTCGAGCCAAGGGCGAAACTAACACATTCTGTGAGAGTTTTAATGTCATTAAACTCCCCGCAGCGCTGTGCCCGCTGTGCCCACAGCAACCCCGCGCTGCCATGGCAACCCCCGGCCCGGCCCGGCACAGCCGCTGTACCGCCCGCTGGGGCTGCTCGGGCCGGCCCGGAGCTCCGCGAGTGACACCGGCCCGGCCCGGCCCGGCACAGCCGCTGTACCGCCCGCTGGGGCTGCTCGGGCCGGCCCGGAGCTCCGCGAGTGACACCGGCCCGGCCCGGCCCGGCACAGCCGCTGTACCGCCCGCTGGGGCTGCTCGGGCCGGCCCGGAGCTCCGCGAGTGACACCGGCCCGGCCCGGCCCGGCACAGCCCAGCCCAGCCCGGCCCGGCACAGCCGCGATGCAGTCCAGGCGGCTCACCACAGGTACGCCCCCATCCCACGGGGGCTGAGCTGGGTCGGAGCGGGGTTTTGAAGCTGGCAAGAAGTTAACCGATATGTATGAGAAATAATATAGTTAAATAACACTTTAATTATGTTGACCTTTCTATGCGTGGGTCAGCATTGCTGCGCGCTCTTAGTTTGTTTTATTTCCTGCGGCTAAGTTATTTTATCTCCGAATATCCAGGAAAGGGTGTCAGGCCTCACAACTTTTTACTTCTGTGTTGTAACTGTAGCTGAACCTGCTTGACTGTATTGCTTGGATGACGTATGGTACTTCATTTGTGTTTTTCAGAACCTCCGTGTATAACAGAAGAAGTGTTTGTAAGTATGCTTTATAAGGCTTCATCGTTATTTTTGTCATGCAAATATAGAGCAAAAAAGGCAAAAAACTGTTTTGGAAACCTGTCTGTTTTCTCATTTCTTTCCTTTGTAAGTATGGAATACTGAGTAATTTCTTAATATTTTCTCAGACAAAATAATACTTAGTGTGAAAATAATTTAAAAAAGCCGAACAAGAGACTATGGAGAATAAAGATGGAAATGGAAAGTGAATTAAGAGGAAGGAAGGAAACAATCAAGTGGAAGGTTCAATGTGAGAGGTTTAACAATCTCTTTACTTTACCTTTTCTGCTCTTTGCTCATAGCTCATTGCAGTAGTTCCCTGATGTTTGTCTTCTTGTTTGAAAGGTATATACGTTTGTCTGGCACCTCATGTGAAATGACACCGTGGCTGGATGGCTGGGCCCAGAGAGTGGTGGTGAATGGAGTTAAATCCAGTTGGTGGCTGGTCACTACTGGGGTTCCCCAGGGCTCAGTACTGGGGCCAGTCCTATCTAATATCTTTACTGATAACCTAGACGAGAGGATCAAGTGCACCCTCAGCAAGTTTGTAGATGCAGTGACTTTTCTTTCAAGTAACAAGCAATAGGACAAGTGAAAAAGGCCTTAAGCTGTGCCAGGGGAGGTTTAAGTTGAATATTAGGAAAATTTCCTCATGAAAAGTTTTGTCAAGCATTGTAACAGGCTACCCAGAGATGTGGTCAAGTCACTATCCTCAGAGGTATTTAAAAGACGTGAATGTGGCACTTGGGGACACAGTTTAGGGATGGACTGGGTAGTGCCAGATTAATGGTTGGATTTGATGATCCTAGAGGTCTTTCACAATTAAGCAATTCCATGATTCTATGATTTTATATATAAAAGATATTTGGCATATATATGTACATGAGAACATCTCCTAACTGCATATTTAGATTGCATTAAACTTGGATTCTGCAGGCTCCTTAATGTGACTAGATATGTCTGTCTCCAGGTGAACTTCACACACAGGCACAAAGCTATTAGAGATCTATTTAACATGGGGGTTTTAACTAAGTTTTAGCTTTTGACATTTAAAGATGTCATGTTTTGTATTTTTGTCAAAAGTTGAGAGGTATTTATAATTTTAGTGGGTGCTGCAACATGAAATGCAAACCTTGCAGGATGGTGCTGCTTTTACTCACATTCAGCTTCACCTTTGGTATCTAATAATACTGCTGTGTTTCTTTACTTTTTCATAATGGCAGTAATAGAGAATGGTGTCATATGCTATAGATAGAAGTCACTAGGTTTGTTTCCAGAATATACTTAAGAAATGATTGTATACCATGTCAAAATGATTTTCAAATTCCTTTCAATGTTAAAGGAGTGATAGAAGTCAGGCCCAAGATATTCCTATTCATAGAAAAATTGCATGAAATAAGGACCAATTTTTAGCACACCTTAACCTTCAGTTGCAATTCTTCAAGAATTTTTATAGTCATAAGTTGGACTGTGCAACGGGAAAGATGGCAGGGTAAGAAATGAAACAAAATGCTTCCTGACACAACAATCTAAGCATGCAACTCTAAACCCATAATGTGCAAATATGAAAGTGCAATTATTTCAAATGAACTCCAAAAACTAGAGGAAAGTATATTGTGTATAGATGCAGTAAGATCAATGAGTAGTAAAGCTTGCATTAATAAGATCATAAACATTTTATTGATTAATCAACCACTGTGTTTACATTTCTTGCTATTATAAGGGACTACAGAGTATCCTGTCCTTGGGAAGTTAAAAACACGTGTTACCTGCATATTCCTAAATAAATTCTCATATTTAGTCAGTGCCCAAACATTTCTAGGTCCATGGTACTGCAACTGCAGTGGGTCACAGGTCTGTGATCCAAATAAAGCAGGATCTCAGTAATGCAGAAAGTCTTGCTTTCAGCATTGTCAGCGTTTTCTAGGAAAGAGCATGAGGTAACTTGCCTGTCCTGTGTCAGTCCCAACAGCAACTACAAGAGCTAAGGAATAGATGTTGGCAGACTAGGGCCAGACAAACATATCAGATCTGGTTCTGACTTGTCACGCAGCACACAAGGGCCTTCCTGAGTTCATATTAAAGTACCTTAGCTCAGATTTCTTCCTTACCTGAGCACAAGCTGTCTCTGTTTAGGTTATGCCAGTGGAGTTTGGATCAAGATACTGCCTGTCTATGCGTGATACCATGTACACTGTGCAAAACCTCTCTTTAATGCTATTCCTTGCTAGTGCAGTTCAATGCTATGAGCTTAAGAAAGAGAAAAATATTTGTGTTGCAAGACCTTTGATGATAGTGGCAAATACATTAGATTTATGTGCATTTTCCTTGCCTTGCAAGGCAGAAATAATAGAATATTTAGGTGTCTTCATTATACTGAAGACACACATCTGAAGACCAATGGAGTAAAATTCTACTCTTACCCTTTGTTGAATTGAAATGGCAATGATGGTGGTATCGAGTACAGCAGAAGTAAGATTTGGATTCGTACTTTTGGATTTGTCAACAGCAAAAAAATTCAGTTTACATTCTACAGTTTTTGACTCTTGTTAGCAAGATTTAAAATGCAGAGGTCAGAAAGGATACAACAACACCTGTAGATGCAGTCTTCACTTCTGATGAGGTGAACAGGAAGCCTCCTGGGTCTGTCAGATTCAAAATATGGTCCCCAATCAGCAGTGTGAGAGCAGAAGGTGGCCCTGGTGAACTTCGATAAACCCCTTCTTTCCAAGTGCAAGAGTTTCAGCACTTAGAACCTGTTGGGTTTATGAAGGCTTCATCTGTAAACTTGTTGGTAAAGGATTTACCTTTGTGCAGGTTTTTTAAATTGCTAAGGCCCTCAGCAGTGTGCAATGGTTAGAACATAACAGTGATGCAATGACTGTATTCTCGATAGTGGGAAATATTATTTTGCAAAAGTTTCAATATCATATCTTGTGGAAAAAGTATTGTTTGAGGAAATAATGCATTCAAACCATGTTAGCACAGATTACTACAAGCCTTGTTTTGTGGTGTTGTCTCTCTGTAGGAAGAATGCTTAGCCACAGATGATATGCTTGTGGACTACTTTAATGAATTTTTGAGTCTTCCGGTAAGTACCTTACAGAAATCCCTTACAAAATACCAGAAACACCATACTAAGATTAAGAGTAACTTAATCCATCCTACAAAATTTTACCCTTCCTAGTTAAATGTCTTTTACAATATGTCTGTATTTTAATGGTAGAAACTCTTACTGCTCAATGTTATCAGTATCAGAAAAAACCAGCAGAGTATCTGGACTTCTGAGGCCATATGTTATCTTGCTAATTTACAGATTCACAGAATGGGTAAAGCTGGAGGGAACCACAGTGGGTCATCTGGTCCAACCTTCCTGGCTCTCAAAGTTGGCACTTCACTCCTCTTCTCCCAGCTGCAGCTAGAAAGGTGCAGGCTTACACTATTTTCTGTGTGCTGATCCAGTTACAGTTAGACCACCACACGCAGTGCCCTATTTTTAACCAGTTGCCTTATATTTTCCTCTCTTTCCCCATCAACTACCCTACCTCCCCACACTGTGATGTGAGTCACATGTATGGTCCTGCTCCTTCTATGTGGCATCCAACTTCACCTTTTTAGTCTTGGCCCTGACTACCCCCATTCTCTTCATCCCACACCTGACACCCATACTCCCTTGCCAGGTGGCAGAGGCCTTACCATAGTGTCCCTTGTGGATCCCACCCAGTGAACCACAGAGCTGCCCCACAGCCTGCCCCCCACCTGAGGCACTGTGGTCTGACAGGCTACACTGCAAGAACATATACCCATGTCTGCAACTTGCTGTGTAGGAACCACCACCAGTGGTAGGAAGGGGCAGAATATCTCTTGATGCTCCTTGGACTTCAGACTCCAGTGTGGCCATTAATGAAATAAATTCAGTTATGATTCATAACTGAATGATTTGGCTTACCAAACTGAACGAGACATAGCAGTGTTCTCTAAGCCATGCCATAGATTTGTGTAAATGTGCACATATAATGGAAATTATACTACTAAGGAATGGGCTCCCCATGCCAATTTTTAATTTTAAAGTAGAATCTGAAGATATTAACTCTATGCCAGAGTGCTGGTTTTGTGCACAGCATCAATACTGACTTCTCTCAGGAGCTCAGCCTTTACATGCTTCTGCCACATTGTAAGATTCCTAAGAACAATTTTTGCAAAGCTGGAGAGACACAGGTAGAAGAAAGTGAGTGGAGAGAGTGGCTGGGGCTTTTTCTTTCTCCAACACCCTCCACCTCATCCCTGCAGCTGCTTTATATCTGACTAAATCCAAGCCTAACTACTTAGCTTTTAAACCCAGGTCTCCTTCCATGTGCCAGATTTTTCTTAGCACAGAAACACCATCCTCCATGCCTTTGGAAACTGTGCTTCAAGTTTTCCCCAAATCTCAGAGGACAAAGTGGGTAAGAAGTTCAGCCTGCTTAGTCTCTTGATCTCCTTGGACATGCACAGATTTCAGGACATCTGTTAGAGGCCAGAATTCTCCTTGGCCTCAGAGGGCTCCTCAGCCCACAGTCCTGGCGCGGCTCAGCAGCTCCGAACCACAGTAATTGTGCAGGCACTCCTGACAGCTCTGGGAGCCCAGAGAAAAGAGGGCACAGTCACTCCTGGGTAAACACTGTTTTACGCCCCTAATCTTGGTAAGCTTCTGAGATGACACATGGTCTCTCTTACACATATTTACAAATCTTCGTGAAAACAGATGGTCTATTATCTATTTTTAACTGTAATGCTCTCATAATGGGTTTTATTTTCTTTTTGATCTTTTCCTAAGTATATACCCTCTTCAGGATTAAGTTGTGTTAATGCTTTGAGTTCTGTGGTTTGAATACCTTACATTCCCAATTTCCCTCTCCTTCTCAGAAGGCTTCTACTAAAACACCGCATTGAAATTTCCATTGCTTTATTCTTGTTGTGCTTATATGCTGTTGCCTGGGAACAGTATTACCCAGGTGTGCTAGTAGTTAGGCAACAAGTTAAACTGAAAATATTGTGTGACTTGATACAAGAAATCGGGGTAGCATATGCTTATTTTAAGAGACTGCCTCTGCACTGATTTATAGCTTATGGAAAATTGTATCACTGGGGACTTGCTATAGCAGCAGCAGCAGATTTTTTGTGGGTTTCTTTGCTTTGGTTTACAGTGTATCCTTTAAGAGATCCTCTTGTTATAATGATATTTAAGACAATCTGACATGAATATCTAGGTACTCCAAAGATCTGCATCATATAATGAAGGATAGTTTGTACAGAAAATATTTCTGAAAGATGTAATAGAAAAAACCCCAGGAGGGCACTTGTTGCCAGTAGTAGTGATTTCACAGTAGCAGAAACCAATTACTTGACACACAAACGAGTTACACCTTCCTTAGTAACTAATGTAAAATGAAAGATTTAAGAGAAACATTGGCCTGCGTGTATTTCCATTTCTAGGTGGTCAGGCAGCCCTAGAATTTGAATCTTTGATCCACGTATTAAAAACAGCCAAGAATATGTTTAGTCAGGAATGAAAATTCAGAAGACAGAAATTGCCATCTAGCTCAGCAAGCGCAGTAATGTCAGCTTGTTTCTATTGCACTCTACAAGCTGCCTGCTGTTTATTCCACCTCAAGTCCATGCTGGGGTCTTAACCCTCATTTTCCAGTTACCAGTGGTCCTAAGGAAGGCACACTCCTCTTTGAAACTGAAGGAGCTGCATTAGAGACAAAAGACCTAACTGCACCTCAGCTGAAGTACATTCAGGAGATGATGCTTTGGTGGTGGGTCCCTGGCTGTTGGTTTCCCTTGTGGCAGAAATCTACCAAGTGACCACAATATTACCAACCTCAGATTTGAAGACCACTTATTTTAGTAGTTCTTGCTGTAAAAACTCTCCACCAAGTAGTCTGGGATCTGGCATTTGATATGGATGATGATTCTGAAAACAATTAAAGTCTAAAAAACAAAGCCTGAGTCTGTCTTTCTGAAGACAGAATGGTCCTGAAAAGTAGTGCTGTCAAGAATATAACCAGGCCTGATTTATGAGTAGCAGATGACAGAAAGGGCAGAAAGCAAAAAAAGCAACCCACTCTGCTGCACTGTTGAGGCCCTTCACTGTTTTGAAGATGACTTTGAATAATCCCATGCATCCAATCATCAAGTTAAGGCATCAGAGCATGCTCATTAGTTTTCTCTTGTCTTTTCCAGGTGTGTGGAGGGAGGCTGCACATGCCTTCCTTAAAAGGGCTTTGACATAAGTAAGGTCCTACATGCATCTTATGTTGAGACTTACCCAGGACTAAAATTTGCTTTCTGTCTTTGACATTCAAGGAAGCAAACTAAGCATTCCTGACTTTGTTTCTTACTGATAGTGTGTTTATTCTAAATGGTCTTGTCTCTTAATTAGGTTGTGGTATGTGATTGTGACTTTTGTCTTACTCATCAGCTTTGACCATGTGCAATATGAATTTTCGAGGCACTTCACAGAGCTGCTCAAATTCTGGTCTGGACTGTCACTGACATTTATTTATGACACACACATACCCGTCTCGAGGAAGTTCTGGCAAAGCTCTTGGGTGAGATCTATATTCATTCCCACCCTTAACCTAAGAAGCAGCTAAGCTGTGGTATTTCTGTTTCTCTTGGGATTAAACTTTGTTTTTTGGAACCGGAACAGGGTGAGCATATTTATACACTTGTTAATTGTATCTGAAGTTAAGTATATCTGAAAACTGTTAAGACAGAGAACAGTGAGATTTATGTGTCTGATGTCCTGGCAACATGGTGATGGATGCTATTTTGGTTTCTGTTATGGGAGGACTGAGAGAAATTTGTCTTCCCTTCAGTTAAGTGTGTAACTTCAGGTTTCAGAATTCTGTATTCTGTTTATTCTTCAGATGAAACTATATTCAATGTGCATTTGACAAGTAAGAAATTTCTTTGCTGTCAAAAAAGTACATGCAATTATTTATTTATTTAATAGTATTGCTGTACCAGTCTGAAAACAGCTTTTTTTTTATTTGCTTGGAGATGTTTTCTGAAGCTGAGATTACTACACTGAATTACATTGCTCATGCTGTGTTCAAGCCTGTGAGTGAAACAGTTCACAAAGTCTGTAGACTTCTTATTTGTTGGCGTTTTCGTCCTTGATCCTATTTATTGTGCTAAATTGATAATGTAAGAATTCCAGGCTTCTAGACTCCTGCCAAACCTGATTTATTTTTTCTTAACATCTTGAGGTATAATTTGGCTCTGGAGTTTTCCCCTTTATCTTCAAAGCACTGAAAATTGGCCCAAATTAGAGAGAATGATACACTTAGTGTTTGATTGGTGTATTTTACTTGTCTTCAAAAAGCCAAAGCACTTGCAAAATGTGGAGTAAGAAAGACATTTCTTACTATATTAGATTGGAATGGATAATTTTTCCCCCTTCCTTTTTAGTGTAGACTATCATCTACTCCACTGAAGAGATTCCTCATTATTGCAATGACCTAGAATACTGATGGTGCCATAAACCTCTCTTGTTATCATCCCATGAAACACTGTAGGATTTTACAGCATTTTGCTTCTGTGGGAAAGGTTTTAAGTTTGCTACAGAGTATTGAACAGTTTTTTGGTCGATATTTTTTTTATGGCTTGTAGTGTGTGGGAATAGTTAGATTGTGTGTTTTGCTCCAAGGTTCTTTGCATACTGAAAGGAAATTGAATTGACTAATCATCTTTCCTGTACTGTAACTGGGAAAATGTTTCCTACAAGAAATCAGGGGGTTTTTTGGTTGGTGGTTTGGGGTTTTTTTTTTTTTTTGGGTTTGTGTATATACCCATTTGATTTTTGTCATAACATTATCATTTTTATTTTTGTGGTAGTAATTTAAGATGATCAGGAATTACTTTTTCTTTTATTATGCTTATAAAACCACTTTGATCTATCATTCTAGTTTTCTTAAGTAAGCAAGTGAAATATGCTTCTCCAGAAAGATTTTAACTGTTCTAAAGTGCTTTTATATGATAGTTTGAGAGGTAGAGAGATGCTCTATTGGATAGAATCTGGGATTTGTACAGAATCATAGATCACTCAGCCTGGAGTGGGCTTTGGGGAGGTCTGTAGTCTGGCTTCCTGCTCAAAACAGGGTCAGTGTTCCAGATTGCTTGGCCCTTTCTTTAGGTGGTCTTGAAAACTTCCAATAGCAGATTCCATAGTCTCTCTGGTCAGTTTGTGCAGATGCTAATCATCCCACAACTACCTTTTTTCTTATAATGCAGTTGAGACCTCTGCTGTTTCTGTGTATGGTCTCTTCTCCTCCTACCATGCACCTCCATAAAAAGCCTGGCTCCATCTTTTAAGTAATCTCCTTATGAGTACTGTAAGGCTGCTGCTAGGTCATCCAAGAGCTGTCTCTTCTTCAGGCTAAACAGCCTCTCCTCAGAGGGGCAGTGCTCCAGCCTCTGACTGTCTCAGAGGTCTGCTAGACTTCCTGAAATACGTAACCACGTTCCTTGTACTGGGGACCCAAAACTGGATGCAGTGTTCCAGATGCAGCCTTACTAGTGTCAAGTCTATTGGCTGTTCTCTGACTGATACAAGAAGTATGCATGCCTTTTGATGTCCCTGGGGATGTAGAATTACACCTTAGTCCAAACCTCAGAAGTCTGACCAGATTTTTCAGTCAAGTATGTAGTGTATGAAGTCTCAATCTTCCTATCCCATCCGTGCATGTTGTTTTGCTCCATGTAATATATTTGTCTTATAACTGATTGGTAGTCAGACTCCCAAGATAGCAATACACTTTACATTTTAAAAATTGTCACTAGCATCTGTTTCATTACGTTAAAGTTGCTGTAGGTTTCTGTTCCACTAAATAAAATATGTATTGAAAAAAACCTAGATCTAGAGTAAGGTACAAAGGATTAAATAAAAGTAAATGCATGTGATGAACTGAGTGTATTTGCTTCGTTTTTAGTTTGAACAGCATGCAACTAAAACAATCTGGTCATGTCTAGTCACTTAGCCCTATATTATAAAATTTGCATTTTGTTTGATTTTTTTTTCTGTGAGCAAGAGCATTTCAAATCCTAAGAGACTTAAGTATCTTGTTTCTTAGTGTACTTTCTTCTATTTCTTTTTTAAAAACATGAGAAAACAAATAAGGAAGAATACATTTGGAGGCTATTAAGGTTGCACAGTCACTTAAAAGTTGATAGCAGTTCAAATTAGATTGGAAAGTAAATTAAATGTACACAAAGCAAATTGAGAGGAGGTCTGCATGTAGAGAAATCTACTACACATAAAAGACTTTTAAAAATGCTGTTCAGTACATCTGGAGAAAAAACACTAAAACCTGCAGAGTGCCCTGGAGAAAATTAATGCCAAAAGAGGCACAAGGTGTCAGAGAACAAAAACCAATGCGTGATTTCAGCTGAACTTAGGTAACTGAACAGACCCGTGTGATTCAATGCACGGCTCTGAGCAGTGACAGTCTGATGTCATAGGCACTAATCATACTCTTAAAGCTCTCACATGCTGTGTGCTTTGCCAGGCTGAGCCTCCACAGTGGGACATTATGGGATAAGTAGGGAATGTTAAAACCACATGTTGCAGCCACATGGTTAGATTCTAGGCATTGCTGTACAAGACACTGATCAACAAGGAAGCTTCAAACAGAAGCAACAAAATAGCTGACACTAACATCATTACTTTGGGTTTATACAGGTGTGAAGAATAAAATCGGTCTGTAATATATTTCTGTGTTATATGTAGGATGTATTCAGCATATGGAGTATGTATATGAATTATGTCTATATGTGCATATATGTTATATGGAAAAGTTCAAGGAAATGAGAAATATAGTACTTGAAAAACTAAAGTAATCTTATTAGGTGCAGAGTAATGACAACTGTACAAACACCAGGTGGGATCCCGTCTGGAGCAAAGCCAAAATGAATTTTATCTCCAGGTCTAGATGTAGCCAATAGTTTCTTGAGTCCTTAAACACAACATGCCTTCTTGTCCTCCAGCTGAGCACGAAGATGCCTATATGCTCTGATTGTATATAATCTCCTATTTACAATTGTCTTGAGTATCCCCCATTACTTCTGAAAAATCCATACATATTTTCCCTTTTCATTTCAAGTAAATAAATCTGAAAGTCTTTTAGGGAAATACCTAATACCAGAGATTAAAAGATGAAAGATGGCTTTGGTTTAGTGTGTACACATGCAGTGGGTTTTTGGGAATTGGCAAAAGTCACAATTGCATAGCTGAAGTTGGAAGTTTGGTCTGTCTCCCATATTATGCAGTATCTGACTGAAGTAGTGATGTACCATAAAATTTACTACAGGCCATGGATTTTAGTAGTTGTCTGACCTACAAATAACAATATGGTGTAAACCTTTCCTACATATGAAACTCTCCAGATTTATTCTCCTCAAATGCCTCTCACATTGAAAAGGTCAGCTTCATTGCTGGTATTTTCATCCCTTGATTGTTGGTGATAACAAATTGGAGAATAGCACTGCAGATCTGATCCTGTAGGTAAGTGCTTCCCTGCAGAACCATTACTATAGTCACTGTGAATTATATATCATAGACCTTCGTGTACTGGATCTATTATTTGCTTGTGAAAAAGAATTGCCTGTGATCTAGAATGACTTAAATTCTTGACAACTAAGCATAGCTGAGAGAAAAAGTAGGAATGCTTTGGAAAGCTACACAGCAAAAAGACTAAAGAGAAAATTTACAGAAAAAATACTATTTCAGGCCCCAAGAGGAAGAAGCCTCATAATACCAGCTTGTATTCTATAGAATGCTTCTATATTATAAAAAGTAACTTTCTTAAATGAGAGTTCCCTTATTACAATGTCAACTTTCCATACTTCTTTTGTAGACTTTTGCCCAGCCAGTGAAGTTTAACTCAGACTCTGGGGGTTTTGAAGTAGTTAATTATGCCCCAAGATGCCTGGAAAGCAAGCTGAAAAAAAAGCTACATGATCAGAAACCTCCAAACCCCATTTATGATGTTCTAAGGAAAGCAAAGAATGACGGGCAGCTCTCCAAAATGCACAGCGCTTCTCCAGCCTTCAATATTGATCCAAGTTACAACACTATGGTAAGCATCTTATAGCCCCTGAGTTTATATTTAGATCTTACTGTAGAGATACTGGCAGTAGTTATTGTTGTGTTTGGCTTGGTAGCTTGGGAAAAATGTTAATTTATGTTAGGAAAACATAATGATGGGCCAAATTATGCCCTATAACGCACACGTGTCTAGCAGACAAGTGAATGGAATGACAGATGTACATCCTGTAGCACAGAATTTTGAAGATTCTATAGGGCAGGATTAGCTGTGTGGTCTGAATACTTTTTAATATTAAAAGAAAAAATATTATGACAACAGTTACTTTACTAGTGATCCCTGGAATGTGCAAATTGACTGAAACTAATGCAGCTCAGTCTTTCCTTATTAATTAATTTCCTTGTGTGGCTATGAGCTCATCTGTGGTCTGGCAGCACATAAGTCTCTCTTCCATTAATTCCCAAAGGATTTACATGGTTAGCGTCAATTGGAATGGCCAGAAAAAATAACCGTTGGCAACAAGAAAGCTAAATTAATAGAAAGATGGGTTGGATTTTAGGAAAAAAAGTCTTGTTTCATCCTTGCTTAGACAGTATCAGTTTTGGTATTCTTACCTGCCTACTTTCAGGGCTGTCTTCAGCACCAGATTAAAATCAGGAGTTGCAGCACCTGAGAGAACACAAGGCAGTATAATTAGAAGTGGGAGTTTACCTTTAAATAGCAGCTTTGGAGCAAAAAAATATTTCTCTGGCATACTTTGCATTGATATGACTGATATGACTTAATTTCACTCAAGTACAGTCTAAGGCCTTCCTACATATTTTTAGCAGGGGCTGCTCTAAATTATGTCATAGCTGGAAAGCTGAGAGAAAAGAAGGGAGTTGTAACAAACTGCTGCTTTGCCCAGTATAAGCTTAATGATTTTCAGAAGAGAAAACAGTGTTGAGAGAGTTCAGAAGGCAGTGATGTTTAACAAAATGATACTAATGTGATATTGCAATTATCTGCATTTAAAGTGGACAACTGCTACAAAAGGACAAGGCCCACTGACATCCCTACCATGTTAAATAATTGTTTTCACAAATACTTTGCTTGAGAGCACAAAAGCAGAAGAGCTGTTCTCAACTTTTTATTTGCACTCAGCATTAAACTGAGGAAACACTATGAGGTCGTGCAAGTGTTGCTAACATTGCTGTCTTGGATAACCTCATGTCATTGCAACTGGGGATGCCTTTCTTGACAAATTCAAAGCCATTTCACTGTTACTTTCGTCTTTCATGTAGTTTGGAGCAAAAGGGCTTCTGTATTACTTAAGAATCAATTTCTTCCCCTGGGCCATTTTCCATAGATGGGAAGCATTATGGCCTTTTGAGGAGCAGTATACCTAAGTACCCTTTCTTCTCCTTTTGGCGGGAAAGGGTGATAGTTCTTGTTTTTAACTCCTCCTTTATGGAATGTGTAACACAGACACCTTATCTGGTTCAGCTTGGCATCTCAAGTCTGAGCTGGAACAGAACGGTCTGTGAAACACTGTGCCCAAAATGGTTACTGCAAATACATAAGGTGAAAGAATCATTCATTATACTATAATGACTGATCCAGAAAAGGCCACCCCAGACCAACTGCATCAAGTAGTTCAGTTCAAATCAAATAGGATTTGATCTCCCAGGCATCGGATGACACTGTCTGATTTGCTTTGGCTGCCTTCTTCACACTGACCAAAGAGGCAGTTGCTTTGAATGTTGCATTGCTTACAAAAAGGTCCCCTTGAGTGGCCATCACTGGCAGTTTACTTATGAAAAGGACCTATGATTGGAAAATCCTAGTAGGCCTTTCAGATTACAGCCAGAATTTAAAGACATCTTGCCTGAGAAAAGCATGTAGTGGTATTTTTCTCTGTATTTTGCTTTGCTCTCACTGTTACAAATTTACAGATAAGTAAAAGTTCCCTGTATGTGTGCTTCCACGTTTGCAAATCATTGGTATGGAAGTAAGTATCTTCTCATCAATAGTCAAAATCAACTGTGTAAAATATATTGAGAAAAGAACCTGTAGAGTTGGGTAGAATTGATCACAACTATGGAAAGGAACTGGCTGGCATCCTACATACCTTACTTCAGAGAAACCCCAGTTCAGCAAAGCACTTAAGTATGTGTTTAACTTTAATCAAGGGAAGTTAAACACATGCTTAAACTTAAACACATGCTAAAAGCTTTGCTGGATTGGGTCCTAGCAAGACCTAAGGCTGACTGGGTAAGGAAGCTAACCAAGGTAACAAATCGATCAGATTAAATGTAGCACCTTTCTCTGGGGATAGGGAAAGAGTAGAGATTCTTTCCCTCTGATATTACATATAACTTTGTGTACCAGCCACTTACAGACTTGAACATGTTATAAATCATTCAGATAAAAAACTGGGCTGTATGTCAGTAAATACAGAAATATTAAATGCCAAAATAAAGAGACTATCTTCTATTTTTCAGAAAAGCTTGTCAATTGCCAAAAAGACGCGTACACTGTGTGGTTGGGAGTAATTAGTCTCCATCTCCACAAATTACATTTTAAGAGCCACTGCCAACATAAGCTTTCCATATTTTGAAATATTTTCTTCTCTCTAAATGAAACCACCCACTTTCTGAGTAATTCAGATTTTTTTAATCCCCTACAGATACATATGAGGCAGAAATAACCCTTGCCCCTAATGGGATACTAGCTCATAGAAAGAAAATTTAAGCTGTGATCTACATAAACTGATTACTTGATATAGGAAGTAATATCCATCCTTGCCCACACTTCACCTGTTTTTATGGCCAAGGGTAGTTACTGAGTTCTTCAAACTCATTAGTTTCACCTTCATTAAAAGGAAAAATACACAGATAAATAAAGCAGATCATCCCCTAAGAGTGGAAAAAGTACACTGTTAAAATAATTTAAAAGTGTGCTGTGTGCCATTTCTAAGGGAAACAGCTATAGATCACTGTAGCCTGTAGTCAGAAATCTTACTCCCTGTGTAAGATCCTATGCATAGATTTTTGGTTAGCTGTCTCTGTGTAGCTTGCTGCTCAACACTCTCTTTCATCCCCCAAACCACTCTTTGGAGGCACCTTCCCTTCTGCTTTGACGAGGCACTGAGGCTCAGACTGCCTGAGCAGGAATCTGTGGTGGTCCCAGGTCATAACACAACTTAGGTTCCCACTGTGAGAGTTACTATGTGCAATGCAGTTATGCAATGATACAACATGAAAATGTGTAACTGATTGGATTTCTATTGGTTTGATTTTGTTTTTAATATCCACAGCTCTCTCATTCTGGGAGTATAACTTAATTTAGGGGTCCCTTACTCTTCAAATTCTAGAGGAAAAATGCAGTAGTTTTTCTTTGTAAAAGGTGAATAAGTCAGAAAAATTAGCAATTTCCTATTGTAGAAAATCTATGTACATGTAATTTTCATTTGGAATTGTACAGTAAAAGCATGATTCATACACACATTATTTCTGAAGAAAAAACACTCTTGGTTTGTTACAAAAGTTGTACTCTAATAGATGAAGTCGGATTTAGACCTTTTTAGCGTTAACAGGAAAGGAAATTAACTCAGTTGTCCCAGCATGAAGGTGATGTTCACTGAATATTTGTCTTCCTGAGATAATGTTTCTGTAGAAGAGCTATGGAGAGACTCAGTTACATGACAAACAAACCAAGAAAGTCAAGAATACTGCAGATTTTGGCATTTCTTTTTTAATAGTGTCTTGATCGAGAACAAGCAATTGAGTGGATTAAGAAAGAAAGGCTTCCAGCATTTCTAGAAAGCGACTGTTACTTTGAATACAGGTATTGCAATTTTTTGTGCTTTCAGTTTTAAATTTGAACCTTTTTCTCTTCTGTTTAATTAATCTTGATATTGCTCTTCAACAGTTTTTGTCCACTCTTATCCTGTTTGTTTTATTTTAGCATTTTAGTGACCTGGGTAAAATAAAGTCAGTGACTTGTTTCACTCATCATTCTGTAATTTTCCTTGACCATGAATTACATCCTGTACTACACAGAGAGTAAAAAAGGGGCTTACTGATTTCCAAATCCCTGTTCTGAGGAGATATCATGGTAGCAATGCATCTTTTTCTAATCAATATATAAACCATATAAATAGAAGTTATGAATCCATGAAATCCATTTGGAAAATATGCCCAGGCCTTTTTGTTTCCATTATTAGTTTTGTGGTTTTGGGCCCACTGTCAGAGTTCCTTTAGCAAAGTTTTCTGTGGGATGCCATGGCATTGCTGGATGATTTACTGTTATAAACTTGCTATATTTTTCTAGATGTCCTTTCAGCAGGTGTTCAGGAGGTTTAGTGTGCTTTTTTGGGGGGATCTACCTCTACATCCCTTAAGGTTATGTCTAGATGCTGCTAATTGTAGTGTGTTTCAGGGGCCCAAAAGGAGAGGCAGCCCGGCAGTATGCTTCACAAAACTAATATTTGCTGATTGTAATGACAGGATAGTTACTGGGGTATCGACTTCTACAGTAAAAATTTCTAGATGTTCTTTATTTTCAGTAATTTGAAGACTGCACCTAAATTCAAAGGGGAAAGTGTGCAAAGAGCAAGGAAACCATGTTCCATTTTACCGTTAGTCGCAGCTGTTTTATACACATATCTGGGCCTCGTGAAACATCAACTTTGATCTTCTGTTATAGCAATCTATTTATTTGATCAAGCAGAGTTACCCAAGAGATTGACATAAACCTAACTCTATTCATGTACCTATATGCTGGTTAAAAGGTAAACTGGCAGGAGAAATGAACTCAAAAAGAGACTACAAGTCAGAGTTACAATTTAATAAAAAGATTACAGTAAATACAATGATACAGAGAAGAAATTGGTTTTAACCCACAAAGAACAGATGTGTAACCCACCACCCTGGGCCATGAACAGAATGGTGCTCATTAGCCCCTGTGCTGAGTGCCACGTGGTCCCCCTGAGTACAAAGTCAAAGGAAAGGAAAACTTGTTGGTGAGGATGATGGTCACAGTCTTGTCCAGAGTGGCAATCACAGTCCTGTTGAGGTCCTGGTCCTCCTCTGGATCCAACGAGTGGTACCAGAAGTGCCCAAATCCCAAGATTATATATGCTCAGACTCAGGTGGAAATGCTCCAGGGCGAGGAGTTTCACAATGGGTGATTTAATCTGTCATTAACAGGATATTTTTGGGATCATTGATGGCCCATTAGCAGACATGACCCCTCAGGCTGGGTGTGAAGGTGCTGATGCCTCCCCAGAGGGCAGTTATCATGGCTGAGTCATTGGTGTGAAGAGAGGAACACTTCCCTATCTCACAGGGTCCTTTAACACCCCGCTTGTTGCCTGAGGTGTCAGGTGTGTCCTGGGCAGCTGCTGCAAATGATTCATTATTGACAGTTTCTCAGAGATGACACCGAGGGTGTAGAATACACAGTTTAGGTCACACCCACACAGTGATAGGCTGGTCCCAGACACTGTAACTGGAACAACCTAATGTCAATTGCCCTCAGTAGTTCAAATGCTTTCCTGAATCAGAATCAAGATAAATTCAGATGCTAAAAGGGAAATTTGCATTTAAAGATGAAGACACTCCAACCACAGAATTAAATCCTATGTGATCTCAAATAGTGGGCACAAATGAAACTGGGTATTCTCCTGGCTGTAGGCTGAGGCATAGGCTTCATCTTCCTTTCAGGTGCACCTTGGTTGGTTATGTACTTCCTTCTAACTTAACTAAGTTTTGCCTCAGTTCCTGAGCCCAGAGCATCCTCACTATCATAATGTAAGATTGTAAGACTGCCTTTTCTGAACATCACCAGGTTCACACTAAACACAAGGTAGCACTGTAGTGCTGTTCAGTACTGTGACATCCTCATACAGCAGCCAGGTGAACACGAGAGTGCCAGATGTCCTGTTATCATCTGAAAGTTCAATTAGTGTGTTCAGTGCTGTGGCATTCTGCTGGAAGATTGTTTGTATCACGAACCAGAAGTGTAGTGTCTGGTGGTGATACAGGGCTTTAGTTTAATTTTAGCGAACAAAACATTCACTAAGGGCTTCTTGTCAGGGCTTGAGACTGCAGAGATAACTGAAAAATCATCCTGACAGAAAGTGAGTTTTACTGGTAAAGCTTGATAATGCAAAGCGGGCCACTATCTGTAAAGCTGTTGAACTATGCAATGGCAGTTCTGGCATTTACATAAGTGACAGCAGGTGAAGTCTGAAATAATAAGGAATTGGACTCCATGATCCTTGTGGGTCCCTTCCAAATCAGGATATTCTATAATTCTTTTATTCTAGGGATAAAGCAGATCATGAAATTCCCTGTAACAATTTTTTTTTTTAGATGGATCATGTTTTTTATCATGTATTCTCTGGAAAAATGAACTGTATCTCTGACTAAGAGCTAAAATTAATTATTTTTTTTTGTCTCAACATTTAATTTCAGACTAGCTAAATTGATATCACAGGTAGAATGGAGCAAGAATGGTATGAATTTCATTATAGATAGTGACTACTGTCCCTGGATAACGAAGCAAGACTCTTCTATGGAACATGACACTTCATTGACTATGAAGAAGTTCTATGTATCACTTGGCCAGGTAAAATAAACAGGTTTAGTGAGTGTAACATCAGGATAGATTGAATGCATTGGGTAGAATTATTGTAATTGAGGTCACAACCTAATGGGACTTTAATGCCCTAAAGCTGGGCAGCCTGGTGTAGTGGAAGGTTCCCTGCCATGGCAGGGAGGTTGAAACTGGATGATCTTTAAGATTCCTTCCAGCCCAAGTCATTTTATGATTGTATGATTCTCTTAATAGCCCTTATATTCAAAGTTCTTTGTACTGTAAAAGACGGTCCAAGTGTTGTAATACAGCTTGAACAGAAGCCATGTTGCAGTTACGCTGAGCTGCTGTCATACAGCTCTCTTCACTGGGAACTATCCTTACAGAAGTCTACACAAACAGACTACACAAAATGGCCACGGACAATAAGCCCTCTGCTCACAGAAACACTCCAGTGAATAGAGAAATTTGAACTGTTCTATCACATTTGTTTTCCTAGGCTACGGTTTCTCAGGTGAAGGATTGGTTTACATTAGCAAAACAAGATGATTCGGTGAAAACTACGGATTCAGCCACCCATCCTATAGCTTCTAGTGAAATTCAAGATACTCAGCATTTGTCTGGGCAGCATGAAAGGGATGAATCATTAAGTCAAAAAGATACCCTTCCAGGTGAGTAAGAAGGGCCCAACCCTATGGTGTATAATACAAATCTGACTTGATGGAAAGCAAAGGTATTCCAAGGAATTGTTGCTAACTCTGCTTAGTACCTTCTGAGTATCACATGGTATCTGAGGCTTCAGTCAGGCATTTGTTTCTTTCCATAACTAAAACATTAAGTGAAAATTTGAGCTAGTAGCCAAGTAATTTTGTGATAGTAGTAACTTCTTTTTTTACATATTTCTGTCTCATAGAAATCTGTAAGTTTCAGTTGAGTTTTTTTGTGGGATTTTTTTTGTTTGTTTTTTGGTTTTTGTGGTTTTTTTTTTCCCATTTCATGTGTTTTGAAAGATTTTCTTGTCTGAATTCTTTGGGTATTTGATAATGTATCATTTCTGTTGCAGCCTTCTTCTTAGGGTATTTATGTTGGGCACGTAAAGGTCTTTCGACTGCCAATTTTTATGACTCTTATAAAATGTAATCATTTGGAATCCTATCTTCGAATTTAACTGAAATTGCTAGCAGGCTTCAAAGGTTCTGGGAGAGAACCTACAGACACACATATGGATATATACCTGATTGCATAGGCTTGATTCTGCTTTTTATGCAGTAGCAAGATGAACAGAGAAGCCTCAGCTTATATGTTAGGAACTCACTCTCTCCCATTCTTAAAGGAAAAAAGCAGCTATTCCATTTTAAGACTTGTACTGCTGGGACTCTTCTCCCCCAAACCATGAAGATCACCCCAGAAAATATATTGCTGATGTAAGGATTATTAATGAGGTTATTCAAGTCACACTTGTTTTCAGCTCATGACTCTACCACTAATTTGAGCAGTGCTTTGAACAGAGAGGTCACAAATGCATCATTCTTGCAGAGACAACCTGCAATTAGACTTCAGTAGTTGAAGTTTTTTGCTTGAACAATCCAAAGCCTGGACAAATCCAAGCTCATTGCTTCAGCTGAATCAGGGTTATCAAGTAAAGTCTTGAACAAACCCCTGAGCCACTCTGCTTTTGATTGCTCAGGAGCTGTGTTTCTCTCTCCCTAATGCCTCAGATCCTGTGAAATCATTCTGCATGTTTCCATTTCACAGACCTCTGTTGAGAATTTATAATTTTTATTTTTCAAGTGAAAACATTTGAAATAGTTTGGAAACAGGAAAAGATATTTTAAATCACAATGATTTTTATATTAATATCAACGTATTGGCCATAGTTAGGAAATTATGTAAGTGCAGAGCAGGAGATGTCTATGCCATGTTCCTAATCCAAGTGACTGTGACAGTGGTCAGCACTGGTTAGGTCTGGCTCATTTTTGGAACAAGTTGAAAGGAATGTCTATCCTCCATTGCCATTTATTAACTAGGCCACTGTAGAGGGTTACACAGGCTCTTAACACTACAAATGTGAATTTAGTGGATCTGAAAGATTTAACCCTTTTCTGTCTCAGCCTCATGTGGTACATGTGCTCAGAGGTTGTAGCAGTCTCACCACTGACAGTGTTTTGCCTTAGGGATACAATGGAGCATGAAAGCCTACAGCTTAGCTTTAGTGAAATACAAAAGATGTAGATTATTCTATAATTTAAACACTGGATAGATTGATATGAAGTTCTTACAGAGTCTCAGTTGAATTATGACTTTTTTTTTTTTAACTTAGTTTCTGCTGCTGTTCACAATATCTGTGGTTATTCTGCTCAGTTTTACAGGACTGACTTGCACACTGAGAGTGACATTAACCTAACTAAGCAGCATGTGTAGTCAAGGTCATCTTTGCTAATGTGCTCCAGAAAAAATCGATTTTCTAACAGTCTGGCAGAAGTGGAAAAGATAGTTGAGCAAGTTAAAGCATTAAGTTTCTTTTTCAGCAGACTAGGATGGCAGAGCATGCTTAATGGCACAGGGTTCATGAAGAGTTGGGTAAAAGGAATTAATTAGAACAGTTAGACCAAAAAGGATGTTCAGTGATATTTTCTGATTTAATGCAGAAGCAGGTTCACTGTCTAAGGAATGCCAACAACAGTGTTTCCTTTCCCCTTCAGGAACTGCATCCACAAAAGCTGATGTTACTAGTGAGGGATCCAGTGAGGCTGAGGAAGGCTCTTCTGTGGCCATTGCAGAATCTCCTTCCCACAGGCAGTTAAGAGTTTATGTAGACCCAAAATGGGACAGCACAGCGAAAGGAGAAAACAAACAGGAAAGCACAACTTTTCAGACACCAGAAGAATTCATACCAGCTTATAGTCAAATTGTAATGAAGGAATCCATTTCAGAACAGACTCACCAGCCAGCTGCTGACATTGTTGCCTGTAGTACTGCAGAGTCACTCTTTAAACAAAGTTCTTCTCCACTTACTGCCTTGGACTCCAAGGGCGATGTGAGAAAACAAGATCCTGAAGAAGTAAGCTTATGCTCAAGCTCTGAAAGTGGTGGGCCAGACAGCAGGGCTGCCTGGTGTGTTAGTCACAGGACTTATGACACTGGCAACAGACATGAGTTTGAAAGATTCAAGAAGTTCATCAAAGGAACACTTGGGGAGAGGTACTGGTGGCTCTGGATGGATATTGAAAGACTAAAGGTTCTTAAGAACACTGCAAGACAGCAAAGGTATTTCCCATTATTTAACAGTTATTCCTACTGCTTTAACACTTGTAACCCAGTTCGACCAATGCACATTTTGAGATTTCAGAGTAAATTGTATTGTTTGAATAGAATAGACACAATTAAAGTAATCATGAGTGTCCTGATGACAGGGTATGTCTGGAATGACTCTGCTGAAGCTGACAAACCTCTTTTCGCAGAGTCAGGTTTGCAAAGCTTACATGAAGTCAGAATCACCATATTACTAAGGCTGTTTTAGAAAGAGATTTGGAAAACAGATGACAACAGAAAAAAAAAAGAATAAGAGAAATTAAATTCACAAGTAGGGCATTCAGTATGACAAACTGCTTTAGTGAAATCCTCTGCTTGTTCTAAGGCACTGTACGTTTTATCTTACACACAACCTGTCTCTAATTTGCAGAAAAATTGTTTTGGCTTCTGCTACTTGCAATTAAAAACATGTTGCATGACAGCAGTTTAATCAGTAGGATGAACGGTACTCAGTTCTGTACAACATCTGATATATGCTTATGTGACTATTTTTGTTAACTGCAGGCAAGTCAGTAAGATGAAAAAACTGTACCTGCTGAGCAGTGGAGACTATTTCCTCAGTTCGGAAGTGTTACTGAGACTTGATTTACTGCACGGAGATCAGTGGAATATAAGGCATTTAAAGCAGATTCAGCCTGAAGTAGTGAAACCTCTACTTCTTTACTGGTATGAAAAAATGGACAGGAGCTAAAATTCTATTTGCTTAACTCATTTCTGTTTTCTTTGATAAGCCTATTAGGTTTTTTTCACCTCACTTATCCCATCGGAATTATTGGAAGCAATGTCACTGTAAGTACTAACACATGAATTTTTAGTTAAGCCTAAACTACACTGCATTCTTCTGAGAAGCCAGGTAGATCTAACTTATTTTTGATATTTTTCTGCCAGAGCATTTGAGCTGTGTTGTGTATATCTGCCTTCAATAACATTCAACTAAATTTTAGTCTGTAGCGTAGGGAAACCCCTCCAGGCACAGAAGGATGTCATAACCTATTCCCCTTATTGCTCTTCTCAAGTTTCTGAAGGTGCTCTGTATATTCATCTGTGTGGATTTTGACCCTGAGACTTTACTTTTCAATGTCTGTCATACAAAATGCCTTTTATATATTGGGACCTTAAGCCAGGATACAAAATCTAACCTATTTCCAAAAGCATAAACTAATACCTGCAATTAGAAACTTTGCTGTGGAGCTTCTTATGACTTGCAGGAACCCTGAGATCCGCTCAGTTGGTTGTGGGTTTGATCTCCTTACAGGCCATTCACTTAAGAGTTGCACTTGATCTCTGTGGGTCCCTTCCAACTCAGAATATTCTGTAATTTTGTAGTCTCTCTCTTCTGTGGCCTACAACCCTTTCCTTTGCTGTGGGATGGATGGAGCCTATCCTACTGCAGACTCATAGAAAGGCAACTATGTACTGGTGCAGAATTTGCAGCCTGTTTATCTATAGTTTGCTTTTAGATTTGGAAGCATGCAATGTCTAAACATATCTTTAACACTGACTGGTTGTAATTCTAGGTGCATATAGCACCATATCTTGATACAGTAAATGGCATCATTGAAAAAAAAAAAGGAAAAGAAGCCTAATAGCCCAGTGTTTTATTGTTTTGGAAAGTTCTGCTTATTAGTTTTTTTCTCCCTAGGGGTCCCAGATTTTGTGTCACTCATTCAACAGCAATAGAAGCTGCCAGTGCAAAACTGAAGTTCTGGCACACATGTCAAGAGAGACCAAGGGTGGACATTGATCCTTTCCCACAAATAGTGTCATTGTTACCATTGACCAAAAAATCTTCCATACAGCCTTCCTCTCTTCAGGTAAGTAGGATCACCACATTGAAAAACAAAGCTTTATCTCTTAAAAAATAATGACAAAACTCCTTGAATTCAATGGAACAAGAATATGGTACTTGGTTGGTTGGAAGTCAAGATTTAGCAAACTGGTATATGGCACATTATTATGTATAAAAATGCAAGAAAATTTTATTATATGTTATGCAACAAATTGCTACACATTGAGTCAAATTATCTTCTCAGTTACTTCCTGGCAATTTCCTAAGTCCTTTGTATAGGTATTTTAGCTGGAAATTCTCAGAACTGCAGAATTAAGTATCTAGGAGTACAGGTTCTGCCCTTCAAACAGCTTTATCTTAATCCAGAGGAATTCTTACAACTTCACTGTACTTACCCTGAATCTATCCTTCATGTTTGTAAAAAGGGCAGAATTCTGCTCATTTTCTATCACCACAGCCCTTCAATCAGCTCCACGTGGTTTTTGCTTTCCACAAAGAGTGATGAGCCACACAACACAGAGCTTTTCACAGTGTGCAGCTTGCAGGTGGCCAGTTTAGTTTTGACTGTTTTCTTTCCTTGAAAGCCTGAATGTGAGAGGTAACTGCAATGAAAGCTTGAGGTTTTCAGCAGCACAGTGGTAAGCCTTGGGACACAAGGTGCTTGAAGAATGTGAATTGAAACTGTGATTCCAGTATCAAGAACTGAAGGGACTGTGCCACAGATCTATTAACACACACCTCAGTTACTCTGAGTTGGTTTTAGGCTACAGTTATTTCATTTGAAATCTAATTTGTGGAGATAATGGAGGGAAACAGTGTGACGGATTTCCTGTTCAGAAGAAACTGAGTTCAGGAGCCAAATTCCTGTTGATGACAGCAGGAATGGGAGCAAGAAGCACCTGTGTCTTGCAGTGACCAGGTCTGGCCTCACAAGGTGTGGCAAGGACCCAGGGCTAGCTGTAGGTCAGGCAGACAGGATCCTAACTCTGCAGGTTTTCCAGCCCCTGTTGAATTTAGCACCTGGCAAAAACTCTGACCTGGCAGCAAGAACCTCCCAGAATCAGCAGACGGACCATTTCTTGCTCCTTTTTTTTTTTCTTTTTTTCTGTAAAACATTTGGACTTTTGAATCTTCCAGCTAGCTACACAGTGCTTGCAAGAGCTTAGAAAGAACAGTAGCTGGGTGAATTTCTGATGGCACTCTGAATGCAACTGGCATCTCCAAAAAGTCATGGTTTTGTTCAAAATCATCAGTGATGGTGTGACAGAATGCCCCCTTTCTCTCCCTGTCTGAGTGATTGTTTCTGTCTTACAGTGAGCTACCTTAAGGTAATCTTTGTAAACTTCCACAAAACATGTTCACATGCTGTTCATCTGGCATTCTCTGTAACTCTGTACAAGGTGCATGTAACATATTTCTGCCTGTTAAAAATGTAATTTTAAAGCTACAGTGGTTATTAAGGTATGCTGAAAGATCTTGAAAGATATTCAGAGATTTTTGCAATTTGCAGTTTTACATATTGTGATTTACAAGAAAAAATAGTCCTGAAAACCCTTGAATGTTTTTGAGCCATTAATGAGAACACGTTAAGAGGACATAAAACTGGAAAAATAATCAGAACTGCCTTATTTTTCTGTAACATCTTTTAGAAAAGTAGAACAAACTCATCAACAACTTTATTAAAACTAGCTAACCCGAATTTCTCTTTGAAGAGATCATCAAGATTACCACCTACCCTGACATTAAGTCAGAGTCCCCAGAAGGATGACATTTCTGGCAGTAGAATGTGGTAAGTACAAAAGTGCCTTCTATATCTTTCTGCACAGAAATGTGCCTCAAATATTTAGGAAAGTCTTTTAGAGCCTACTGTTTTCATGAATACTTTCCTTTAATACAATAATCTGCTTAGTAAAGCAGTTATGGTACAGATTGTATGCATGGAGAATTCCTCCCTGGCTGATTATTTTCTCATTTTTTTGTGCCACAAACAAAAATAAACCCATAAAAGGGTTTATTTCCCCAAATACAAGTATTTTCTCTTATGTAATCATTTATATTCTCTACATACATTCATTCATATTCTTTTAACCTAACTAGTCTCAAGTGCTAGGTCTCAAACTCATGCTGTGCCAGTGATTTCTGCAAGGCCACATGAAAACGTATTCTTCTACATTTTTTTCCGTTTATTGTAAATTTGAACTCTATGTACTTTTTCCTCTACTATTCACTATGTCATTCTACCTCTTTTGTGCCCCTTCTTATTTGTTTATTTTATAAGCAGTCCTACATTTTTCTTAGATATGTATTGAAAATTTTTTGTTTGTGATTCAGGTCAAAGTCAGTGAGCACAGACATGATTAATTTCTCAGCTTTGGATGGCACCAAAGACTCAAGGTACCAGGGTTATAGAAAGTACACCTATGCTGAGCTGCTCCGTGTAAGTGCTGCTTGAAAATTTTAGTTGTCTTTAATCATGGGTTTAAACACTTTATTCTGCAGTATTAAACCTGAAGTAGTTAATAAAGGGGAGGAATTGGTTTGATTATATCAATGTCAATGCTTTATGCAGAGGTATAATTAGAACATCAGCATTTTCTCTGTGGTATCTGTCATCTATTTCATAGGAAATAGTGGCACACACAGAGGTTTATTTTCACTAGAAAGTGTTGATGTTCTCCATAGTAACCATGTGTTCAGTAGGCAATTACAGAAAACTCTGGATAAATACTTCAGTGGAATTGTTGCCTAGGAAAGTATTCCAGACTCACAGTGAAAACTGAATCTGCCTTAGCAAGTCATTAAAATAGTAACATTCATAAGAGAAAAAGGCTTAATTTGTACAATCCCTCTTTATTGCTTGTGTACTTCATTCTTGTCTTCGTTGAATTATTGCCTGCTAAGCAGGTCTTCATTTGAACAAACCTCAGGAGAGACAGGCTGTGCAGAAGAGCTTTCTCGTAGTAACTGTTAAAATGCTGACAAATAGAACATGTAAGATGTCAACATCTGGCAATCTAAAATATATCCAAAACCCTTCTCGTTTGTGGAACAGTCTCAAAACAACCTGCTGTTTCATGGTGGTATTGTTACCCATGGCCTCACAACTAAAAGAAAAAGCATGTTATGAAATCTGAGCCCATTTACATATGCATGGAGTTTGCTGAGCACTTGAGCACAAGATTGTTTTACACATTGAAATTGTACTTTGTGTATTCCTTCACTGCATTCATTTTACTTTGTTAATTTTGACAAGAAAAAATAAAGGCTAGTCTGTGCAATTAGGGGACGTTTGCACTAGAAATGTATATACAGGAAACATTCACAACATCAACTATTATTTTTTATACATCATCATAAAGAGTTTCCCTCTGACCGAGGGAGGAAAATACCTTCTATTTACACTTGGAGAGCTAGACTGGAACTTACAGTCAGGACCCCACAATTTGCCATTACAACTATGATGCAGAGGGGAATGCAGAGATTAGTAGTTTAACTTCACACTGGGAAGGGAGATCTACCTACTTGGCTTCAAACATCTGGCTTCTTCCTGCCCTTCTCCATCCCTGTTATTGTTTGGAAAGAAGCTGGTTGCCAGCCACCACACTCATCTGTTTCCACTTCTTCTATCAGAGACAGCAAGTCAGCCAAAGTTTCTCTCTTGTGATCATCAGAAGCTAATTTACTACTTACTGAAACCTCTTCTGGCTTCTCTATGAGCATTGACAAAATGGATGTATTCTTCCTCAAATGCTTCAGGAGCTCCCACAGTAAAAAGCATGGACTTCTTGCTCCTTGAATTGCTCATTTTTATTGCTGATGTCAGTGGTGTAACCCCAGTTGACATCTTTTTTTTCATGATAGTTAAATGTTTTGAATCTTGACCAAATAACCACCTGTTAACTTCTCTTAATTTAAAACACAGTAGCCTGAGCTGAGACAACTCTTGACAGCTAAGTGATGCCGTTTAGTATCATTGGAATTCCCCAGATTCAGGGCTAAAGAGTAAAGAGTTAATGACAGAATTAAGGCCGGGTTTGTTTTTCTGTTTCAAGTATTGAGGAACCACCTAAGGGATGCTGTGGTCACTTTGCTGCTCTGCATGCTTTCACTTATGATATTTATTCCATCAGATGTGAATATTTAGTAGGAAAATGGTAAGGAGAGCTATGATCAATTGCATATGTAGTAGAAAATGGAGTCTAGTTTCTTGGGATGAAGATACTAATTGAACACACTGCATGGCTCTCCATTGCAGTGTACTGACATTTGAAAATAATGAAAGCCTGTTATTCCTTGCTGTATAACTATGTTTTATTTGTCCAGGGAAAAAGTGCTGCTGGCAGTGTTGTCTTAGGGGGATCAAGAATGGAAAGCATGCTGCAGTCTCTTTATTTGGAGAACAGAGCAGGCTACTACTTCACACAATTCTGTGAGAAGTCAGGGAATAAGGTATGAACATTTTCCTACTTTGTGATAATTTAGTCCACAATTGACTGAGTGCCAAGTTACAGAGGGCAGCCAGACTTAAAAAAAAAATGGAGAAAGAAAGATTGATGACTGGATGAATTATTACTTATGAGACTTCAATCCCTCAACAACAATAAACTGTTCATATGTATATGCAAACTAATGACAGGTCTTAACCAAGCTGTCAGATTCTAACTGTCTCAAACCTATTGGAATTCTGATTGTACCATCAGGAATAAAAAAAAAAGACTAATCATTTTTTAAAACTAGCCTTTTACTTGGCAGAAAAAGTGAGGTCTTAACCCACAAAGACATTTTTAAAAAATATGGAAAATCTGCTTCGCTATTATTCATGATAATCTGCTTCCTTCTTACTTGTTGGGTTAGTGATGTCCAAAATCTCCAATGTTTTAAAAACGTTCTTCTGCTTCCATGAAGCTCCTTGGATTTCTGAGAAACGTAACACTATTTCTTCTCTGCAGTCAGCAGATCCATCATTCACTGCTGGGTGTAAATTGAAGATTGGTTGGAACAAGTTATGAATCTGAGTCAGTGTTTAGTGGCTTTGCAGAAAAATTGAGTCTTTAGGGGAGATTTGAATGCAATCAAGATGGACATCTGTTTCACTGCTGGCACAACCCAGAATCCAGCAGCAGTAGCTAGAAATGCCTTTGGCTACTACAAGACAAGAGCCAGTGTTTCCAAAGCTGAATACCTTCAGCTAAAAATGTTAAATGTGTATAGATAGAAATCTGAATAAAAGAAACTTACTTTTTCATTACATCCACCCACGTGTCCTCTAGCCTTTGCAGGTGCCAGACTCCTTTGAAAATTATTTGCTTAAAGCTTTCTTTTCACCTGTGGAATCTCTTTCAATCATATGCCAGGTCTGGAAGGCCACAGTTGGTGGAGCAAATTTCCTTACCTCTATCTTTTTGGAACACATTCTTTATTGGCTAGCTGTAGGGGTTTCAGGGTATTTTTAAAGTCTGAACCCCATAAATATATGATTAAAACAGAGGACTTGGGGAAAGATCTAGACTTCTGAAAGATCTTTTGCTGTTTGAATGTATGAAATGAGGCCAAGACTCTGTGTCTCAGAAATGCATGTAATAAAAATGTAATGATAGTCCCAGTAACATATGTCAAGTACACAGTATTTAATTGTTTTGGTTATTGCTGCAAAATGCTATTTTACCATGGCACAAACTCTGCATGTCCATTATCAAGATTTCTTCTTTAGCACTGGCTTTATGCCACTGAAATGTGGTTACTTTTCAAATGTTAACTACAATGTTAACAATTTTAATGGCCGATTATGCATAAAGGATACAATAAAAGATAGAGTATCACAGTGATGATGCCATTAAATATGTTGTCCTTCTGCCAATATGCAACAGAAAATTAAATCCATCTTAAATTGAGCCTGATTTATGATGACCCCAAGGAGCTAAATAATACTTGCATTGGAAAGTCAACCTTTTATAAAGCTGTGATATTTGGGTAGCAATAACTTACCATATTTTTCATCTCTAGTTGTGGAAGAACTGTGTGTACTTTTGGTTCGACCTACAGGCTTATCATCAGCTTTTTTACCAAGAAACTCTTCAACCTTTTCAAATATGCAAGCAAGCTCAAGTAAGTTGTAAATAATGTGTTTTCCCTTCACAAATACATTTGCTCATTCCCTTCACAAATGCATTTGTTCAGTGCAAAGACTGAAAAGAAGATAGAAAGTAGAAAAGTTTCCAAATCTTGACAACCCACACCAAAGTAAATCTGGGTTGTGGACAACAAAAGAAGCTCTTTGGATTGTTTCCATGGAATTTCTTGATTCAAACGTTAAACATGCATAGTTTGACTTCTGGGCTCTGCTGCCTGTTCCCAGTTTTATCTGTTATACTCAGTTTACCTAAACTCCCCTTTGCTACTCTGCGTCATATTTGGAAACTGTCTGCTTAGTGTTAACATCAGAGATAGTACTTTTTCTAAACCATCTAATTGGGCTGTACCTTTCCTTCCATCTCATGTGTGGGTTAGAATTGCAGGTCTCACAGTCCAGACCTCAGATAATGACCTCTGTAATGAAAATGGATCTTTGTCAGTCTGGTTTTAATTTTTATGATTGTCAGAGTATTGTTATCTTTTAATGGTTGTCATCCCCTGAACAGATCTTTAGACCCTCATTTAATGTCAAGTGGAATTGATATTTCCTATAAACGAGTACTCTTAATTGACCATGCACTTTAAATCAGGTAATAAAGCAAAACTAAACTGCTTCACCACAGTGGTGCTGATGGCTGTCACTGACAGCAGAGTAGACCTATTCCATCAGGGAAGAAAGCTGCAGCAGCATAATATCATTAGAACTCCAAGGAACTTTTCAAATCACTGTGTGAAACTGTGGTCTGATTTACCTCTCTAAACCTTGTGTAGGAGTATATCCTATCTACATATTTCAGTATATACTGTAACAGAGCAAAGCTACTTCACATGTCATTAGAAGAAATATCTGTAGAGAGCAGGTAAGAATAATCTCTTTATATGGCTTATCTTTCTAAGCATCTGGACATCCTTGAATTTGTCTTCTTATCCTTCTTGGAGGTTTTACTGGGATGAATGACAAAATTTTGCATATTTGTCCAGAATTCTCACCCGAATCAGTGTTATTTGCGCAGAAACTCCAAGCAGAGGCTGAGGCACGGATTCTTCCTTCTCTCCTGTGTGGGTAAACTGAACTGCTATCCTATTTAGATGTTTTCCCCTCCAACTCTATTTATGGCCTGAGTTTGTGGGCAACTGAATGTACTCTTAAGTCTGACTGTCTCCTGTATCTGCCCAGGCTTGTGTGTGGTGAGGGATCCTGCTCACAGCAGACATGCAAGTTACCCACACTGTATCACCATTTTCCTAAGTGTTTTCTTGCAGGCCAGATTCACACCAGCTTACATTGTTTCTGCAGTGGTTGCGTGGCTGAAAATTAAGGCCAAGGGTTTTTTTACTTATTTCCAGTGCTGGCCTGGTGGTGACAGCAGAACATCGTACAATCATTGTTACCAGGCAATTGCAGAGAGTACATGCACATAGCCATTAAAGTAAATACATCAAAACGAAATATGTGAAACTGTTCCATTAGCATAACTAACAGCTGAAATGTAACATAACAAATCAACACATGTGCTGCAACATTTGGTATCATTCTCAAGCTTGCCTTTTAAGGCTGCAGAAAAATTATACTTGTTTTCATTGGAACACGGTAAAGAGTCAAGCTGCAACCAATCTACAGGGCCTGCTTAGGGAAGAGATGCCTTCCCAAATTCTGCGCTCACCTTTGGCACAACAAGACAGTCATTCCAAATACTCCTAAGAGAATGTGGATCAGATTCGCACGACACATTGTCATATATGTTTTACTGTTTGTTACAGAAAGAGACGTGCAGAGTATTCTGTATGTGTTCTGCCTGCCTCCTTTTAGAAACAAGAACAAACCTGGATTGCTGTGGATCTACGACTCATTGTTTCATTTGTTGGGCACTGTTATCTTAGCTTTATGATAGAGTAATAAAACACATTCCAAGGTGTATATGCATTCATCCAGGGAAAGAAACTACAGTGAGAATGAAATCTGATGGATAAGAATAGTGACGAGTAAGGACAGTAATCATCTAGGAACATACAGGGTTATTCACTATAAACATATGCACAGGAGTATTAAAAAGAAAAGCAATAAAGAAACACATAATGTAGGTTTTGATTTTAAAAGAAGTTACTTAGAGTTAGAAAATTTAATACAGTTATGGGAAGTACAATATTTTAACACTAGAATCAATTTAGATAAAGGAAGTTATCATTACTGTGAACTTTTAGGGTCAGACATGAGATTTATGTTAGTGGGAAGTGATGATGGAGGTTAAGGCAGTTTAGCCTCTTTGTTTTAAGACCAGTCAGTGCATTACATTCTTCCCTCATATGGTTCTGTCAAGCAGCTGCACAAGCCTCTCATTTAGATCAGAGCAATATCCATGCCTGTGGGCAGCAATACAGAGCATTTGGACTTAAATCTTTCTCACATTTCTTGCTTCACTCTGGTCATTCTGAAATTGCTTATCAAAGCCTTCTCATCTGGGGATGAATTCACACCAAAACCCAATACCTGTACAATCCCTGATTTGGAAGGTCATAAATGAGGCTGAAGTCTTAATCTGAATTTTCTAAACATTTTTTATATTCAGGTTTGTGCCATTTTAAGTAATTTCAATATGCAAACTGACCAAATTTTCACATACAGTTTTGGGTTCAAACCATCACTTAGTCTAATACATGTACAGGAAAATTTATAGCTGGTAGGTAGAAAAATTCTTTGTGTTTTCAATAGGAACAAAGCAATTAATCAGTGAAGTATGATATGTACACATCACACACTTCAGATTTTTGTATGAATGTGCTAACCTATAAGTTCTTTTAATGTGATTTTTCCTGTTGATCCTTTAGGAGATTGACTAATACAAGAATTCCAGTATTCCACTGAGATTCAGAAAACCACAAGGATTCCATGACATGGCAATCAAAACAGGCTATGGATATTACTTTTTAAAGGATAAAATATATAAGTGTAAAGATTTTTAAAGGATAAAATGTATCTTGCCCAGTGTTGAAGGCTGTGAACACAGACCATTTCCCTTCTTTTTGGCATGTCTAGACCTCTCCTCGGTTGGTTTTCCTGCAGTCCTTGCAGTCAAATCCGTGCAGATCTACAGATGCACCTCAGCCAGGGACACAAGGATGAAAGCTCCTCATTTCTGCCCTATCTGCAAGTGAAGGCATTCACTTTGTCACTTTGTGATGCTATCTTTTTATTTGGTCAAATCCCATTGCAGTAGATTCTTACACGAATTCAAGTGAAAAGATACCATTATGCCAAATCCTCAGACACTGTAAATCTGCCTCCTTCAAAAGTGAAGAAGCCATCCTGATTACACCACTGAGGGTCTAATTCTTTGAGTTTGGAAAAGTGCATTCCTATAGCTAGTCTAACCACCTCTAAATTTCAGCTTCATATGTATTGCCAGCCATGTTGTTTCTGGAAAAAAAATGTCCCTGCCATGCTCTGGTTTTGCATGTAAAATTACAGGGGACAGATCTGCAGGTAAAGCAGCGTGCAAAGGCAGTCCCTAGTATGGCAGTATATTATAACAGTGTCTGTGTGAGCAGATTGTCAATAGTTTTTGGCCAAAGCTTCCTTAGTCTGGGCAATTTCTGACTCTGCAGGGCTGATATTTTTTGTCAGTTCTAAAGAAGAGTAACAAATATACTCAAGTTAACCCATTTCATGTGAAATAGGGCAAAGGAATTCCACCCGAGAAACTTGTGGCATGTTTGTTTTAATTTCATTCTTAAAACTATGCTAAAATGATCACCTGCTGAAGGAATCAAGTTAAATGTGTGTTAAAATACTGAGAACATATTTTTGAACCTTTTTACCAATTTACAGATCCCTTGTGTGATTTTACGAGTCATAACAGGTGGAGCAATGTAGTCCTAATGACGAATGAGGTGGTTAACCCCCCCCTTTAAAAAGTTTTTTTTAAAGGTACCACATCTTTATATCACTGGACTTGTCCCTTCTAATTTGACTGTTTCATACTAACTGGCTATTTTATATTAACTGGTTTTGATCAGACTGGAACATGATTTAACTGAAACTTTACCAGTATTAGGGCTCTTCAAAATAACTTTCAACTTTTTGAATCACTACTAATTTAATTAATGCCGTCTCACTTAAATTTAAATGTATTTGGGGACTTACTGAAAAGGGCATAAGTTAGGATAAATCTGGTCTTGTTCTTCACCTAGAACTCTTCTTGTGGATATCCTCTTTCTCTGACCTTACCCTTACACCTGTGTATCTTTGTTGCACTGATAACATAGGCCACAATAGACACAAAACATCTTTGTTTTCAGTGCTTAGATCTATGAAAAAAGAGTGTGGAATCCTTCGTATTCAGTAAATACAGTAATCATAACAAGTGCTAACTGGAGGATGGATGTCAGCCATCGAAGCCCTGTATTCCTCAGTGAGCTAATACCAGGAGAATCTAAAGGCCTTGTGTCAAATTGTAAAGGTCCAAAATAATGGGGATGTAATCTATTGCTGTTGCTGTTTGAAAGAGTCTCATAAATCAGAATTTAATTTAAAACAAACATAAACACAGTTATTTAATGTGCTCAAACATTCCCTGTGCTTGAAATCTAAGCACACCAGTGTTTTATTACTGCTTGAACAAAGAGCAAATGTATTATTTTCTTCTTTTCTATTGCTTTATACATCTGCTAGTTACAGCTGGCTTTTAGCAAAATAGGGAAAACGAGAGTTATCATATTTCTGAATTCTTCATTGTCAGACCTCTGTGATAATAAATAGTGAAGATGGATTCATCAATCCCATCCTAGAGAGAAATTCTGATTTATGTTACTGACCTGATCCCTAACTGTATGTTTGAAAATTAGTTGGACTTTGAGAATATGAAGAAGAGAAAATATTTATAAGTATATGAAATGTCTTATGGCAGCATCTTTTTTTCAGTTGACTTCTTAGCTGCAGTCAGAATCATGATGCTTTAGAAGATATTCTGGAATATCCTCTTCCAAGATATTAATTTTCATAGCAATTTCTAAAACCTTTAGAAAACAAGAGTTTTACTTAAGGGACTGTTTGAAAAGAAATTGAAATAAATAAAAAAAAATTACTCTGTGCTTCGAGAGTGAGCTTTTAGTGAAAAGGAAACATACTCTCAGTTTTCTTCTCTTTGTACATGTTGAATGGCAAACTCTGTATGCTTCAGATAAAAAGCGTATTGTAAACCTTGCTTTGGTAAATATTACATCAGTTGTATTGTATTATATGTATAACATCAGTTGTGCAGTGGAGTCTCCTGCATAGATCCTGTACTGTGATGGAGTCTCACCAATGTCAAAAAACTATATAAGAGAATCTCTGCCTAGAATATTGTATAATTTTTCATTAATTTTAACCTTAAATTTACAAATTACCATCTCTTCAGAAGTAAGATGCCTTCACTAGTTGGCCCAGCCCATATTCTGCAAAACAGCAATGTGACTTCATGAGCAGCATAGTTGCTGTAATTATTGTGGTTGTCTGAATCTAAGAATCAGCCAAATATCTCCAAGAGAAAATGGCATTAAACCTTATTTTTTTATCTAACACTTTTAACAAGTAGGAGTAAAAATAGCAGGGGGATCCGTTATGGCAATAACTGAGTTTTGGACAAAGTAGTAATACTGGCAAAAAATAAGATAGTTGTAATTAGATGTGTGTTCAGAATATACAGCAGGGCAGTGGGAGACAAATATGCATTAATCTCTCCTTCATTAGTCTGTGACCATTGAAATGGACAATGGCTAAGAAACAGTTTTCTTCTGTTTTATTGTAGTTCCTTTATGCAACTTACATTGCCCCATCTGCCAGTATGGACATTGGACTTAATCAGAATAAGAAAAACATGATTTATCAGAAAATTGACCCAGCTTTTGAGGACCTTTTTGACCCAGCAGAAGAATATATTCTCACTATTCTCCTAGAACCATGGATGAAGATGGTGGAAGCAGACAGACATACTTATGGAAAGGTAACAGAGCTGGATGACACCATGAAAAAGTCTTATGTCAGGGAAGAAAATCACAAGAACCTTCATATGCAATCCTGTTGTATTTGTAGTCAGAAGGGAGAAGTATTACAAGATGTTTTGTTTACCCACTCCTTTCCATGTTGATACGTGGAGTAGGTTGAGCTTCTTGTGAAGAGCAGACAGCTCCTTTGAAAAGGAAGGTGCAGACTTCACAGACTCCTTGGCCTGTGAACTGGGGAGGAATGCATCTTGATATGGAAAAATTTCTCTTTGCACTCAGCAAGTGTCATATTTCTGCATTCTTACCATTGATCAGAAGTAATTTTCTTGTGATGGATTGCCCTTAGGCACTCTATTTTTAATCATAAGCAGAAAATAAGCTCTGTTTCTGGAGTGTCAGCACAGTGATACTAAGGCCATAGTAATCGTATCAAGAACTGCATTAAGTATTTCTTGGTGTTTAGAATTTAAGTGCAGGTACTGCTTAGCATAAGAAGAAACATGATATGGTGATCCACCTGTATTTGCCCCAAACACTTCTTAGATTGCTGCTCTACTGTGTAAGGGCTAACTGTGCTTTGTAGGTGGCTCAGAGGTATACTCAATTCTAATTCCAGAAACCTCTGAAGACTTGAATAGAGCAAGCTAATGCAGGTTGGAAGAGATGACTGCCATCCTGACTGCCTTCGACAAATAAGAGCAAGAAATGGTGGTGACAGTGGTTGATGTTGTGGCTCTCTGTTCTTTGTAAACTTGCCTACAAGTTACCAGGTGTAGATCAAACTTCTTCTGGGTGCCACAATATAAGAAAGATACAAAACTATTAGAAAGTGTCCAAAGGAGGGCAATGAAGATGGTGAAGGGCCTTGAGGGAAAGCTGTATGAGGAGCAGCTGAGGTCACATGTTCAGCCTGGAGAAGAGGAGACTGAGGGAAACATCATTGCAGTTACAACTTCCTCATGAGAGGAAGGAGGAGAGCCCACACTGGTCTCTTCTCTGTGGTCACCAGTGACAGGACCTGAGGGAATGGCCTGAAGTTGTGTCCAGGGAGGTTTATGTTGGATATTAGGAAAAAGTTCTTCCCCCAGAGGGTGGTTGGGCACTGGAACAGGCTCCCCAGGGCAGTGGTCACAGCACCGAGCCTGACGGAGCTCCAGAAGCACAGGGACAATATCCTCAGACAGATTGTGTGATTTTTGGGGTGGTCCTGTGCAGGACTAGGAGTCAGGCTTTGATGATCCTTTTGAGTCCCTTCCAGCTCAGGATATTCTGTGATTCTAATTTCAAGTCTTTAACATCTCTCTTGGATGTGGAAGGAGAAACTTACAATGGGAAATCAAGAACTGGAGGGCAGAAAGTTAGTTCTTGTTTTTCTCCACTATGACCTTAGATCAAGCATCTCCAATTTACAGGAAATACAGCATTTATTACTGATACTTCTGTTAACTTCTATAGAGAACATGCCTGCATTGCCTCCTGCAAAACATTTTGAAATTCAATTTTTGGTGCTATATCATGCATGCATGTTTGAACAACTAGGTGAACAAATACCTAAGATCAAAGTTGAGAATGATCTTCTAAGCTTATTAGGTAGTGGCCAGTATTAAACATTTAAAAACAGAGTATAAGAAGAGAAAAAACGACACTGCAGTATGCAACATTCACCACTTTGCAACCAAAGAAGTTCATGGAGTAGAGGTCTTATCCACATTTTTGTATCTAATAGTTTTTAATGAGGGTTTTTTTTCAATGAGTTTATGTAAATGTATCTTGAGTGATGTATCTTCAGCCTCACTTTAGAAGTAAAAAATGCTTATCTTGATTTGTTTGCAAACCCCTCCCTGATAATTTCATCTGGTGCCCTAGTTTTGTATATCATGAGGAACAAGTGAACAATTGTAATCTTGTCCTATTCTCAATGTTGTTGTGCTTTTGCAAGTTTCTGTTATATCCCACTTCTGTTACACCTCCTTGACACTCAAGAATCCTTGGCTTGCCTCTTCTCTTACAGAAGATGTTCCATAACTTTGTTACACTTACTGCCCCATCTTTATGTGTTATTTTACATACTTTTGATGAGATACAAGCTGTACTCAAGGTCTGGATGCCCTAAGGATTATCCCGTGGCAGAATAATGTTTTCTGGTTTTGTCTTTCTTCTCTTCCTAATTGTTCCTGTAATTCTAATTGCCTTTCGACTCCTGGTGAACTTTGAGTGGCTGTGCAAAATGTAAGCTAACAGTCATCTGCCATGATTCCAAGATCTCCTTCCCAAGTAATAACAACTAATGGAAAGCCCTCATTTAGAGCTCATTGGAATGACTTAATGTTTATTATCATTGAATTCAGCTGCCCTTTTATCATGCAGATACTAAAGTGTCCTGAAATCCTGCAGCTTTTCACAGTCAATTTAATTTTTTTGCTGTGTGAAATCATTGCAAACTTTGTTGTCTCCTCACTCACCTCCTTTTCCAGATAGTTACTGAATGTTTAAAAAAACAACCTCAGTGCAGATCCCTGTGAGACTCCAATAGGAACCCCACCCCACAATGAAAGTTATTTATTTCTTTGGTTTTGATTTTCTACCTTCTAATTAATTCACAAGGGGACTTTACCTCTCATCCTGTGATAACATAATTTCCTTTAGAAATTTTGAAAGTTTGAACACTGATAAAACTTACTGAAATGAAATACACTAATCCAAACACATCTGCAAAATATTTTCTTCACTTTTCAGCATATTTTGTAACCTTTCAGATAAAATACTTTTTCTAAACTATTTCAGCCATAATTCTTTATAACCCGCAGAGCACTGTGTAATTGATTGATACTTTTACGAATCTGAAATTTTATTTACCTTCTATCAGACTAGTTTTAGTCTTTTGAAACTGTGTATTTTCCATATGTATTATCAATATTAGTTGTCTAATATCTATTGCTGGTCCTTACTGAGTCAAATCATCAGCTCAACTGAGTATTGTTATACATCATTTTTGTATAAAAAAGAGTCTGCTTTGGAGCTCTCTCTGAATACAGTGTTTGCACTGCTGCTAGCAATGGAAGGATTCCTCCAAAGTAAGAATTGAAAAGATATCCTTTTCCTTTAAGTTAATATGTGTGTCAGTTTATGTATCTTTGAGTTAACCGAGGGATAATCTATTGTCCTTTCGGTTTAGGGGATGTGTTGCTTTGCAAATGTAGTTATGTGCAGACTTCTCAGTGCTCTAGTAACACAAGTATCTTAATCAGAGCATAAAAAACCAGAACTAAGTCCTTTTGACTGCACAATACATGCATTTGTGAAGAGTTATAATACACAGACATACAGCGACCTGTTCTAGGAGGCACTAGCCTCTTTGTACTAGGCGCAGGCTGATACTTAGGCACACTCCTTCCTTGCACAAAAACAAGGTCTGCTTTGTATTTTGTTCAGTCCCTAGCTCTACTCTTCCCCTTTTTTCTACCCTATAGCAGGATATATTTGGCCCATAATGAAACAAGATAATTTTATCAAGAATTAGGTGAGTCCAAAATTTTTTATTTGGGACATGGTCAGTATGTGTATCTACATTTTTTGCTTAAATGAAACATGAAGACAGGAGAATTCCTTTTTATTGTTGACTCTCATCCTGCCACTATCTTCTTTCTCTTTAAACTTTTCAGGAAAATGTTCAGAATTATTTTACTATTTCCTTTTAAACTGTATTTTCTTTAAAGGGAAAGAATACTTTATAAGAGCACTTTATAAGTAGTGGAACAGAATCACACTGAGCCTGAAGACATTCAGATAACACGGTGATTAGTGTGGTATTCCCATTTAGATGAAAGTGTAATGAATAGTAATCTAAACACTCTCTTCTTTCTCGTGTGTGTAAGCTCTTGTATAAGACGACTGCAGCTTTCTAATCTCTGTAATAGACATTCTAATCAGTGTAAGGCATTGGCTTAATTTTGCTAAATATCCTAAAATCTGAATTTGACTGGTTTAGTCAGCTGAGAGGTCATGAAGATACCCCTTGTGCAGTTACCGATTATTTGCACATAACATAGAGAACTTCTTTAGTTATATATATAAAGCTTGTAATTAAGTTAAAAAATGCCAATACTTCATGAGTTCAAATCACGCACAATTTATTAGTTAAAGCATTACCTGCTGTAAAACTGAGGAAGGGGACAAGACTGAAAGTCTGAAAGCTTTCACCTTCATTGTTTAGGTATTATAATATCTTTCTCATCTTAATTTTCTGTTTCTGGAAATCTGTGGCACTCTGTGTCTGACATTTTCCATTGAGAGTCATAGTTTAAAGAACTGTTTTTCTCCTTCTCAGTGGCACTTTGACATATGATTTGCTGGTATAGACATCAGGTAAGTCTGACACAAGATACACAATATAATGTATATATACAATATACACAATGTATTATATACACAATATAATTTAGCCCTTTTTAAAATACAAAGTTCTTTTCTTAAAGATATAGTTAGGTTTTTTAGTGGTGTGCTGCAGAAATCTACATCTGATCCTATAAAGACAGGAAAAATTTGTTCTACCAGCGCTTTTAATAGAATTGTTTCTCAGAAGAACGTAACTTCTACTGTCATCTAAACATCAGTCTCATTACTGGCAAATGTATTCTTTTCTATCCATTGTCACTGGCAAAGTGCCCATGTAGTTCTCCATCTTTCTATAACGTGTACTGTAGGGATGATATAAGATATTATTTTTATTAGGTGGAGTTGGTGGAAGAAACTCAACAGCTGGACTCCGTGTGCTTTAGAAAGCTCCAGGCTTTGCATCAAGCGAGTGGTTCCAAGAAGGATGAGGTAAGACAAGTACCTACTAATAAAAACAAACCCTTTTTCTGTCAGAGAAGGCTAACACTTTGAGTATCAGCTATTAAAGAGTGACTACATTCCAGTTAGGAGAAGCAAATAGTCCAATTTCTAGCATTCATTTTGGGGACTGATTGACAGCTATAGTGTTAATTAGATATATGGGTTTTCTGTCAATTATATCAACATCAGACCACTGTATGATTGGAGTCAGTGAGACAGTTCCCACTAAAGTCTGTGGAATGTATTTTGGGCCCTTAATCTTGAGTAAATGCCTGCATTTCAGGTAAATTACAGGTATATATTGGTTTATTTGACTATGGAACCGGCACACACTGGTATTTTTAAAGCAAACATAAAAGTAAAGCTGACTAGGAGCTGGAGCCTTAACTCAATTTATTTTCTCAGCAATCAAAAAGCTGTTTTACAGAGACAGGTTATCTAATGCAAGGATTATTAGACTGAGCAAAATATAGAGGTGAAAAAAGCAGTTATGCAAGCAGAATAATTTCTTCCCTCAGAGTACTGTTGCTGACACTGGTCTGCCATCCTGCCCTGATGATCAGCACTTGGGTCAAGATCCCAAAGGATGGGCAGGTCCTAGTCTGTCTGACCTGATCCATGACAAAGAGAAGTTAAAAGAGTTCTGGGCTTTTCTTAATGAGCATTCTGCTGGGTATGTTTCTTCATTATTATTATTTTACCCATTTCTAAATTCGGAAGAAATCTTTGATGGGGATCTTGGCTATCTAAACCTTCACAGATTGTAGTCTTTTTTAAAAATGTGTTTGCATATTTATGAAATATACATGCACATTGTTCAGACAACTGAATTGTCTTAATATTTTGGGGGTAAAAATTCTCCTATCAAAACATGTTTCTACTATAGTTCTGCTTTCTGTTTCTGCTTTGAGTACTGGCAGACCCCTGAGTGGAGCAACTAGCCTCTAATGAGTAAAAAGGTCTAGTTTTTAGTACAGATTCAATTTAGTACATTTTATAAATTTAAGCTGGATATTATAAGAATGTACAAATAGTAGAAGACAGACATGTTATGCTCACAGTGCAAGAGGAACTACAGTTTTGGTTTTGTTGAACTGATTTAAGTACCAGCTTGTAGCAGGTACAGTTTAGGCAGGGTTTTTGAAAAAGTGAGCCTGTTTCTTGGGGTTTTTTTTTCTTTTTTAGTCCTTAAGTTATCACTTCCTTCCTTTAACCCAGGTTCCCATGAGCTGATGCTTTGCATATTGCCTAGTACTTTGAATCAAGCACTGGTACAATTTTGGATTGGATATTGGTCAGCTTTTTCAGAAGTGTCCAGGGATGGGCATGGGGCACAGAACTCATCTCGCCCAGACTCAGTGTCATCACTTTTCCTTATCATCTTGGGTATCTTTTGTAGTCAGAGAGAGAAATAGAGTTCTGGACACATTTCTTCTAGTTCTGAAAGTAACATCTAAAACTAGTTTGGATGGATCAGATGACTGTTTCTTCTCACTGACTACAAAAGGACTGCATAGATATTCTTATGCTGTGGGTGTCTATAGTCAAGTGACTTTTGAGTTAGTTGTTTAGAGCAGTTGTCTTCAAACTTTTTTGATGACACTCCTCATTCGTAAAAAAATTTTGAGCATAGACCCTGATATATATATATTTAATTTTTTAAACATTGCACATTGCATACATGTGCTACTGAAGTTACAGTCTTTTCTTCCTGCCCCTCAACAAATGGTCTTGAACACCCCCTGGGGTGCACACACTCCACTGTGGAGACCACTGGTCTTGAGATTCTCTCTAGCCAGGGAAATGGTAGGAATCAACAGGTCACTGGCTAGGATGAGGTCTTGGACAGGCACACTGAATTGCCTCTGGGATTTCCTGCCTGTCTGGTAATCACAGACAAGTTCTATCGTAAGTGGTAGAGCCAGGCAGAGAAATGTAAAAATTCATAATGAAGAAAAACGTTTGAAAAAGTCTCACAAAAGTGTTCTAGAGCTGGGTCCAGACCTAGTAACTATGTAGTCCACTGGCACACTACAATAAAGGTGCTTAATGGTACTATAAGCTGAAGGGATACCAGAACTAATGCAGTCTGGAAAATTTCAGAAAAAAATAACAAATGTGTCATTTACCTGTTCATCAGAATTTATGGTTCTGGTATATCCAGCTGTAGGTGACCTAAATTTCAGGAAGGACAGGCTGCTAAGTATCTGTGCACAAATTCTGTTAAGAAACTAAAAAAAATTCAATTAATTAATACTTCATTAGATATAAAGGATATATTCACACAATTGCACAACAATTTGTGTTACTTCGAGTTAGTGGGTTACCACTTGTTAGTGTCACCAGACTAGTTGATTATGCATGTGCTCCTGATCTGTTAAAAAAGAAAAGTGCAGTAAGCCAGAATAAGCTGCCACTGTAAACAGTTTAACTAACACACTTTAAGATTATGTTTTACTTTTTAAACAAGATGCACATATTTGATCAGTTGTCATAGGTAGATGCCAAGGAGTTACTCCATAAACCACAGTAACTTGGATCCCTTGCATTTGGGTGAATTTATTCATGTTGTGATGAACTAGCAAATGAAAGAATTTCAGTCTCCGTAGATCTTAGGTCTGTAAGGGTCTCAAAAGAGAGAAAGGAGAACATCTGTTCTTAAATCAGTTGGATGCTTTTGAAAGTTCTACCCGTAGATTAATACTTTGAAAAAGACAGTTATTAACTGAGTGGAAAAGTGAAAGAAATTTGTCTGAATTTAATATTTCATATTTCTTGCTGCAAGTACAGTGAATGTCCTCATTAAAATGCTTGCAAGACTTCAGCTAATAAGATACCATCAGAAAGCACTCATATAAATTAAACTGAAACTGTAGGTATGTCACTTATTCTGTCTTCTGATTTAAAGAACAAAACCATTCTCTGAAAACGAACTTAGATTGAGAATTGCAGATGGAGATTATTTGTCACTGACTATGAATAATGAAATAAGTAGTAGAATTAGTAACTTCTGAAAAAACTTCCCACAAAAGCCCTGGAAACCAATTTTACCATAAATTGGTTTTGTCTGCTTGATTGCAGACTGATTTTGGCACCTCATGCAGTGTAGGAATGGGGTGATTTTTGGGTCTGACATTCCCAGGTGTCATCCCTGCTCCTTTCTCAGGTGATAAGACAAGGGGACAGAATAGGAGGCATCAACTTGTCTCTCAGTGGCTCACAACCTCAGTACTGGTTCAAATTCTCCTCTGTTTAATTTTTCATTTTCTTTGTGAACTCTACACTATGACTCTGGTTCACAGTTCTTGGTGGATTTAGCAGAGGCATACTTAGGAGGTTACTCCTTTCAGGGTACCTCAGAAGGGACCCTAAATGAGATCCCTGCGATGTATGCTTGATCTGCCTCTTTGGCAAGTGCCACGGTCTCACCAGATGGTACTAGCAAAAAAAAAAGAAGACATAAAATTTCAGCCCAATCTGACCTGGTATTGAGGTCTTGAATACTTTGGTGGCTTGTGGTTAAACAAATAGTTTCTAGAATGTTGGTGAAATTAACTCAATATTGAAATAACATTCTGTTTAAATTTGTTTGTAGCATGGATCTCATGTGCTGGCTAGATATTGAAGAGTTCAGAAAGATGCTCCATGAGGATGAAGAAAAAAGTGATGAAAAATCTAAGGACATTGAAAACAAGTACTTAAACAATGAGTACTTCTTTGGACCCAACAGCCCAGCTACCAGAGAGCAACAAGAAATGGTACCAGTTATAAAACCATTCATAAAGAACAATCACACTGAATGTCACTGAGATAATAGTCCACAAGCATGTTTGCTCCAGTTTTCCCCCAAGCTATGTCCTCAAATCTTACCTATATTTTTGGCCAGAAATCTGGTTCTGTTCTGGTTGCAGGGGCCCCTTCCTTCCTGTCCAGGTTCTGCCTCCCTGCCCCTTACAGAACAACTCTCTCAAACCCTGATCTGAGGCCACAGCCAGAGCATGCACAACACTGCTCAGAAAAAGTGTAAAAATGGCTTTCAGGCACAGTGACTTGTTCCAGCTTTCTATTTTAGTATGTCAGTAAAGTCACAGACAGTAAGTCTGAGCTGTGGGACTCTGATATATCTTGATACTTAGGCAATTTACTTGGTCAAGCTAGGGTATTATTTTGCAGAGTCTGTATCCTATTATAGGTAGGGACAAATGTAATCTGTTCCCTTTTATGAAAAGTACATGTGAGCCTTGGGTAAGCATGCATTAAATGCTTTGCTTACAATTAAGCTCATGCTTTGCTAAATCAAGGATGTAGAGAGATAAAGGACTTTTGGTATACACAAAAGTTTATGTCATGTGTTATTGTATTTGGATTGCTTAGCTAAGGCGTTCAGGTGGAGAAAGGAGACAAGTCCTTCATGATCAGCTTTCGCCAGCGGTTCTGCTACAAGTTCAGCAGTGCGTCCAGGAGAGATTAGAAAAACAATGGCTGCCATTGTTCCTGGCAGATGAACACCGTGGGGCCAAGGGACAAGCAAAGGTAATTTTTTAACAACAGCAACACATCCAGACATTGTTTTTTGTTTGGCTCATAATTTACCATTGGGATAAAAAGGTTCAGAGGAAAAGCAGCCCACAACTCACTTTCAGTTTACATTGAAAGAGATGCTGTAGCATGTACAGGTTGAAACATTTAGCTTGAAAATTGTGAAGGCAGTTCATCTGAAGGCTTAGCTTAGCTGACAGTATTATTGTTAGATCCTAAATCTGAAGGAGCTGGTATTAGCTCTGCTGCCAGGCAGGCTGCCAGGAGAGTCAACTAATCTTTGCTGTAGCACTACACTCTCTGCCGAGTCCTGCACTTTGGCCATAACAACCCCATGCAGCGCTACAGACTGGGGACAGAGTGGCTGGAGAGCAGCCAGGCAGAAAGGGACCTGGGGGTACTGGTTGACAGAAAGCTCAACATGAGCCAACAGTGTGCCCAGGTGGCCAAAAAGGCCAATGGTATCCTGGCCTGTATCAAAAATAGCGTGGCCAGCAGGAGCAGGGAAGTGATCCTGCCCCTGTACTCTGCATTGGTGAGGCTACACCTTGAGTACTGTGTTCAGTTCTGGGCCCCTCAGTTCAGGAAAGATACTGAGGTGCTGGAGCGGGTCCAGAGAAGAGCAACAAGGTTGGTGAAGGAACTGGAGCACAAGTCCTATGAAGAGAGGCTGAGGGAGCTGGGGTTGTTTAGCCTGGAGAAGAGGAGGCTTAGAGGTGACCTAATCACACTCTATAACTACCTGAAGGGAAGTTATAACCAGGTAGGGGTTGGTCTCTTCTCCCAGGCAGTCAGCAATAGGACAAGAGAGCACGGGCTTAAGCTCTGCCAAGGGAAATTTAGGTTAGATATTAGAAAAAAATTCTTTACAGAGAGAGTAATCAGGCATTGGAATGGCCTGCCCAGAGAGGTGGTGGATTCACCATCCCTCGAGGTTTTTAAACAGAGATTGGACGTGGCACTGAGTGCCATGATCTAGTAACGGACTGAATTTGGACCAAGGGTTGGACTTGATGATCTCCAAGGTCTTTTCCAACCCGATTGATTCTATGATTCTATGATTCTATGATATGCCATTTTGCCCTAGCCATACAGTTGCACACTGAAGAAATGCTGCTTTGTCTAAAGGATTTGCCAAAGTGGACCAGAACACAAGCAAATGAGAGGACTTCCCATGCTGTAATTCTTTCTCTCTCTTACGGTGTCCACATTCTCCCATCTGGAGCTGCAATGCCTGTAGAAATGACTTTAGGACTTGTGAAATTCTGCTCGGTGGGGAGGTTAACTGATTATAAGCCTTGTTCCAATTGGTCACTTCAGAAAGTTGCCAGAAAACTGGAAGTGCTGGCTCATTAGAAAGACTGAAAATCTGCCTTTTATGAGTGCCTCTGTGGTGGTGATCTGTGTAAGGAGATCATGCTGCTGGTGACAGATACAAAGAGACATTTTTTTCTGCATTTCCACAACAGCTCTGACATGCGAATGTCAAAGCAGAAGGAAACTTCACAGTTCCACCAAGCAGACACATAACACAACTGCATTGATTCATAAAACTTGTTTCCTGTCATCTTTATAACATCAAGAAGGTTGTCAGAAGTCCTATGAACTGGATCCTTTCCATCAATTCAGAAGACTAAGGAATGTGAAAAGTATAGGTTCTGATAAGACAAATTGTAATTTTAATAATGATTATATAATTAAATCAAAATTTTCTAACCCTCTGCCCTTCTTAGCTGAATTCTGCTGCTTTTACAAGCCCTGGCACAAGACTATGTAATAAGGCTAAGCTGCTTGCAGGTCTGGAGGCTAACTCATGCCTCTTGCACCTGCTGCACTGCACTGGCAGGGAGAGGAGCCCAGGTAGTTTAGAAAATGTTGTATTCAACTCAAACAGTTTACGGGAAAGACATACTTCTAATGAGCTTTTAGTCTTTTCCTAGATCCATTTATGACTGGCTGATATTTTTTTCTTTCTTATTGCAAATTCAGAGGATGAAAAGGTCCTTTGAAGAAAGTATTTGAGCAGAAATGAAACCAGATGATATTCTCCACTTGGCTTCATATTTCATAGTGACCAAATACTGTGGGCATGCTATGTAGTCCTTATTCAGAAAACCTGCCCTTGATTTGAGGTGTATTTTTGCTACAAAGAAGTTGCAGGATCAAGCCTGCATTTCTGATGCAGCTGTCTAAAGGAACTAAAACTGTTTCATACTGGAAAAAAAACCCAAAACAAAACAAAATTTGTTCCTAACATAAGTGGTCCCTTGTGGGTAAAGTAAACCAGTGGAAGTGCACAATTTCACTGCTATTGCTTCTTGTCTTCTCTAACTCCCCAGTCTTAATGAACAGGTGCTCATTCATAGCTGAAAAAGGGCTGGCATTCAGTGTGGCTCCACAATTAGTTTCAGACATAAAATCCAAACAAAGACATATAAATTACTGTACCACTGTGATCTTTATCATTAGAGGGCTGAACAAGAGAAAAGAGTTAAAAAATACAATGATAATATTCTTTTCAACTGTAGATAAGGGACATAACTGAAGATCTTTTACACAAAGACCAGCAGAAGACAACCAGAATATGGAAGGCAAGTGAAATTTACTGTGTCTCTTGTGTCTGCAGTATTGGTGTCTTTCATTTGGACCTTGCACATCCTTCACAATTTCCCTGTTGCTAGTGTGAGGCCCAAATGTAATGCTGTCAAAAGCAGTCATGATTGTATTGGCTACAGTGGACTGATTACTCATATTACTCCTGAATTTAGCTTCCTGCTGGATATTCATGATAAATTTCACTCCCTTCTGGCTGGAGAGGTCATACTAGAAAAAACATGTCTCTTGTCCTGGGCTTTGGAGCACTCTTAGACCTCCTCAGACTGCTTGTACCTTTAATTCACATTTATCTGTATTTTGCATGCAGTGGACTTATTGGGACAAGCTGTTCATTCCAGCATCTGGTGGTTTATTTATTATTGCAAGTGGATTACGTGCAGACACAAAAGGGAATGTGAAGTATGCAGTGGAGTGGGCAGGTTTAATCATATCTCACAGTATCTGTTTCATTTAGAATTGTATTTTAATCTCACAGCACTGAGATAATATCAAATTTAAACTTCTTAAACCTTTGTAATAATACATGTCATCAGATGTTTGCCAGTTTTTTCCTCTTGAAGAGCAGTGAACTTTCTGTGATTGCCAACATACAAGTTGTATACATTTGTTCAGTTGAACTTTTATTGTCTGTTGAAATCAAACTGGAGACCCGGTCACCAATTATCCATGCAAACCATCAGCACAAAAGGGATCCAAAGTGCATGTGGGTTCTGTTAACTGAGTTTTCCCTTTGTTTGTCAGGAAGATGGTTATTTTCCACGTTCTGCTTCAAGGTTGTTGACCCATAAAATAAGCAGTTTGTATATTGGTATAGGGATGGGAGCAATGTTTTGTTCCTCCCTTCATGAATATGACCCAGAAATAATTTTTCCCAAAAGTTGCCTAAATCCTGGTCACAGGGGATAGAACATGTTTGGAGAATTGCAGAAGGGCTGAGAGGATCCCACCCTACTGCCTAAGTTGAGCTGACTTTATCTTAACCAAAGAACTCTCTGGACAGCCACCACCCTCCCTCTCACAAGGGTAGGATTGCCCTGGCACGCTCTGTGGCAGGACACTAAGCATATCCCCTGTTTTTAAGGGAGGCTGCAGAAACCCTTTCAGCTTAGGATCAGGTTAGATTTCCAGGACTGTTGGCAACAACTAAAAAATGTTTCTGTCCCATGCTGACCATTGAACAGCACTCCACCTCTCCAGGATTTCAAGAGTTTTAAACCACTGTTAGAAGATGGTTTTCATTCATCCAGCTGATAACAAAAGGGGGTTGTTTGGCTTGCTCCTCAGTGACAGTACAAGAACTGTTTGTTCAGAAAGGCAGGCCAGCATGAACTTCATTTCAAACAAACTGTCTTTGCATAAGCCATCTTTCTTTCTCCACCCTTTCCTGGCTGCCTACCGTTCTATGCTTGGCAGCATGAGGATTTCCAAAATGTCTCGATGACTTAATTCTATTTTACTGTTGGTAGCTTTATTCCACATAGAGCAAACTCTCTGGCTTCTGTTGGTGATCATGGCAACACATTTCAGAGCTCATTTTGTTGGTAAGATCCTTGTCAGAAGCATTTTACAACTTAAAGCTGTGTGGTTTGTGTGTTCCTTTTTCTTTGTTGTTTGTATGCACAAAATTCAAACTGTTCCCTAGAAAAGTAGCCCATTGCCATAATCAATAAAAATAGCTGTTTCCATATTTTACAGTATGTAGTCATATGGTCTAAATCATTGTCAGTCATTTCCTCTCCCATCGTGTCTTCCAAAAAATGCTCCCCAACCCAAACTGGAAAAAAAAAAAGGAATTAAAAAGAAGGAAAGAAAGAAATGAAACATTGCCACATTTTATTGTATCCATGTCATAAACGCATAAACTACTGAAAGTTAGGGTCAGTGGAAAGATAAGAATCAGACAGTTTACACTAACTAATGCCTTTGTTATTGCTTTTTGAAACAAAGTTTATTCGGTGCATTTATTTCTTCTTTTGACAGCATGTGGACAATATGTGTGTTTCTTCATCCAGTGAAATAATCACTTTCCGCAAAGCGCTGTTGGATCCAGTGACAGCAAATCTCTTTCAACTCTTTGTGTCACTGCAAGGAGACCTTCTGGGGAATGGAGTGCTCTTTTGGCAAGAGGTGCAAAAGTATAAGGTATGGTGGTAGAATGGAGCAAGGGGAATAGCATTCAGTTTGTAAGCAAATGCATCCATATTAGGGGAATTTTAGCAAGAATATATTTAGGCATTCAGTTGTTCATAGTAAAACCTCTTTCACTGTTTATACTGGTTTTTAGTTCAATGAAAATCCTCACTTCTTCAGGGTAGCTATTTTTAACTCAAATGTATTGTCCCTGTATTTCTTTATGCTTCTGTAAACTGTAACATTCTTCTGAGTCTCTAAAGGGGCACTACCAACTAGCTAATGCCCAGAGTTTGGTATACCATCTGTTGAGCAACAGAAAATGTGCAAGCATTTAAAATGTTCATTTTGTCTTTATAGCTACATACTGTTAAATAATGGGATTATTGCTGAATTTGGTAAATCCTCAGAAATCTCCAAAAAGAAGTAACTTTTAAATTCAATCAGATCTACAAATGTAAAGATAATATCTACCCAAAAAGCCTCTATGTACGATGCAGACCCCAGGACTTTTGATTTCAGCTGAGGATGGGACTAAAATGTGATGGGGAAGGTCAGCAGGAATTATCTCTCTCCCAAATACATGCACTTCTGTGAAATTGCTGCTGTGTGGGTTGAAAAACAATGGGAAACCTCTGAAGTGAGCCTTTCAATCACACTGCCACTTTCTAGTAGCATCGTGAATTGAATGCAGGGACACCACGTCTTTCCTTTTGCCTCTGGGATATTCCTGATGCAAAAGTGCTACCAGTGTGCAGAACCTTTCCTGGGCTCCTGGACACAGCTTGTGTGCACATGGCAGGCAGGGAGTGAGAGGTTAGCTAACATGCTCAGAAATTAGGAGGTAAACACAGCTGATGCTGCAGTAGCACTTGGAGATTCTCTGCAGACATTTGGGTGTATTTTCACTGTTTAATTTTATGAGTTTGAATTTTGGGGTTTGCTTTAGAAGTTGACACTCTGTTTCCAGGGATCAATCTTTCTTCGTCACTAAGTCTCTGATCCCCAAGTAAGGAATTATCAGCTGAAATGCTCTGTGGGGGTGCTGCTTTCTCTCTCGTGGTTAGAGTGACTAGCTTAGACTAAAAACCTAATATGAAGGCACCTGGTGTTCCATGACATAAATCCTTTTCAAAATATTTGAATTTTTTTCAGATTTGTGACTCTTCATTGCTACATTATGAAGGACATGGGAACTTTCTGCAAATTAATGTGCAGTGTAGTTTAGACTCTTTTCCCTGTAGATTTGCTCTCAGAAGAAAGCCTTCATTGTTTTGTGTCCCAACCCTTCTTCTGCATTTATGTTAATTTTATTTGTCTTCTTATCAAGAAAAAGTACAGTCTGACCATATTTCTCAATGCATGTGATTTGTCATGGTTGGCAGTTGATGCTCTTTATAGAAGCAAAGGGCTGGAGTAGTAGGAGTGTTGTGGGTCAGGCTGAACTGGAGGAATATTGCCAAAGGCGTGGGCAGCACTCTGCACAGTGTATACTTGTATTGTCTGAGCCCTATCATGCCATCAGTTTGGAGAGAATTCCCTTTAGGAGTCAATGACTGCATTGCTCCCTGTAACCCATCAGGCTGCCGGCACATCTTGGGACAATCCAAAACCATGATTTTTTTTTAAAAAACAAATACAGAGAAACATAAATCTGTGGATCATTTCCATCTGTTCCTCTATGCTCAGTCTCATCTCTCTGCATATCATATGGCTTGTTTGCCTTTCCTCTTACTACAGCTCTCTGCTTTCTCTTCTATGCTAGATGAGCAAAGGAAGCCATAATATACTCTTTGGATATATTGAATATGTTTTTGTATTGCCTTACTTTCTTTATTATAGCTGTTCTTCTTCTTTTTTTCCTTTTCAGAACTGAAAAGTATTAATAATAAAACAACCCAGTTCTTCACATACCACATTTCTGGTTAAAAGCCCTGTTTTTAATTTCTTTGCAAAGTAAATATCCAGCCTCTTATACCAAAACTAAATGCAGATTCTCCATTTAGAGAGCTCTCTTCCTGAAAATTCTCTGGGGTGCTCACTGTGTCTCTAGTAGGTGTATGTGATAGTCTCCTGGTGTTATAGAAATTTCTTGATGTTTATGGATAGAGGGAAAGTTCATGTTTCAAAGGGTTTGGAGGAAGTTCTTTAAATTATTTTTCCTTCATGTCAAAGTCCAATGGTAACATTCTCAGAGCATCAAAACACAGTAATAACAGGTGTTCCATCAGAACAATAGGATCACATGAAAAAAAGAGCAGAAAACCCCCAGTGTTCTCTGAGATCTCACTCCTGTAAGTTCAGGTTCGTTTTGTATTCTGTTCTGCACAGAGTTATTTCAAACACCAGGTTCCTGGGAAACTAGAAAATATTAATGAATGGTGAAACTGGAAGATTTCAATAAATAGGAGATTTTACTGGTAGCTGAAGTTGTCCCCCTTGTGCCAACATTCCTTGTACCCTCTAAATAGTTCCCCTCTTTTGCTGGAGCATTTAGAGCATTTCTTTGTCTTTTCATTACCATGGCCATGCTAGTCATAGCACGCTTATTGTGAAAACCAGTGCATTTCACACCTGTAGGTATTTTTTCTCTTTTCAGAAATGCCTCTTATTTGCCAGCAATGCACTTGAACTTAAAAACTATTCTGTTCTGTCAGAATGTGCAGGCAGAGATTATCATCTAAAAGCAGTGATTGCTGTGTATCTGCATTTGCAAACCAGAAGTCCCACTCATGTCGTAACTATGGCTTTGACCATTCACATTTGCTATACAAATTTTGTCCTACATACTGAAGGAATCTATTGTATAATTATTTTTGTGTGACTATTACTCTTTGATCACTGGGCCTCTGTAAAGGGCCGTGCCTCTCTCTCCATTGACTGCAAATGTTGTTTTTCATCTTTCAGGACTTGTGCCATTCTCATTGTGCTGATGCCATAGTCCAGAAAAAGATCACAGCTATTATCAACTGCTTTATTAATTCTGCCATACCCCCAGCGCTGCAGATTGACATCCCAGCTGAACAAGCAAAGAAGATTTTGGAGCGCAGGAAAGAACTAGGACCTTACATTTTTAGAGAGGCACAGGTAAGAAGCTGGGTGAATCTCTGTAATAGGTCTAGGCAGAGTCTGCATGCCTGATTTTAAGAACAGTCTTTGTTGCTTATGTGACAATTATGACTCCACACATAAGCCTGGGCTTACAGAGAGACTTCAGACATAGGCTGCTCAGTAAAGGTGATTTCTGACAGCTAGCTGATCCTGGAAAGGTGTTATCTAGGTCTGCGTTAGGAATTCTGGCAGTAGAAATTAATGCTGTCTGTGTTCTTAATTGCTTGTTCTCTACCACTTGGTTAATGTCAGAGAAGTAATTTGTAGTTAGAAAGTTTGTAGTTTTCATGGTTTATGAAAAATGCAGATGTGAGTAGAGGACAGAGACAGCTTAACTTGCTGAATGTCTTTCCCTTCTTTATTACAAAAAGTGAGTATTAAATGGCTATAGACAATTTTCTCTTTGATCTTTGTACTATTCAGACTGAACAGCAATTTGTGAACCTTTACTACAGACTTACTATTTTCTTATCCCTTGATACTGCCTTGTCTGTCTTATCTTCCAAGCCCTAGAAAGCTATTTGTTCTTCTTTTCCTGTAAAATTGCCACCAACACCTTTAAACATCAACTCTGAGTCCATAAAGTGTTTGGATGACAACAGATAAATGTTTTGTAAGAGAAAAGGGTTTGCATAGGTTTGAAGGGAAACAGAGGTTTCCTTTCAGCCTTAGTGAAACCCCAGTGAACTCCAGAAATATGGCACAAAACCAAAGGAAGAACTTGGCTAAAAAGCTGTGACTGGAACCTGACAGTGACTCACTTGTCACTTGCAAGTCCATTGAGCCAGAAGCAGCAAGGTGCTGAGCATGCTCGGCAGTTTGGAAGCCAAGTTTCTCAGTGAGAATTAAACATCTAAATAAATTGAAAAATTTGAGCCTTGGTACGTGCAGCAACAGAATTTACTGAGCCCCTCTGTTTGCTTTTCTAAAATTGTTTTCCTTATTCCAGTTCAAAAACGACCCTGTGAGAGATTATATCATTTAAAAATTATCCAAGATTTGCTCATAGATCTGTAATGTGGTTTAAGAGCCTTTCCAGAGGCAAAGAAGTATTTCCTTTCTCTTAAGGAGGGAAAAAAGTTCTCTCCCTAATGAACTGAATAGTTGAAATATTTGAGCACAACAGTGGTGCAAAAGCAGTTCTACTGGTGTATATTTTATCAAGAATACTTGTAAAAAATGATGGATGTTTTCATTAATGCAAACAATTGTTTAGGGAAATATAAAAAAAGAAAGTGCCTTTTAACTGTGTTTTAGGAAGATTTCTCACCAGTAATAAACACACTGATGAAAAGCATGTGCCGAGCAAAGCTGGGCTGAAATGTCAGGACAGAATACGTGGGAGGAACAAGGCTGCCTGTTCAAAAAGAAATAGTTATTTCATTCTCATGGTAGACTACATTTTATTTTACAGTAAACTGTTTTCTTAATATGGTCAAGATTGACTTTCTTTTCTTCCTGTGCAGATGAGTGTTTTTGCTCTTCTGTTTAAATTTTGGCCAGAATTTTGTAAGTTGCAAAGCAGTTCGGATAGTGACAAAATTCTACTTGCCTTGGAGAAAGAAAAGGAAAGAAAGATGCGAAAGAAGGAAGGGATAACAGCAAAGGTAAGGTTCACAAGGTTTCAGGTGACAGCTGACAAACTGCATAAAAACTTGTTCATGAGCAAATATGCATGAATTAAAAGATCCCTTTCTCATCCTGATCCAAAGCTACCAAATCCTTTTGTTAGATTTCAAACTTTGCATGTGACCCAGTCCTAGGATGATTAATTCCCAATCCTGCCGATGCATATACATATGTTTAACTTGAAGCAGATGAGTGAATGGAATACTCCTTTCATTAAGTAGAGGGAAAAATGTATTTTAGTCATCTTTGGTGCCAAAAGAAGAGTGAAAAAAGAAGGTTGAATTTAAAACAACAAATTTGTGTACAGCGGGTAACTGCAAACCTGCTTGTACTATCTTGTTGTATTGTCCTACCTTAGATTTTACAGTCTGGATCACTATTGAAACCAAACCAAACTCAAAATTTATTTCATATCTGTTTTTCAGAAAGACAATCTGAAAAGTCTGTGCATTATTTTAAAAAATATTTATGTGCTAATTACTTTGCATAGTTTTTGCCTTTTCTTGAGTATTTCTCATCTTTGACAGTGAAATTGTTAGACTGTTCACAGTGAATTTCCAGACAGTTTCAGTGCATTAAGGGAACTGTGACCTCTACAGTGGAATGCTTAGTAACATTGTTTTTCTTGGACTTCTAAATTAAAATATAATTAATTTCTTTTTCTATTGATTATAGGCTTTGAAACAGTTTATTTTTTATGAGGTTTGACCAGCTTTGAGAGGAGAACATTCTTTTAAGGGCAGAGAAATTACTGGACTTGCAAACTATCATAAGTAGCATTGAAAGACCTTTACATATTTTAAATACCATGTACACATGTGTTGTGATGTTATTCGTGATAAGAACCACATGAGTACCTGGACAGATAAAGACATATGCCCATAAGAACATGTACACTTTGTTATCCTCTTTTGGACACATGAAAGCTGAGGACCAGTGAAGCATTACTCAAGGCCACACACCAATGTCAAGGGAAGTCTAAAATCCAAGAACTCATGTTCCTTCCTCCAGAGCACATTGTCTCCATACAGATATGTCTGGCAGGACCATTGGCAATACTTACACTGCAAGAATGCAATATTTCAAAGTAATGCACTTTTGCGTTTTCACAGACTTATTTTTTCCATCTGTTTGTTGCTTGTCTATAAGTTTTCTGATTAAGATCAAGGAAGTAAAGAGCAAATCTTGGCGAGGAGGGCAAAAGCCTAGCTTTTATGGAGAACAAATGGAAAAGGTGAACTACCCTTGCAGGCTGGAAAACAGAGTAGGAAATTTTAGAAAGTGACAGGCTGAGAATACAGTTCAGTAAACAGTTTGCAGACTATTCTTCTCACAAAAAAATGATCAGTGAACCAGTTACCGTTTAAAATTTCTTGAAAGAATAGGTGGAACAGATACATTTTTGAAATGTTTTTGAAACCCTTTTCCCTTTCTGTTATTGTTTAAAGAATTTGCCATTTCCTGTTCTCTTGCCTGAGATTTCTGTCCTCTTGATGACAACATAACTATTCAAATGATTCAGTATCCCTGAAGGATACTGATAAGGTTCATCTAACATAAGCAATAGCAGGTTCACTTGGCAGCTTATGGAAGGTGATGATTTCTTGGCATTGAAAATAAGGTCTATGCTCCTCCACCCCACCAGGCTCACGCTGAATGAAAGGAAAGCTCTGGCAAGGGTTAGAAACAACTTTTCTTATATATTATTTCCCCTCCACCCCACAAATCAGTTGCTGTTTTGGGTTCGTGTCAGAATGAACAATCACAGTCCTGGGGGAGGAATTTGCTTTCTTCTTCCTCACAAATGTGTCCCTGGGGTGCTCAGTCTACCTGGGCTCACCTCAGATGTAGAACTGAATGGATAAGAGTTGGACTTCTGTGTAGTATAATGGAAAAAATGGACAGACAAGGAACTTTTCACTGAACAATGATGCATAACTTGGCATTATTTGACTTTCTTAGTATTTTTTCTGTGTGCCTATTTGTTACTTACAGAGCAAATTCTATTGAAGGCTTCCTGGCAATGGACTTGTTCCTTTGTTAACTTCTAGATGCATGTGTCACATACTTTAAAATACACTTTTTGCAGACTGCCTTGATGCCAGTGCTAGTAATTTGTTGCATAATTGCAGTTTATGAGCAAGGAAACAGGACAGTCTAATCCTTTTCCAGATATTTCAGGGACTTGCTAAGTGACTTTGAAAACCATTTGACTTTTTTTTTTCCCCCTAACTTTCTCATGTGCAACATAGGAGAATTATATTACTCAGCTCTTGAAGATGTTGGGGGGTTAACTATGTGAGGTCAAATATGAACATTGATTAGCATTTATAAAGAATTTTGGGAGCATCAGGCAGGACGTGCAAAGGTGCAGCCTCTGTAAAACACACAGGCAACATGAAAATGACAAATAGTTAATTACCAGAGCAGTTTACCAAGGGTTACAATGTCTTGTTTTTCACTGTAAATGTTTTAAATCAGATTGCATCTCTTCCTAACTTGTATACTGTAGTTCATTCACAGCTACTGGACCAAGCTGGAATTACTCACCACAAATCCTTATGTATAATCTGCAATTATACATAAGACCAAATTAGAGGCTCGTGATGTCCTCTGTGTCCTTAAAATACGTCCTGTTTCAGATCTGCCCTGTTACTTAGCTATAGTTGGGAGCAGGTATTGAATCTGAGAGAAGGGTGGTCTGCAGGAGTGTAGAGAGGGCAGGAAATATCAACTAGAACAAGGAAATGCTTTAAAAAAGCAGTATTGCTGGTTTTTTAATATGCCCAATATGATGAATTATGAAACTGAGCATTACAAAACATTACTGCAAATGAATCTGTCTCATTCCCAATTACAGTTTTGATTCCTTAGGCCTTGCTTTTTACTTTACCTCCATGACTATTTTTCACATGTAATTATGAGTTTTTATTATTAGCAGGGTAAAGAAGTGGAGAGAAAATTCATCAACTTGACTCAACTGTCGAGGAGTGCCTTGACTCAACTGACAAAGGATGCCTTGACCCAACAGGCAAAGGGTGCCTTGACCCAACAGGCAAAGGGTGCCTTGACTAAACAGCCAAAGGGTGCCTTGACTAAACAACCAAAGGGTGCCTTGACTCAGCAGCCAAAGGGTGCCTTGACTGAAGAGCCAAAGGGTGCCTCGACTCAACAGCCAAGGAGTGCTTTGATAGATGAGACTGACATGAAGAGACCATCAGATGGATTTGGGTGGGAGGTGAATAATACACATTTCTACAGATATTATTCAAGAGAGATAAAATGATCTTGGGAGAACAAGAAGGGGAAATTTGGTTTTGAATACTGTTGTCACATAGTTCTTCAATAACTATTCATTCTTCCACAATTAACTTTGCTGTTGTAAGTTTACCTACCTTACAGGTGGTTTTTTTCTTTATTAATTTTTTTAAGATTTAAGTACTAAGTAGTATTAATAGCTAACAGCATGCTAAGCTCTTATAGTCTATGGATTAAAAAAGAATCTGTATTTTACAATAAATTGAAGAAAAGGTAGTTTAGTTCTGGAATAAGAAGCTTTTCATTACTTGTGAAGTTCATATCCTGAAATAATTGAATTTAGGCTAGAGTCCTGTTCTGCTCATATGTCAAAAACTGAAGCTGAGCTCTTTAGGAAATCTAGGTATGTGAAAAAAAAATATCTGACAGGAAATAGTACTTTAGGACTTCTTCCACAACAACTTTCACTATGCATCAAATCTCTAGTGAAAAGGTAACAGACATTTTATTGGAGAAATGGGAAGAACAGACAAGGTATATCAAGGGATCATTCATGGCTGTGTTGGCACTGCCACAACATAACAGGGCATCTGTGCAGCCACATAATCCCAGCTGTGCCATGCGAAGCAGGTGTAAAGCACACTTGGGCCACTGTGTGTATTCCACAGAACTCTTCTCGTGGCATTATGTTAGTGATGAGCAGAATATAGAAATGGGCAGTCTGAGACAACCCCAACATCTGAAACCACAGTTAAGCTTACACCCTTCTCCCTTAAATGGACCTTTTAATTTTTGTTCATACCTATTAAAAAAAAAAAAGAAAGTGACTTGAGTGAGCCATTATATCCATGGCATATGCTTAAGCCCTCAAGAAGAGGCAAGTAACTATAGAATGAACCATGATCTTTTAAAGGGTAGTTTCTTTTTATTTCTCTAAGCCACTCTCTGCTATAGGAAGGTGCTAGAAGTTCTACTGAGTCCTGATATGACAAATTGCTCCCAAACTTCTCATGATGTAAAGAAAAAAATCAGGCCAAATAAAAGTACAGTTCCCATACTGTTTTGGGAGAGTGACCTAATATTTACATGCAACCTGAACTGTGGTTGTTGCATGCAAAGAGCAACATTTGATCTGTAGAAAAGGAAAGGATGACATCTCCAATTATCAACCTATAGTGGTAGCAGCATTCTTCTGGAGAAGGCAGGCAGAAAGAACTGTGAGGCTAATGAGACCTTCAGTGATGTAAGAAAGGACATACTCTAGGGATGTTGCAGGCAGATAAAATCAAGTCCGCAGCAGCACAAGTTACTGATATTTGGGAGGGAAAATGTCTGCTGTATTTAGGTTTAGCAGATGAAAGGAGAGGGAATAAGACTTAGACCAGGGATGAAGAATAAATGCAAATACTACTTCTGTCAAACTTGCTTAAATCATGGTGTTTTGGGATTTGCTTTTTTCAGCGATACTACTTTTCCCATGATTCCAATATTATAATTGAAAAAAAATCTTCTTAATAATTGTGATTATCCAATAACAGGGATTCAACATAAGTTTTTTATCTCACTGTTGGTATGGACCCAGAACTACAGCGACATGGTCTGATGGCTGATGGTTTTTAATGGTTCTTGCAGGCTTCCTGGTCCTATTCCAAGTACATAGAAGCCTTGCAGCAAGAGAGAATACTCCTTAAAAGGCAAGAAGATCTGGAGAAAACCTCACCATCATTTCTTTCAGGTTATTAACCTGTAGTTTATCAGGACAACCGTATAGCTTAGGTGAAATTGTCTCAGTATAAGGACTTTGCTTGCTCTTCTTTTGAGTTGTGTACATAAGCCTCTGCCTCTACTTTTCTGTCTGCAGGGGAGTTGCTCTCTGCATAATACTTGTGAGTGATAAGTTTTCTAGGAAAGGGAAAGTAAAAGTTGCAGGATATCAGCACTGCCTTTACTGCACAGGTGCTTCTGAAGAGGGGATTCAGCCTTTCCTTCATTCTGCAGAGTGACGTGGCAATCACACACACATTTCATTTCCTTGGCTTCTTGTGCTTCATCAGCTGACATGCAAGCAGATACTGAACCTTCTTTCTCATCAGTTTGTCAGTCTATTTTTTGGGGATGTGAGAGGTATTGCTTCATCCTGGTTTCAGTCATGAATATCCTGTTAGGTCTTCCCCAAGGATATTTTGACCTGTTTGTTTATTAAATACCTGCATTTAGCAGTGGGGCTAGCAATAGCACTATGTAATATTACACTCCTTCTGTTTCACATAATTTTGGTTTTTTTCCATATGCAGGTTCCTTGTCTGCGTCCTCCCCAAGGTCTGAAAGTTCTATGAAAGGCATGATTCCTACAAAGCAAACACTCTCAGGTCTTCCCAATGAACAGGAGGTGAGTACCAGACTGCCAACAAGTGTGCTTTGAAATGTGGGTTCATAAAAGCTGGTTTTCCTGCTGTCAGTGCTCATGCTCATTAGCAGCAAGTTACCCCACTCCAAATTATGTTTAACTGAAGCTGTACAGCCTTGATATGAAGACAACATTATTTTTCACTCTGACCATGGTTAGCAAACGTGATGTTGACCTGATGGAATTTTGTTGCAAAATGGTAGTCTCTAAAATGAGGTTATCTAAGCTTTCCAGTTAAGATATTTTAAATAGGAGCATGAGATGATTGGAGAAATCTTGGACTCCATGCAGTTACTGGCAAGAACCTGACAGAACTAGCAATAGATCATCTCTACCAAAGCCAATTAAATATTAGAATGAGAGAAAGAAGTAGGACAGCAAAGAGATCTGATAAAGACAGAAAAACATATTTTTTTTCAAAGCTTGAATTCCTAGAAGGAAGAATCCCCTGGAGGTTTAGTTTAGGGTTTTTTTTTGTTGTTGTTTTTTAAGCCTATGATGAAATTATGTGAACTTAAAAAAATTAATAGAACCAGGGACTATTGCTCCTCTTCCTTCTCTGCTCCTCCTTCTTCTTTACTTAGCACTGCTATTTTAGCCAAGTTGGTGTCCTGCCCTCACTAGTCCTAAACTTCCCAGTGTCTGAACATAATCTGCATGTGGCAGCATTTTCTATATGTGACTTCAGAGACAACTGCAGCATTCCTTGGTCTTTCCTCACATTCTCCTTCTGCCCTCTCACCACGTCCTCTAGTTGCAGTTCAAGCAATCCAGCCTCACAGGTGTGACTGTATTTCGTCCATCTCTGCCCTCTGTGTCACTGTTCTGCTCCCCACGAAGCTGGATCATTGTGGGAGTGCTGGCACAGGGGCTTTGCTCCTGCCCTGTGGCTGAGAAACCTCTGGCTGGCCCCCATGCCCAGAGGGCTTACAAGGCAGCTGCAGTGCTTGCAAACCAGCCTGGTTGCCTCTGGCCTGCCCTGTTGTTCCAAACCTGAGACCTGCATTCCTGCCAGGCATCAGGCTGTGGCACAGGCTAATGCAATGAGAAAGTCAAGGTCCTGAGTGATTCGAGAGGTTTCTGCCACCAGCTTCAGTTGCAGCCCACTCTCTAATGCCACTGGAAATTTGCCTGCCCTGCCCAGTCCTTCCTCTTCTTCCATCATGACTGTCTGGGCATTTGCCTCAGCTGTGCAGCACGAGACCACCACTGCTCTTGACGAGCAGCTTCCCTCCACTTTGTTACAGGGCAGGTCATACCTTGTCTATTGGGGATAAATGGTAAGGTGCTGGCAGCAGGAGGGCTGTGAGCAGAGGCCAGGGCTGCCCTGTGCCAGGCACAGCCAGGTCCAGCTGCCTCCAATGGACTCTAGAATATGGCTGATCCCCACAGCCAAGATGGTGGCACCATGGGGAAACACATTTCAGAAAGAACAAAGAAATCCAGAGAGGGGAGGATGGAATAAAAAGAGTGATCAACAACAAAGGGAACACCAAGGCTAGAGGAGGAGGTGGAAGAGGAGGAGTTTGGGGAGGAGGTTGAAGAGGAGGAGGTACTCTGTGTTGGAGCAGATATTCCCTCAGTCTGTGGGGGACTCAGGCTGCAACAAGGGAAAAGAGTGAGAAGGAAGAAGGAGCTTCCCAGTGTCTCACCGAAGGGACTGAGTGCAACCTGTGGTGATAATGGGGAGGGGAGGAGAAGTGTTTGGAGTGAACCGGAACCTGGGAAAGGTTTTCTCTAAGTGTATACATGTGAGTTTCTCATCCCCCTGCCCCCCGAATTATTTATTCTAATTTGCAGTAAATTAATTTCCCCAGTTTAAGTTTTTTTTTTTGCCTGTAACAGTAATTGGTAATCTATCTCCCCATCTTCATCCTGACCCCAAAACTTTCTCCTTCCTGTTTTTTCTCTTTTCTCCCCTTGTCCTGTTGTGCAGTGGCAGACGGTGGAAATGAGTGGATGAGCAGCTGGGTGAGGGAAGTCTGGCTGCTGGTGAGGGCACACTCCACCACACCTTGTCTCTCTCTTTTTAATGAATTTCTTGAATGTTCTGATTATTTCAAATGGCTACAACACAGCAATGACATTCTGTTACCTTTTCAGGCACATTAAATGTCTCTGAGGAAGGGAATGCGGAGACATTCAATGGAGGTGGCCAGGAGACATAAATATGATGTGCATGCAAGGTTGGTTCTTACATTTCCAGAGCAAAGATGAGGACTTGGAATATTTTTAAGAACCATGGGACATTAATCAAGGGCAGAAAATAAACGTCTTCCAATGTGCTCCATATCAACCTGATTGTGATACTGACTCTTGTCAGTATCTTGTTAATAATTTAATGATAAACCTTGAGGCTCAAATAAGAATACGATTCTACTGAAGTATGTGTGGCACAAACTACAAGGTAGTCTCAGTCCTAAAAATCTTATAATCAATCCCAGTTCTTCAGTGCCTGATCTAATGAATAAGTAAAACACTGCAGTGAACTGATAGCCCTGAAGCAATGTGTCCTGGAAAACTATGCCCTCACTGTGCAATTCATGCAACTTCTGTTCATCAAGGATAACTCATGAGGTCTGTGAGTTATTATAAAGTCAAACATTGTTGTGGTTTCATCCCAGTTCAGTCTGATTCCCTGTCCAAAATGCACCTTTCTGCCTCATTTCTGAGTTTTGATTCACACTAAAGGCTTAAAATCTATCAGCACACAGATGGGATTGAGAATTTTTGTAAAATGCCATTCCTCCCAAGGCATTACTCACCAGAAGGTTGCAGGACCTCATAGCTCTTGTGTAGCTCTCCCTACTTTAAAAAAGTTTTAAAAAGACTTGGAGCGTGGTTGATGTTGGGACTAAGGACAACAGATTAACTGTGGAGTTAAGAGGGGGCGGGGGCAGAATTAACTGCTAGGCAAGGGACAACATGATGATAGACCTCTCCACATTTTTCAGACCACTTTAAACACCAGTCCCCAGCCACAAAATTGTTGGCTTCACTCTTTCCTGCATGTGTGTAACGCATGTAGAAGAAAGGCAGATCAGCAAGCTCCAGCTCACTGAGTTCCCAAGGACTAGCCCTGAGTTAGGGCTGGGACTGTCTTCTGTTGCTTGTTCCAACCTCTTGGACAAGGAGAATGAGCCATGCATCCCTGTCTCTTTTGTCAGAAGTAAAGGTTCTTTACTTGGAACTCTTAGGTCATAGTGGTAAGGACTATTCAAGAGTGCTTTCCCCCTCAATGAGGAGCGGCGGATAACAACTAATAGTCTTTTTCACTCTTGACACAGATGACCAAGAATTGTAAGGAATTTCCGTTGGGATTTGCTTCAGACAGTCTGGCAGGGAAGAAAGAGAGTTTCTTTTATGGATATAGCTGCCCTGCTCATATATTCTCATTGAAGGAGCAAGGAAGATCACTGTTTCAGTTCCTGCTTTCCCCACAGTTCAGAGTTTGCTTCAAGCTTGTCTCTGTTCCTTTTGTGTTTGGTTTGTTTGCTCATTTGACATTACCTGAGAAAGATATCTTGGGTGGAGGCCACAAGAGAGTAAAACATTAAACACTTTTCCCTGTTTTTTATGATTTCCCAAATTTCCCAAATGCGGTAAACTTTAGTGCTCCGTACATCTGAGGAGAGTGGAGTGCAGCATCTTGTAGTGAGCAGAGCACATGTGGTAGTGTGTGGCCTACCACTCAGTAATGAGACAAGCAAAGAAGAATGATGGAATGCCATAAATGCAGTGATGTATGTCAGTCTAAAAAGCACGTGGAAGGCCACCTTCTGCTGCTGTGGTCAGCACAGTACACACAGCCAAATCCTGGAGTGTGGCAGGAAGTTTCTGTTATGCTGCATTCTTGCCTTTAAGGCATTTTGAGGCAGTTAAATAATATGTAGATATTATTTATCTGATGCTGGTAGTTCTGACTTGAATAGCACTTTGATTACTCCAAAAATTAAAAATATTATCCAGATATTTGTCACAAATGAGAAAACTCCTCATGAATTTGTTGCAGCCTTGCCAAACTGTTAACAGAACTTTACCAGCAAATTTTCTTAATGCAAAAACTACTGTCCCAGGCAGTTATGGTTTATACCATACATATCTATCAAAGTTAAAAACAAACCAGAAGTAGTACTTGATATACTACAATGAGTGAGCAGAGTTCCACAAACTGGTCCTATTCACTCAGAGTTCTGCAAACCAAAGTTTACTCTCAATCCAGTTTGCAGTTCCATCCCCATGTTAACTGAGATACATATGCAGATATATGTGTGTACATACACACACATGCACTACCATTTACAGGCCATGTCTTTAGTTTGCAACTAAGAAGGATCACATGTGTTAGTAATGCTAGAACTACATTATTTCATTATATATGTTAATTTTAAGGAAATATTGAGCAATTGGATAGGGAATATATTGGGACAGGGGCCCTTTCATTTCTGGGTTCGGAATCTAATCTGATGCAATGGCAGATACCTTGAACTGCTACTTGGTGATACACCTGAAATGGAATACTGGTTTTAGTCTCATCCTGAGGGACCAATTCCAGCAGAGAGCCTGATAACTGACTGTTACTACTCTAAATGATGATTCTGTATCACTTCAGAAAACTTGCACTGCTATTGCCTTTTTGTCTTGTTCTTGAGAACTATTGTCTCTCAGGTTGCTGATCTACCACCTATATGAGCTTGGTAGTTTTAAAGGACTAGAAAAATTTTTTTCAACAACCCCAGCACCTCTCCCTTCAGACATCTAAAATGTATTCCTTGTTTATTTGAAGTACATATACTTTGAAACTTCCAGAAGTCTACAGCAGAACAACAGTTCTACATGGAGTTTGCTGCTACAGACAATAAGATGAATTCTCTTTTTCAGAAACATTGAAATGTAGAAAACTATTCTGGGTAGATTTATGCTTTAGTGTCATTCAAAATACACAATTCAATCATATTCATTCATACTTTTGTGGTGTACTCTCAAGTAATGCAACATATTAGAACTATTTTGGAAATTTTCTAAGCCATTTTTTAGATTTGTACCTACTTATATTAAGATGCTATTACTGTATACTCCACTTTTCTCTCATCAGATTTGGCATATTTATTAGAACATTTTATAATCTTTAAGGGTGCAGTCCTGAAGTTGCTCATTCAAATACTTTTGATATTAACACAAACTGTGATTACACACTTCAAAAGGAGCTTTATACATTTTGCTTTGGCATCTCTCCTGCTAATGCATGACACAAAATACCAGACTATGAGATGAATTCCTGAAAATACCTAATGCTGCATTGTGTTATTAAGGTGCACACTTAGAACAGTTTACAAGAGTGGCAGTGGTCATTACCAGGCCATTTGAAAAGGGCAAAATGGTTTTTCATTTGTGTCTGTACAAAGCTCCTCTGCCATTACCTGTGTACTCCTCATGATCCCTTTTGAATGGCCGTTTCTTAAAGTACTGTTAATGGGGACCAGTCTTTGATAGTGAGCTGTGGGTTCATTTGTCTCCCTCGAGGTGTAGAAATCTAGTTTTTAGTCATCAGGCATTGAGATCAGCAGTGGAGAGAGTCGTGCTTTGCAGATACTTCAGGAGACCTGATTCAGCAGACCCAGTTTCTATTACTGATTCTTTTATTACACAGTACCTGGTGTCCAAGGCCAGACTGGTTTGTGCCACATTTTCTACATCTTTTACATGAGAAGAATCATTGTGACTCACTTTGCAAATATGTTTGACTTTAAAAAAGAGAGAAAAGTGCATTAATGAAGTCTAGAGCTGGGTATTTGCATGGATTTGGGACCCTTGATTTTTTGCTGTTGAGAGCACTGAAATATGGCAGGTGTCCCTCATTGCTCCCTCTGTGCCTTTAGCCCTCTCTAATGTTACAGGGGACATTTTCTATTCTCTACCACTTGTATGCTTGTGAAATGGCCTCAGTCCCACCCAACACTATTGCTCCAGACAAAAACGTTGACTTTGGCATGTGTGTGTGTAAAAGGGACTGAAAAGAGACCAGATGTTTTAAAGTCCTCTCCCAAACTTGGAAAAGAAAATCCTTAAATTATTTATGTTTCTAATGTTAAATACTGGGCCAAAGTGATCACTGTGGATCTGTATGTCTCCAGTGGAGCCGCAGTAATCCAGTTTGAATTTGACCTCTTTAAACTGTCTCACTACATTCAGCTGATGATTTTTGTTTCTGTCTTTTTATAGAAATGTTTTTACCCAGTCGCTGAGAATCATGTCTGAATACAGTTAAGATGGGGTTAACTGGTATTTTTTTCTTAAGCTTATGGAGCGCTGTTGGTTTTAATACATTCAGTAGTTGCTGTAAAAATGGTAGGGAAAGACAGGTTTGAACAAAAATTTTAGATCTGGTTGTGTACTTACAGTTCAAACCTACCTCTAATGGCCTGATTTGGAGCATTCCCAGGATCTCAGAGTTGTAATTCACATCTGTGTTTCTAACTCCTTCATGCATGATTGTTTGAATGTGCACTTTTGGAACAGGTCCATGTCTAATAGGCTAAATTGTAGTTCCCAAATCAGAAGCCACATGGTATTGCTATATAGTTTTTTATTTTTCCTCTTATAATGTAGTCTTCAAATAAGGTTCTGTCAGTCCAGCACATTGGATTAATACAAAACACCAAAGTCTACACTTTCTGCCTACCTGCTAATGAACTCACACTTTTTGATTTCTACCAGTGATTTAGTAAAGCCACAATGGAGACTTCTCTGCCAAGTAATAATTTATCAGAGCACTGGAGCAGATTTGAATTATTCAGGACCCACTGAACTGTCCTAGAATGGTAAGGGTAGTCACGGTAGAGATGAGATTCTCGTGTTTTTAATACTCATTGAGCCAAGCTAATTTATATGTCAAGCACAGGCTGAATTTACTTGGATTTTCCTCTATTTCTCTACTAATTAAAATATTTTTAGTTTCATTCTAGCATATGTGAAAGCATTGACAACAGCATTGCTTATTCCACATGTTAATTTTGTATTTGCTCACAGCATGCTGATGAACTGTGTCCATTTCTCACATTAAGATTTGATTTCATATCAAAGGAAAAATGTTAATGTAGTAAGTGGATTTGTGCTTTTAATTTTAGATACTTCTTTTTGCTCTAAAACAATCTTGTACAATTCCTCAGTACCACATGCCTTTGAAAATCTTTTGTTGGCAAGAAGTTAAAGAAGAAAGTAATACTTGCTTCTCAGAATAGGATTTTTGAACAAAGCAAAGCAATTGTATTATTAATGGGAAAGTTAAATGAAACAAATGACAAGGCAAGCAAAAAAAAACCTGCAGCATCACACTGAAGGAATGCACAGGCACACAATAGCTTGTGTAATATTCCCCATCTGACAAAGACAGTAAATACAGAGATTTCCTTGGAAATATTCAATACTATAGCCTATGGTGTGTATGGTTCAGTAAATGCAATCAACAAGCTTACAGCATTCTTAGCAGTTTTCACCTGTAGGCAATGTAATGGATTTCATCCCAGCTGTGAGACCCAGTTGATCAGCACTGAGTTTGTAAATCCCAGCCCCTGACTGACATGGATACCACTCATTCCTGAAAACAGTACTTTGGGAATTAAATCTGTCACATCTCTAGAATAATTTGCACCTTTACAGTTTTGTAACAGTACACATGCTTACGTGTGTGCAGGCATGTACACATACATATACATACACTATACAACATATGCATATAATTACCTTGTTTGGTCAACTGCTTTATTGTCATAATCACATAGGGCTTAAGTTTGATGTATATCATCTTTTTCCTAATACAATATTCCAGCCATTTTCTTCTGTGTATTTTTTTGAAGTGAAGATCTTTGTTTCATTAAAATGTTCGGGTTTGTACTTACTTGCATTTGAGAAGACAGAGCCATTACACTGGCTTTGTTGAGGGATATGGCTCTTTCCAGAGGTCTATACAGCTGCTGGAAAGAGAAATAAATGCGTTTTGTGGAGTTCTTTTTCCTCTAGAAAGTATATGCAAGAAAAAAAATTAACTTTTGCTATGTTTTTTCTCACAAATGAGAAAGTAATTTACAGCATGTGTTGGGCCTTCACTAAAGACTACAATAAATGATTTACTATTTTCAAGCTAATGAAGTGAATGTTTGATCTGAAAAAGGACAGTGTGTATGATTATGTTCATTTTCCAGTTATTACCTTCCAGTTCAAAGATCATCTTAACTTCTGGCTGCCTGATCCCTGTAATTTGCTGAATGTATTGAAACTTGTTCTCTTAATTCATGTCTCCAGAGGTGCTCAGCACCTGGCAGTAGGAGGCCTTCAGAAAGCTGTCCAAAGAGCAAAAATGGTGTTTTGTGTTGGGTTTGGGTTTTTTTTTTTGAATGAAACATCAGGAAAGCACAGCTTTGTCACTGCAGTTCCATGCAAAAGTGTATTAAAAAATAACAAAGCAAAACAAAATCAAAACGCAGAAATACATAGGCTTATTTGGGCTTGCCAGGGTAATATAGTACTAGCTGGAGATTGTATTCTGAGACAATAGTTAAGCATTGGAAACAAACTGCCCAGAGAGCTTTTGATATCTGTATTGTCATCAGAGGGGTTCTAAAAACAGATAAAGTATGCACATCTGCCAGGAATGACTTAAGTATTTTCAGACCCATATTGGGGCAGGGAAGTGAGTAGATGAACTCTTGAGGGACTTATTTTCTCTGAATCCATATTCAGGTTGTTCTGAATGCAAAAGCTTAGCCCCTGCTAAGGCATCTTACGAGAGTCAAGGGCCATGACACTTCATTTGCTCTGCACCCGAAACTCCCACTGAAGCCAATTATTCAATCTAATTTAACAAAGACCACGGCTTCTCTGGCTGTGCAATTGTTGGTAACCATCAACAAACTGATTCATCTACAATTGGGCCAAATGTTACAAAATCTGTTTCTGAGTTCTTGTTTGTACCTCCATCATAAGATTACACCAAAATTAAAGCATGCAGTACTTGAACTAACTTCAAAGGCTGAGCTTGCACTTCTAGCTAGTTCAGCCTTTTTATTGGTTCATGTTTTCCATTTGGCTTCAACATCCTGTTCCTTACTGATGCCCTTCTAGAGTTTCATTTACAAATATTACGTCCCGGGTTAGTGAGCCACGCTAATTAATACTGTGGTGGAGGCTATGGATTATAGTAATCTCATGCCTCCTGCTTGGAAAAACACTGCAGTTTTTCCAGACGTTTACATGTAATGCCATATTGAACATGGCCAAATTTGTCTGAGAGAAATGTATCCTGAACTCATTTAACCAAAATATATTTAACTAAGGTTGCTTATGCTGTTATCTATTGCCAGTTTTGTTAATCATGAAGCTCAAAAATTTCAATGCAGTAGAAACCCGAGACTCACAATTTCCTAATTAGATTATTTCAAACAAAACAGTAAAGTTAAAACAGGCTGGTTTAAGTATACATATTTTTAAAAGTTTATGCCAATAATGAGTTTGTTAAAAAAACATGAACAGATGATGTGACTACTTTCTGGAAGCCTCACACTTTTGACTGTACCTCACCTTTCAAACCTGGGGCCACAATCTGATGTGGATTTTAGCTCCACCAGGAATTTTGTAGTCAGAGACTCCCTGACTTCTGGGACTTAAAGTGTTGTCAAGCTTATGAATGTAAAGAAAATCCATTAAATTTGCAGTACCATCAAATATCAAATAAAAGCTATGAAGCCTTTACAAAACATAGCAATCTTAAGTCGATAGATTCTTCCAATACCAAAACAAACAAAACTAATGGCATTTTTTTAGGAAGACTCTTTTGTTAGACCAGATAATGTCATCGGAAACAATGAACAAGCTTTCAGGCTCACAATTTGTTCACCAGATCATAAAGAGGTCAAGAAGTGCGTCATCTCTGGGGTACTTATTTTATTTTTGATTTTTTATTGCGTTCATGAACTCTGTTTTCATAAATGGACATGATTTCATTGACATGACTGCACTATGATGATACAAGGCACAACAAATCTGAGACATCCCTCACTCCTTCTAGACTCTAATTTCAGACACAGCCGTGAAAACTTGCCAGCATCTCACAAGGCTTACCATGTCATCACCTCAACGTGAATTAAAACAGACTAAAATGAGGTGTTCAGAAATCTATGAGAAAAAGTCTGAAGACTTGCCACAGAAACCAATTACAAAGTGATACTTTATACATAACTTGGCCCAATCTTTTTTTGTCAGAATGAGCTCTGTATTATACTAGGTAAGTCGAATAAATGGCAAAGATACCTCTAGGTTAAATCCTACAGCTGCAAATTTTCAGGTGTCACTCTCTCAGTCCCCAACGTGAGCAAGACCCCTTCCCTCTCTATGGAGCTCTCTCTGAGAGGAGCACACTGAGCCAAGAGCTGCCCAGAGCAAGTACGTTGAACCTAACTAAGGGAGGGGCAAATGTAATGCCCTGTGGGGAGTGAGTCCAGTCTTCTGTTTGAAGGAAGCTTTCCCACTTCACAGCCACTGCTTTACACTCACAGGGAAGTCGTTCTGTCATTTTCTGTGAGAATGTATTCCTTGAACAAAATGATAGCTGTGTGAACAGAAGCAGTTGGCCACTTTCTGCTTTCCTGGAGATCTGTTGATCACTGGTTTCTTCTAGGTAAAACAGAAGCTAACAAAGGGTCTGGCCTAAACCCTATTAAAGTATGAAGAACACTCCTTGTTTCAATGGCTTTGGACTACTGAAGGGTACCCATGAATCTTCTGCTCAGACTTACTGGAATGCCTCCCTGGTTGAGGAGGAGAGCACTAGTAAATGTACCAGGTGCTTGTGTGCAGTATTTGCTTGTAAAGCTGGTTTAACTCCACATGTTCCTGGAAGAACAAAGATGAAGAATGAAAAAACGTTTTCAGAGTAAGGCACTCCTACTCAAATACAGAGGAGTAAAGGAGCAGTATAAAAATATTGTCTTTGATGACTTTATTTCCATTGCAGACAGGCTACATAACATTTTAAACCACAAAAGACAGAACAATCTTGGCTTCATTTAAAGTGCTTTGAACAAGGAACACAAACTGGAAGGAGGTGTTTCGTGTGGGTGTGGTCTTGGGTTTTGCTAAGAAAACAGATGATAATGTAGAATGTTTATGGCAGTGAATGATGAAGTCACACTTGTGTATGTTCAACTTCTAGGCAAGAATAACACATATAGAAAGTTCTATTTGTTTAAAAACTCAATTTATCTAAACCAAGGGTTTCCTGTTGCTAAACTAAGCAGTGTATTTATTTCAGATAGTCCCTCTGAACCTGGAGGACAGAGTGAGAACAATTAATGCAGAACCATACTCCAGGAAAAGCAGGGCGGGAAAGTGCCACATCAGCTGCTCCATCAGCTGTGGAACCTGGAGTGTTTTCTGGTTCTTGGGCCTGAATACACACATTAGCCATGCTGGGAACTTGGGAAATAGCTCTTTTTTAGCAATATAACTCATGATGGTACCAAACACAGCATCATTCACATAATTAGATCACTATTTCATGTGTATGGAATATACCAAAATCTTTATATTTACAAGTGGAACAAAACTTAAGAAATCACTTTTTTTGAGATTTTTCTGTTTGAGAAATATGCATACAATCAACAAAGGCTTGTGAAATCCCTGTCTGCTCCATTTATTGTGATTAGAACTTATTTTTTTTTCCTCCTTTGTTTATAATACTCTTTTGGAAGTACAAAAATATTTTTCTTTCTCCTACTAATTTTGACTTTTTCCATTTAGGAATTATTGATTCACCCTCATTTTTTTGGGTGCAGCTGCCATTCCAATTCTGTTAAAAAACTTCTTGTGCCACAGTATCTTTGTTTGTTCCACAGCACCATCGGTTGAGGTAGACACAGCTGTAGTGAGAGTATTTGATTATTTAATTTCTGGCACAGAAAGGGGAGGAGGAGCCCAGATGTATGCGTTTTCATATGTGGCACACAGCACTGTTTAATTTCTTTTGTGATAGGTATATTTTATATTTATCTAAACTATTTAGGAATGAAGCTGGCTCAGGGGATTGCTGGTGTTGCATGTGATCTTTTTCCAGTAGATTTTTGGCTTTAATTTGATCCAGATTATGACTATCTAAAGACTTTTTGTGGCACATGCAGAATCACTTGAAAGGCACAGTCTTGTTCCTAGCTGGTGTCAGTCCACACCACAGAAAGCAGAGTCCTAAGTATGACAGCTGGCACTCTTTGTGGAAAAGACAAGGATTCACTGCCTAAATTTGCTCTCACTAAGGTCAGAGGTAAATTTTATTTCAAATTTCAATGGAGCACAAGCAAGACATTATTTAGTATTAATACCTTCCTTCATTACTCAAAAGATCATCCCTTTCAAGGGCACCATGGAGGAGTGTAAACTGTTGCTGGCACGTTGGTATTTTGGAGAGGAAAAGAGGACTGAAGGTCCTGCTTCGATAACTGTGCACCTTTCAAGCAAACAGTCCTAATATTCCTGTCGCAAAGACAACTGGAGTAGGTGCCAGAAACCCCAGAGCCTGTGTGGACTGGGAAGGAAACAACTGCTGTTGTCTCTGTGTTATGTGCCTTCATGTTTTCAGAAGGTTTATTTGCTTTCGTGCATTTGGATGCACAGGGTCCACTCAGGTCCAAAACCACATTCAGCCTGATAATCCGCTCAGAAATTGAGTGATAGGAAGCAACTCTGTGCACTGACTTAATGGAGCTGATTATCTGCCTTCCTTCATTGCTCTTCCTCCAATGTATCCTCAATCCTTTCTTTATCTCCTACTTGCACGGTCCCAAACTGCCCTTCACACAGGACAATAAGGAGTTGGCTGTATATTCCACAGTAACAATATCAGAGATTGATAACAATTAGCACTTCATTTAGCATCTTAACTATAACACAAAGATACATGGCCAGCAGTATCTCAGGCACATGGAAAAACTGGTCATACAGAAAAGACTTCAATTACCTGGCCAGCCATGAAGTAGGCTATTGAAAATAGCAATCAAGTTTTTTTATTTGCAGGCCTGGTTCCATCCACCAAAATACTCTGCCTCCACAAGACTGCTATTTATAAAAAAATATATAATCTACGATGATATTAGACATGAAACCTGCCATGCTTTTATTTCAATTAATTTTGTATCCTCTTTTTCATGAGGGCAAGTTCAGTAAAGAATTGTTTCCTTATATCTAATCTAAAGCTGCTCTCTTTCAGTTTAATTCTATTTCCCCTCAGTCCATGTTGTTGACAAAGATGTTAAACAGTGCTGGTCCCAACACTGGCCCCTGAGGAAGGCCTCTCATCACTGAATATTGAGCCTCTGACCACAGCTCTTTCAGTGCAACCATCCAGCCAATTCCTTAATTCCTTATCCACTGAGTGGTCCATCCACGAAATCCATGTCTCCCTCGTTTAGAGACAAGGGTGTCGTGCAGGGCAGTGTCAGATGCTGTGCACGAGTCCAGGTAGATGGCATCAGTTGCTCTTCTCCCATCCACCAACGCTGTCACACTGTGGTCCAAGGCCACCAAATTTGTCAGCACGATTTTCCCTTCGTGATGCATCTTGTCTTTCTTTCTGCATGACGTCATTAACATTTGAGGGGGTTTTGTGTTAATGCACATGGGGAAAACTCTTGGGCAGACATCCTTCATTTTGGTCTCAACTATTGTAACACATTTTTGTTCAGTTTGAGGAACGCTCTCTGAATTGTGTCTGTTCAAACCTGTGTTGCAAAGACCATTCTCTCACTTGCAGCCACAGCTGTATGAGTTCCCACTGCAATCTTCTACCGACACTTTCCTCTTCTTAATCCCATCATAGGAAAAGCAACTTCTCTTCAATTTTAAGGGCCATCTCCTCTGTCATTTTATGTCAGGATCTGCTGGCTTTGGCAAAGGAGTGAAAGGCCTAAATGAATACCTCATTGCACAGGAGGGACTTGTTTTTTCAAGGCAGGAATTTATAGCATTTAGTGTAAATCCCACAGAAACTCCCTGGGAATAAAAATGACAATTCCACATGCAGGTGGTGATTATGTGGAAATCATGGGCAGAGCACGTGTGCCTCATTTCCAAGAAAGGTACAAAACCTGGCTAAGGGATATCTAGAAAGGATTGCAAATGGCTTAATTTGTTTCTAGGCGTGGCAAATAATTCCTGGCAAACTCCGTATGTAAAGGCCTGAGCCCTTTGGCATGACAGTGTCACTGTGGGCAGTGTCCAGGGGGTGGCCCTTAATGGAATCACAGAACGGTTTGGGGTGGAGGGGACCTTAAAAGCATTAAAAGGGACCTAAACATGAGCCCTCAGTGTGCGCAGGTGGCGGGCAGGGCAGGGCAGGGCAGGGCAGGGCAGGGCAGGGATTGCCCCCCTGCCCCCAGCACTGGGGAGGCCGCACCGCGAGTGCCGCGCCCAGTGCGGGCCCCTCAGCTCGGGAAGGGCACTGAGGGGCTGGAGCGGGGCCAGGGACCTTATGGCTCTGTACAGCTCCCTGGGAGGAGGGTGTAGCCGGGTGGGGATGGGCTCTTCTCCCAGGGAACCAGTGACAGGATGAGAGGACACGGCCTCAAGCTGTGCCACAGGAGGTTTAGGTTGGACATGAGGAGGAATTTCTTCGCAGAAAGGGTGATTAGACAGTAGACCGGGCTGCCAGGGAAGGCGGCGGAGCCACGGTGCCCGAAGGGTTCAGGGCAAGCCCAGGGGTGCCCCTGAGTGCCCCGGTCCGGCTGAGAGGGCAGTGCGGGCCGCCCATCCTGCCCGCGCGCT
>VXBX01002685.1:96380-230956 GCA_013400415.1 Scytalopus superciliaris | reverse complement strand
GTGGGGCGGGCGCAGCGGGCGGGCGGACGGGCAGGGGGACGGACGGAGGTGAGGCCGGGCCCGGGCCCTGCCGCTCCCCATAAACACCGGGAGGGCAGGCCTGGAGGGGCGAGACCCTGCAGGGGGGGAGGGTTTGGTGAACAGCGAAGGCCGGTCTGGGTTCCACAAGCAGCGGATGGTGGCGAGTGTAAAAAGTGGCTGAGATTCGTGACATAAATAGGTTGTCCTTGAATGTCGTCCCTTAAATATTCTCATTTGAAGGTCAAATACACGGGAGCGCCGTTGCTTATGTCGTGAAGGTGCTGATTACACGATACAAAAAGCGCGATGTTTCTAGTTACAGAAGGTTGTTTTGGTAGAGCTGCTTCTCCCACAGTCCTCTTACCTCCTTTTTTTGTTTTCCTTTAGGAAACAAAGTCACCATGTCGTCTGCACTGTTGCCCAAGCCACAGATGCGGCGCCTTTTGGCCCGGAGGATGAAGTTTCACCTCTTTGGGGCGTTTTTTGTGTCAATAGGATGTGCAGCTTTATACAAGGTGGGCTCCTGTAGTCATTTAATTATAAACTGGTCTCGGTAGAGTGTTTTAAGAATTCATAATATTTTTCTGTTGAGTTTTGGTTGAGCTCTTCATCAGAAAGGTTTAGTAATGTATTTTTGTAAGCGTGTTTCCAAAACATAAATAAATCCTTGTAATCTTCATTTGAAGAAATGATGTGAATAACCTGGTGCTTTAAGCTGTGTGGTCAAGATCACGCAATCCATGACAACTTAACCTGGAGTATCCCAGTCCCAGGCTGCTCTTGACTATTGACTGATGCACATTAACTCTAGATGGTTTGTGTGTCCTCTGTCACGTTATCCTAGACTCAAAGTTGTCAAAGTCTTGCCTTCTCTCTTGACTGATTTCAGAAAACTTGGTCTTAAGCAACTGGGGAAACCCATCCTTCACACTGAAGATACCAGTGTGGGAAGGGCTGGTGTGATCCTTTTGTCCTCTCTGTTGAAGTATCATGTGGAAATGGAGCATTACATTTACAGAAAAACACATTAGGGGTTGGTCTTCTGATAAAGATAAGAGCAGGAGTTGTTCTGGAGTGCCTTCACTAAATAATTTTGGGATCTCATCAAAGAAAACACTGTGAATTCCTGTGGAAGAACAGGATCTTGGTTTGCCCATTGAACTCAGGCATATACTGTTTGCAGCACAAAGCTATATAAAGTGACTGGAAATGGAGGCAATTTCAGGTTGCTCATGAAACCTAAAACTCAGAGCAACAGACATCTATCAGAAAAAATAAGCTTGCACAGTTATAGTGCAGCAAGTACTCATCACATCTGTTAAGAGGTAGAGAAGCTTGTTTGTGGCCAGACTCACAGTAAAAATTTTTAATAGTCTCTGGTTGGGTACCTTGTTTGGCATCTCACTGTAATACCCTGGTAAGGTGGCAGACTGTACTTAGAACAAGTAACATGGGTCTCAGTAGTGATTTATTTTGTTACTTCTTAGATATTGTTGCACAAACTCACCTTGGACTTCTCTTCACATCTTTGGGGGCTTTTTGTGCATATTCCTGTGCTTCAAGTGAATGAGTATCCAAGGAGTCAGGATTGTGTCTTTTTGTGTTGATGAGCTGTAGGAGTGGCTTGGAATTTGTAGGAGTTTGTAAAATTTTACCAGACTTCTACAGTTGGCTTACAGTGTAACTCAAATACAGTATTTCAGTTTAGGATGCCATTTTATCAGAAGTTAGTTTTGCAACTGCCCACAGGCATGAAACTTGCCATAATGAGTTGTTTTATGTATGAAACTATTAGCAGGGAGGGTGTTGAACAGTTGAGTACCAGTGTAGATGCAATAGTTTTGGATCTTAAACGTGTGATGTGCTGCTTTGTACTGGACTTTCTTTTTAAGGTTTACTTCAGACATTTCTCCTAACCAGTGGTCAAGTAGCCTGAACTGTGGATTTTAACAGGAGCAAAGTAATATTTAATAGTATCAGCTAAAGGCCTTTTAGAATAATATCCACCTATAGAAATTATAGCACTATAACAAAAAAACAACCCTCTCTCTAAAGCTTTGCAAGCTTTAATTTTCTGTGTATTGCTTTCCAGTTTGGAATTGCTGAACCCAGAAAACGAGCTTATGCAGAGTTCTATAAAAACTATGATGCTATGAAGGACTTTGAAGCCATGAAAGCTGCTGGTGTGTTTGAGTGTGCACCACCCAAATGATGGTAAGATACATTTGCAGGAAATAAGCTATTCTGCATTGTAACAGGAGTGAGATGGTTTGTGAGATGTGCTTCTGTTTGGAGGTTCTTCCTCTTTTTTCAAATTGAAAGAGGTTCCCAAACAAAAAGGATACCAATTGCACTTAAGAGACCTCTGGGTAATAAAACCATGAAGAAATGGGGGAACTGAGGACTGGGGGGCAAGGACAGCGTAGAAGCTCCTGAATACCTCTTGGGTATTTTTTTTACCTTGTGTAATATAGGACACAGAGTGGTGATGCCAGGCCTTTGCTCTCCTCATGCAGCCATGGAGAGGAGACAGAGCTGTTGTGTTAAACGTGAAGGCTTCCCTGATTCCAGTGTTATGTTGATGCTGTCGCATCTTGAACTGCTTAGCTTGGGGCTGTCTCTATCAACTGCTTACATACTTGTGGTGTACAGTGAGTGAGAAAATGGAGAGGCTGTTTCTCTCTCATGGCTTGCATCTTAATGCAAGAGACAGCTTCTGCACATCCTTTTGTATTTTGGAGTTGGTGAGAGGGGGAAGATAACTAGTCATGGTGGAAAAAACATTTATATACGCACACTATATATATTTAAAAAATCGCAGTGACATACAGCTCTGTGCACTGATACTGACATTTTTTTGCCATGCTGTATTAAGCTTGAATAGAAATTTGTTCACAGTACTGTTTCTCCAGCACTTGCCACTGCCTTTTGTTTGAAGATTGCTCAACTTTGTTCTCCCTCACTTTTTAGCACCAGGAAAAGGGTCTTGATTTCAGCAGTGTGTTGTAGTTAGTAAAAACTACACTCAGTAAACTGCACAAGCTGATGTGACAACTCAGTCAAGAGTTTTTCCACCTTTCTTGATGCAAATTTTTTAAACTGAGTTCTCTGCTTCTCCTAAAATGACTTCAGACTAATGTAGAATGATAGCTTTTTCATTCTTTTGGAATGTTTTCATATTGTGATCATTACGTGATAATCTGTGGCTCTAATTATCCCGGACAGCTGGATTTTCTCAGCCTGTTTGCATGAAGCAGCAACATTGAATGAAAGATTTGTACTTAACACTATTAATACTATATTCTGTTTTATGACAGTCTGCAGCTATGTGGTTTCTGCATAACACAATTACATAAAAAGCCCAGAGCTCCATCTCTTCTAAAAAGTTTGGAAAAAAAGAAAAAAAACACACCTGTGTCAGTCCCAGTTNTTTTTTTTTTTTTTTTGAGAGTGGGATACTGCTGCTCTTTAGCTATGACTGCAACAAAGATAAGTAATGAAATAATAAATTCACCTGGTTTAAATTTTGGTAATTGTGTCTCTGGTTCAGTCCTATTGCTAATATATAGTCACTTTTAAATTTCTTTAGACACTGGAATTGCATTCTTTAGTCAGGTGGCCTTCATCAGTGTATTCTGAAGGGCCATCTGGTGGTAAAATCATTTGAAACAAACACTGTCAACAAGGATGCATGTTGAATATTTAATTGGAATCACAAGCAGGATTTTTTAGGTGCTCAGTAAGCTTGTGTTCCTATTTTCAGATTAAAAAAAAATGTGCACCTGTTAAAATTAAATGTTTCCTAAACATTTCTTCCATTTCTTTATTGTACTGGCTCAAAAGAAAATATGAAAGACAAATCTTTTAATTTGATTTTGACTTGCTGATGCTTCTTATTCCTTAGCCTGTTTATAAAAGAACAGATATTTTTCACTCCTTCATAGTAGAAAGAGATTGTTTTTAGTTGTGCCTGCACGTGAATATAAAAGTAGAGGAGGAAAGCAATGCCAGTGTTTCAAATGTTCTATAAAGACTGTGAAAAGGACAAGTACACAGAACAGATGGAAGACATTTTCAGTTGCCTCAGTAGTTTAAATCTTAGCTATGGAGGTTGAATTTGATGCCTTTTTTGGTGTTGTTGCCTAAAGAGTACAGTGGTCATGCACACACTACATCTCCCATTTTATTGGACTATATTCTGTATGTAACAGTAAATACTGTGGCTTAACCTCACTGAATGTTCACTCTGGAATCATTACTTAGCCCCAAAATTGAGGAAAAGGTAGGGTAGGCAGGGAGAAGAATTCACTAGTTAAGGTTGTAGCAGGATACTCTGCTGGGTATGTGGGCACCTTGGCACCTCAGTGTCCCATGGACTTGGCATGGACTCTGTGGGGATGCTGACAAGGGCAGGTAAGCCCCAGTACAAATCTGAGGGGTGTCCCACCTCTGCTGTGTGCTCAGCCATGGAATAAAGGGGTGAGCTCTCAGTTTGGTGCTAACCACTTGCATGACTCTTGTCATGGAGCACAGCTGGTCTTGGATGGTGTTCAGTATAATGGGGAGAAGCAATTTGAATTTGGTTTTCTTCCTTCCTTGGTAGGCTGCCTGCACCACTTGTTTCCTCTCTGGCTCCTATCCGAAGGCTGCATTCCTTTCTCCTGCAGGCCCTCAGCAAGACTGATTCAGTTACCAGTGCAGCATATGTATAGTGAATCTGATGTGCTGTGCAGTGTTGTTCCAGCTCTTGATTTGTTCCATGTTTCACTTCTGTTTGCCACATGAAGGGTGTATGAATCTTAAACCATCAGGAAATAACAGGGGGAATTCCTCTAGACTAAACTACCACATAAACATTTCTTTCTGTTGCACTGCATTCATACATACTAATATGTTTACTTAGAGCGTGAAGTTTGTCCATCATAACTTAATATTTTTTTATCTTGCAGATTCCCTTCAGTCCAAGGAGACTTGATGACCGAACCTTATTTGTTCACTGAATTGTGAAGTGTAATGCACTGCAGTGCATGGCACCCTCTAATGTAACTCAATAAATAAAATACATATGTCAGTGGCACTTACTTGTCTTCATTAATGTAGAAATGCCTAAAGGCTCAGATGCTGGAAAGAATTGCGGAAAGCCTTCAGAAACTGCTCAAGATGACTAAGTCTAATTTTCTTTCCTCCAGGAATTATTTGCATCTCTGTTTTGGCCAAATTCCACATTTGGTAACACAGTATATCCCTAAGCGGTGACAGGTAGGTTGTCCCAGCTGCTGGTGGGAATACGCAAGAGGACAGATGTAACAGGAAGGGAGAGGATAGATTTCTGGAAGGGTTTGTGGTCCCTCTGGCTTCACAAGGTGAGCTGACCTTGAGAGGAAAGAATTTGGAGAGAATTCTGGAAGTACACTAGCCAACCTTCTTGTCTTTTTCTGCTGTCATCACTGTACTGCCTTCCTTACAGCAGCAAACTGTTACAGCAAATGCCTGTTCTTATACATGGTAGTTACTCTAATTGGGAAATGGCTTCAAACTGCAGGTATGTTCATGTATATTTGATATACAAGGGGAAAGGGGGTAGGGGCAGACAAATACTTCAGGAGATGATGGTAATGAAAATCTTGGCATGCTGCTTTTAGAATGTATCATCACCTTTTCACTATCTGGAAGTAGTCAGCTAAGCAGTTTGGATCTGTGCTATGTTCTGTGCAGTCTGAGACCTGATAGCTGTCAGTGAGAACGGGCTTTGTCATTGCCTGTTGCTCAGGGTGAAGGGGGTATTAGGACTCCAGCTTTTGTTTGCTGAATGTGGGTAGTAGGAGAGCAGTCTAAGGCTGACTGCATGAGAGGACGGGAGGTTTTGTATGAAGCAGCATGACAAATTAGGCCATCTGTGTTGTATTTGGAGGTCTTCAGTTCAAATCCTGTTTGGAGTAACTCTTATTATTTTACATGGATCATTAACTACTTAACACTTAATAGGTATCCTTGAACAACATTTGGACGAGTGAAAGCACGTAAGTAACGTATGTGATCCAGAACACTTTTTAGAGCAACATGGGATTTTCTTTAAACTTGCCAGTGCAGTGCTTCCTTTAAGCAGAGAAAGAATTTGACATTAGTGGTGCAGGGGAAACCCATCTTGTAATCAAAAGACCCCTTCTCCTGTAAGTGTAAACCAGAGCTTAACAACAGCAAATGATACCCATTTATCTTCCCAGTGTACAGTATAAACATTGTATGCCATTAAGTACAGACATTTTCTCAGGCCTGTGCAGGTTTAAATAGCCAGTGGTCTTCAGTCATAATGACAGCTTCAGAGGCAAAGAAACTTGCTACTGCCAGGTGTGCAGGCTAATAGACATGACTTCCCTTGCAGTTTCAGTCCCTCTGTTCTTCCCAGTTGCTATGAATTAATTTACTTTTAAATTCTAAGTTTCTTCTAAACCGTTGTAGCCAGCAGCAGTTATTGTAGTCTGTGTTCCTTCAGTTACCAGCACATGTTGAGAAAGAAACGAGAGTTTTGTGATGGAAGGTGGTTTTTGACCAGAGATGTCTGGCTGAATGTATTCAACCAAGAAAGGTGAGCTTTAATTTTTTTGGCTGTGCTTTGAGAATATGCAGGCTGTAATTGTGCTGTCTGCATACATTCTGTTTTCATGCTGGATGCAAGGCAAGTGCTTCCCTTCAGCAGGCAATGCCAGCCAACCCATAGGTTGCATTCCTGTGGAGTAGGGAGGGCAAAGCTGGGTACCAAACCTGCTTTACTGAAATCAGCACCAACCCACCAGTTTTTTTTTTTTGCCTTTGCCAGCAAGAGTTCAGCTAATTCTGTGCTGACAAAGAATGGAACTGGGACTTAGCATAGTACAAGTCTTGTGAGTTAGACCCTAATCAGTTGCTTGTTACAGGGTCTGGCATGCTGGTTATAGGAGATGCAGGACTGAAAAGGCATGTTTGTCAGTTCTGAGACCATCCCGACTGTCTAAAGGTTTTTGCTACATTTATGCATAAAATAATATATAAGAAGGAATTATTTGACCTAAACTACTTTGGGAAAGGTCTGTCTGTATATAAGCCTGGCCATGCCTTCAAATTTTTTGGCTGGCTTGCTTTATTCTCAAGTGTTTGAGGAGTGATTGATTGTTCTGGAAGCAAACTAAAAAGATAGATCTGAAGTTGTGAGCTTTCCAGGTCTAAAGAGCATTATGAGAGTAGGTATGTTTTAGGAGTACACATTGCAGTGCTTTAGCAGCTAAGTACAGGCAGCTGCTCTTTGGACAACTTTGTTTTCATACTTCACACAGCTCATACGGAGGAGAGGCTGATTTATGTGCCGTCTCCACTCGTTTCCATACATGTGGTCAGGAGGGGGAGAAAGAACCTGCCTAATGCAGTAAAGATGCAGCTCAATTCACTGAAGAAGTGTGTAATTTAAGCAAGTGTTTATTCCAGGAGACTGTAATTCAGGAAAAACACAAATGTATTTCAAATAATGGCTGCAATCTGCAAACTGTTAGAAATGAAACTGCTGTCTCTCATTTTTTACAGGTGTGTTTGCATCCCCTTGGTTTGTCTGTGCTGCATAAATAAGGAACAGATTGGTCTAACTCAAATGGTGACTACAGTACTGTTTTGATTCGGTTAGTCAGAAAAGCATAGAACTTTTCAGTACACATTTTTTGGCAAGCTAATCATCAGTTTTTACTTCCAAAGCATTGTCATGATCTATTGCATTTTCTGGTACACTACAAAGTCCAGTGTTTAACCAGAATCTAACAGGGTCCACATGAAAGCTTGTACATTAGTCTTGCTGTTAATGACCAAACAGCTCACAAAACCAAGTATTATAGGAATAGCTTTATTATCTTTAAACAATTCCATTATATTACAATTTATCCATCAAAATGCAAAATTAGAATTATTAAACAATTTCCATAAAATATTCAGGAACGAAGCATGTGTGTGTATATACATTTACATTTTTTAAATAGTGTTATTTAAACAATGACTAAGTTATTAAATCACTGTATGAAATGTTGATAATGGATGGGCTTGTTTCACAGTCAGAAAAGGACAGTGCAGACCCCAGGCCCCAGTATTCTCAGTACATGAGAGACACAGCTTTTAGAAATACCTTTTAACAAAACAACTCACAAGAAAAACATTGCAGTTACTACATTCTTATTTACTGTGCATTTGGTCATATCAAGTATGCATAGAAGTTATTACTATAAAGCATATGCTCCAAATGGTGATCTGATGTTATTCCAGTTTTTTTCTCTGATTCCAGCCATGTTCAGGAATCGCCACACAAAACTCATGTCCGTAAGCACACAGAAATGGGAGAAGAGTTAACATGTGTAGCTGAAAACCAAGTAAGCTTTTGGGTTTTAAAATAAAACTGCCATAGCCAGATTTGGTTTATAAAGTCATCTAACTGTGCCCAGAGACAGTGATTTCTGGTCTACTACAAGAAATACAGGTATTTAGCGTATATTTGTAAATGTATTGTGATGGCATCATTAACTATTAATGTAATTGGTGCCTGTGGGTCCATAGTTTTCAATCTACTTGGAAAAGAAAAAGCTCACTTATCTTAGTACACATTTGAAAGGTCACGTTTCTAAATATCCCTGTTTGAAGATGATAAGCATAAAATGAACTGGGACTGAAGGGAGCACATACAATGTAGTGGTGGCAGATCAGAAACCAGCAAGACCCCACAAGGCTGTACTTAGCACCTGCACATCTGGGTTACATTGAGCTCATGGATTTTAAGGAGACAGCTCTGTTTCTTAAATTTTTGAACTGCATGTTACTGGCTTCCAGCTAACGACCAGACAACACACAGTCATACATACATTGAAAGTACTTCTGAAAATTTGATGGTGGATAAAATAAAGTTTCTGTATACAGACAGTTTTAAAAATAAATTCACATTGTAGTTCACATTTTGTCCTCCAAACCACACAAAGGCACTAGTTTACATTACGGACTAATGTCCTGCAAAACTTCAGTCAAATAAAGGAAGCTATTTTAAGGTTAAAGTGGTGCTAAAACCCAGCTGTCACTAGTAACTTAAAACAGCCACACTGGGTTTTTCCAGATTTAGTGGGGGAAAATGTTTTGCCTCAGGACGCACATGTTGGGGGAGCATGAGTGTGGGGGAAAGGCTCAGCCTTGAGCAAGATTTTACAGCTGAGTTATAAACCTGGTTTATAACAGAAACTGGCAGATCCTAAAAGATGATATAGAGGTATTGATACACATTTGTGTGTGTGGCAAAAATGTCCACATGCACGCAGTTTATCCCTATTCTCTAATTTTTGGTTACTGAAAAGAAAAAGGATTTTGATTCTGCTATAGTCCAAGGCTGTTCCTTCTCACTTTATTCACTTGCCAGAACACTTTCCTTCCAGCACTAGTATTTTGGCTAGGGTGCAGGAATGCTGTCAAGATTAGAAAAGCTATTGGGCTTTGTTACCAATTTCTACCTCCTCAAAAATTATACACATCTCTACTTGATGTGGGTTACTGCAGAGAAAGCATTACCTTCACACTGGCACGGCATTACTGTACTCACCACCAATAACTATTATAGCTATTAATTAAATCCTTTCCTCAAGGCCTTGTTTTTCACCATGGTGAATTTGCTAATGAATACTTGGGCAAAATTTGGATCAACTACGTACTGGTAGGTTTTCGTTATAGTTGGGGGCTGTTCAGCAGCCACAGTTTGCAGTGCTGGCCCTGTGGAGGTGCTGGGAGTGAGGTGGTAAGATGTCTTGGTGATGTACTCCACCAGGCGGTTGTACTGTTGTTCTGATAGTCTCTCTCTAGCTCCATCAGCCTGAAATCAGAGCACATGAAACAATTAGTGACTGAGTAGTAAAGACAATAACTTCCACATTACTCTGTTAAGAATCTTCCTCCCTGGAATCTTCTTTATAATAGTTAAAACCATTTTTTAATCAACCATGTTTTCCCATAGATTAGTCCTTGGTGAATTAGTCTCTGCTGTTTTGGACACTTCCAAGAAGCTCTGTGTAGAAAACTTAAGCAGTATCTTTGAGAATTTCATGGATGGACACCTTGGTCATGAGTAGAACTTTACAAAAGATCAACTCTTTGTAGACAGTAAAAGCATCTGAACCCCTTTCAGAAAAATGGCAGTAGCTCATGGAAGTGCCTACCAGATAGCAATTCTAATTAGCAAAAACATTTTCTCAAAAAGTACAATTAAAGACAGCCCACAGCTAATATCTGGACAGTTAATTTTAAGTCTTATTTGATTTAAAATAAAGACTAGAAGCTACCTTCCTGTTCTATGGCAGGACATATCCATCTGCTTCTGATAACAAAAAATCCCCATTCTGAGTCAGAGGGCCCACACAAGGACATTGTTTTAAACAAAAGGGCTTTACTAAAGATGATTTGGGCATTTAGTTTCTGGAGAAGACATTAAGGTGTCTGTGCAAACTCCCACCAACACGAGTTGGGAAGACTCCTCTGAAGAAATCCCTTTTCTGCAGGCTGAAATAACACAGAGGTTCAAGGCCCCAGCAAGAAGGATGCAAGAAACCTACCTAAGGGAAAAAGTACAGTAAATCAAATACTGTTAACAGAAAGGTGGCATCCTCCATATGGTTCCAATCAGGGAAAGTATTAGATGAAAAGCTGTGGGCAAACCTGGCTTTGGGAGATCAATCTGCTGTGCTCTTTTTTTTAAAAGGAATTGAAGATGACTACGACTAGCTTGAGAAGGGAAGGCAAGCAGGCAGGCATCAAGCTATTGCATGGGTTCAAAAGAACTGTATTTCTGTCTACTACAGTAGAATGACTAGCTAAGTCATTCAGAACAGAAATTATTGCCAAAATATGCCAACGAACAGAAAGGCAGCAGCTATCCTAGGGCTATGCTTTGGTGCTTCTTTATTTACAACTGCTGACCAGTTTAATTTTTTCAGGGTTTAAAATGTCTTTGTTGGGCATCACACTAAGGATTTATAGACTGCTGTCTTCTGCAAGTCTTTCAAGGAGTTTTACATGTCTTACTAGATATGATGGTATTTTCAAACTGCCATTGGAGTCCACAATCAGTATCTCGCCACATCTCTGGACTGCAAGACTCATCTTAAATACACCGTTGCTTATTTGAAGAAAGAATTAATATGATTGATGGATAGTGACAGGTGTCACACTCACTTCAAAACAGTCCCTTCTGGTTTTTTACTATGCCTTTGGAGATGGATTTGCTGCTCAGCAAGTAGAAACACTCCTGCTTTCAATCATCATCACAAAAATGCTAAAGGAAGCAGGCTCAAGAACACGCTCAGAAGCTCAAGGTTGAACCCTATGCCTAGAAACAGAAGTGATGAAGTGGGCAGAGGAGAGTGTCGTTTCCATGAACGACCTTAATGGAGGGAAAAATCAGAAGGCAGACTCTGCAGCAGACTCACAGCTAACAATGGAGAATGGTGTTTGAACCACGTCTTCAGGCTGGTGGCTCAGTAAAAGTATCTCAGGAGTCAGTCTGTTTCACCAGTTGAAAGGAAAGAAATATGCTGAAGTACTACCTGTATAAACTAGATTTTAAGTTATGGGTAAATCTTGCCTGTAGGTGGCTCCACACCTTTTCCTGATTTCTCCTCAGGAGGTAAGCCCAGGGGCAGCTGGATTCTGCCTCCACACTGACCAGGAGACCCAGTGCTGGTATCCCACTCACCTACTCTTGTGAACCCATTCTTCATTCAGCCCCAGGCTCTATTCCACAGATACAGCATTATTCAGGAGGAAATACTAACTGTTCTTGGATGGTCTTACAAAGTAACTGGGACCCTGCTTGCTTCTAGATGGTTTAATCTGTAACTAACTGTCTGCTTCTGCAGCCACTTCAGTTTAGCTTATATTGTCAAGACAAGAACAGAAACCTGGAATTGCATCTTTCCTAAAAGGGACCTAACATTGTCACTAAGTGCCCTTGCCCATGGCTTTACACAACTATCATGTTAATATCCAGACCATTCAATGGTTCAAAACTTACTCAAGGGTTGCTTAATGCACCTGCTAGAGGAATAGTACAGATATCATACCCTTTCATGCTGGAAGGCCATACTTTTGGGTTATAAACTCCAGAATTTTTCTAAAATTCCTCCCATTATGGCTTACAAAGAAAGCCCTCAGCAATTTTGGCTGCACAGAAGATACAGCACCTGTGCTGGGCAGTCTGGATGTGCATGTAGCACTGCTGGGCTCCTCTGTGCACACCGACTAAGGAATCTGGGTCTTAAGGGGCTTTTTTATCATGCTTTGAAAAATCCAGAGACTGGGTTTTAGTTCTAAAGATGATAACATGTAGCACGATCGTGAAAACCCTGCTGCAGATTATCACAAAAAAATTCTGGAATTTGTTGTCTCCTTGATACTATGAGCTATACCAAGAGCAGCTGGAAGAGCAGGCATTTGGAGCTTGACATCTGTCTGGAAGCAAGTAGTGTGTCAATTACTTTGGAAGATAATCCAAGTACAATTAATGCTTCCCTTTCAATAACAATATTGTCAGTGCCAGAGTTTTCAAGAATCCATCCAGGCTATTCCTGGCCAGATGGATTAAGTTATATATTGTGGAGGCGAACAAGCCATCAGGCAAACCAATTGCTGAAGGAGTCAAAACATGCTCTATAATATCTCTGGTGATTACAGCTGTAGAATAACTCATGTTTTGTTTCCTAACTGTTCCAAGAAGCTGAGGAGAGGGAATGGGAGAAACTGTTTTGGGCAGAGCTGAAACAAAACTTTTGGCAATTATTTGTGTGAGCAGGATACAAAAAAGTGGATTTTTGTAACACTGTAATGAAATGTTTAAATTTGTTGTATTAGTTCTAGCATTTTGGACTAAATTAATCAGAAAAATAGAATTTACATTTGGTAACATTACCTCTGTTTTGCTAAACTCATCATAATATTTTGGTTGACTTGACTGGGCATTTTTCAGCTAAAAATTCTGTCCATCTTCACTAATGTCATCACACACAGACATGTCTGCACTTTAGCTGAGGACATCTCCAGTGCAACAAGATGGCCTAGTTTTAATCTTGAGGAGCTGTGCCTCTTTAGGTGTAGGTCTGCAGCTCGGAGGCTGCTCATCTGCAAGTCACAACTTGTTCCTCCTAAGGTTCCTTTTCCCAGTCACATCCAAAGAGTTTTTAGAAGCTCCTGACAGGGAGCTGAAGGGGAGGCTCTGGCTGCCATCAGCACTGGTGCTGCATGTGACACCCCAGAAGACCACAGAGCTGACATGTTCAGCTGCAGAAGGGAAATCACTGTATGAGATCTCCCAATCCACTAAGGCAAAAAACCATTGTAAACATTAATTACAAAAGAATTTTAGGTAACTCTAGGTAATTACTAAAACTATATGAAGCTTTTAGGAATCTTTCATGGTGTAGCTGCCTCAACATAAAAAAATCCAAACTCTGTTTATTCTGGGCTCCCTTAGTTCCAACTGCTCCTTCTTACAGCACATTTCTTTACATTTTTACGCAAATTTCAGATCTGCATTCTGAAGGAATACTTTGCCAGGTCTGTTTTGCGCAGCATCAGTCAACTTTTGCTATCTTGCCATGACTGACTGTGCTGTACCAGGGGCACAGGCACTCCTCACAGCTTTTACCATGCCATACGTTTCCACTGCATGCTTGAGAGCCTGCATCAGCAAAAGGCGCTGTACTGAGGCTGGGTGGCTCAAGGCTCACAGCTCCTGGTGGTGCATTGCTGCACCACTGGAGTAGCACTCCCATATTTCTATCTAGAACTTCAGAGAAAACCCATGTATTTGGCCCAGTACCTCCAAAGGAGGCCAATTTAGCAGTGTAACTAGCATGTGTATGTGGGAACGCTGGACTCTGCACGTGCCATGTCGGGTCGCTCTGTGCATTCAGAGGAGCCACTTGCCCATAAATCCTACACACTCCCAGCTGCAGCAGCTGTGGGGACTAGAATTGGGCTCCCTGTCTTTTGCCTTCCCTTCTCCCAGACAGGCAGCCCCTCTGCACCCTTCATCACTCTCTGGAAGCAACCTGTGGGCAAGCTGCCTTTCCCCCACAGCAGCAGTCTGCTCCTCACCCCGTGGATAACCACATGCAAAGACAGAAGCTATCATACCCCAGTCTACTAAAAAAAGATCTGGGTTGGTTCTAAATTTAGGGTTAGGATAGGTTGAGTGCATCAAATGCCTCAGGAAGAACATTTTTTTCCCCCTTCCCTCTGGGACAGTAGCTCTGGACTGAGCAGGATAGTCTGGACTGAGTCTGATGTGTGCCTTCTCCAACCACTCAGGACTCAGGAACAAAAAAAGCTAAGCTTTGCCCACTTGCATCAAAATTTAAGTAATTCCTCATGTAGTTTTGTGATGAGGCAAGGCAACTTCAGTCAACAGTGCTCTGTGAAACTGAGATTAGTGGAAAGACAATAAATGTAAATAGAGAATTCAGCACTAAAAAAAGCTTCCACAAAAATATTCAAGTGCTGTCATGACAGAGATTAAGTCCTTGCTCTGCTGGAATCAATGGCAAAACTCTTCAGTCACTTCAGCAAAGTTAGGATTTGACTGAAGGTGCTCCTACTTTTTGTCATGCCTCCTGCTTTATGAGGTTTTACATGTTCTTTTCTTACCTTTGAAACAGAAATTTCTGGTATAGCAGTCTGTGAACTACCTAACAAACTTCTATAAAAACAACTGGGACATGTTTGTTTTTGAAATGCTGTCTCATATGATCCCACTTGAGAATTTAATACAATAAACATTGTTTCCCGAAAGTGCAAAAATATAACATTCTTCTACCATTAAAAGAAGATAATTCATCCAAACCTCAAAGTATTCAAATGGCTTAGAGATCCTTCAATATGAAGATTTTATGCTCTTACTGGCAAACACTCGGTGCATCCAATCTCAAAAAAGAACTGCTCCATTTTAAAGTTAGCATTTGCAGAAGGAAGAGCTAAGGAAGCCAAGCAAAACCACTGTGCTGCAAGTGGCACAGTAAGAAACATGCTGAAAGGAGCATCAGCACCACTGAACTGCTAACAGAACTCACAGAGGAGTAAAAGGAACTGCTCTTGCTGGGACTTTGTAGGCCCAGGCAGCAATACTGACTTGCCAAACAGCAAACACCCTGTGCACATGTAGGCATGAGAACCTTTTCAGAAAAGAGGGGGGTGCTTATCAAGAACCCAGATTTCCTCTACCTTTTCCCTCAGAAAATTTCTGTCATAGATATGGTATATCATGATCAATAAGAGAACAGAAGGGAGGAGACACATCCTTTTCATCCAAAGGGTAACACAGCCAACTATAAGGTGCATGAAAACAGCAGGTCTCCTGGTTTGGCACTTAGACCTTTGGCCTCCCAAATGGGTGACTATCCCCCCTGCCAAAAGCATCATCATCATCATCATCATCATCAGTTGTAACTATCTTCGAATGAAAAACATACTCAAGTCTTTACCTCCAAATCAGAAGGCACTCTCTGCTGTTTTAGCTGCACCTTCAGCAGATCTTTTTGCTGATCATCTTCCAGACAATCGATTTCAGTCACGGGGAATGCCTGCTGCTGCGTGTCTTCACTGATGCTGACGACAAAGAGCACCTCTGAGGTGAGCAGCAAGCAGCCTTCATGCTGCTGGCCTGATCCACTCACAATCATGACATCTAAGGCCATGTGGACCTCTGGCCTTCCTAGAGATTGCAGCATTTTCCTGCATTATCAAGGGGGAAAAAGGAAAAAAAAAAAAGATGAAAAAAAAAGTCAGTGTTGTGCATCGGATGCTCCAGGGCTTACTTAGATCACTAAAGTGACTTAAGCCTGTAGCTATCACCTAAAGATGTAAAATAAGCGAATGAGTGTATCCAAAACTCCACTACTGAAAGATGTAAGACTTCAGATTTAAAGAATGAATGTGAAATTGTTAGTTATCAAAACTCCTTAATCATTCACTGCAAAATTGGCCTAATATCTGTGCTAGGTCAGCCTATTTCCCATCCTATTTCCTTGATAATAGAAAAATTACCCTGAGAAGTGGCTTAGAGATTCAGTGCAGAAAATAAAGCTATCTTCACTAACAGCTGTTTCTGGAGATGTGCAGTATTTTTCTTGGGCTTGGTGCAATGATAAATATGTAAGAACTCACTGAATGCCATTAAATAAAGATCAGCTCTGTAGTTTCAAAGCTGGATGCAGATCAGCAGCCCATCATTTGCAGATTGGGTTTCTATGCACTACCTTTGTGTTTAATGTTCCTAAATAAATGCCATAACTCAGCCTTTCCTAGGGAAGCAGCCTGTTAACTTGACCACAGGCCAGAACCTATTAATAAACAACGTGGATGTAAAAATGAGCAATTGTCTAAATAATTTTACCAGACATATTTGACGTGGCTGTTTGGAGCCTGCTCAACATGTTGATCATTTGGATGAGAGCGCTGCTTGGGAAGCTGAGAAAGTCCAGCTCCGTGCAAAATACCTGTGGTAAGAGAATTCAGGGGTTTTAGTGCTTGTTTTCTACAGAACAGTTACGTGTTGCAGTGATGTCATCTGTTTAAAGCAGTTCATAAAATCGTGCAGATGTCACATCTTTGGAAGCTGTAGTCAAGATAATTCATTAAATATTACAATGCAAGAGTTGTGCACTTAACCCCAGTGATCTTGCATTAGCAAGAAACAAAAAAAGCCCCACTGTGTGTTCTCTGAATCAGCCATACACTTGCAATCAAGAGAAACATAATGCTCTTGAGAGCCACCCCTTCAGAGCAGGATCAGACACATCACTTAGGATTTATGGAGAAAAAATCAAGACCCTTGTTAACTTTCTTGCTTAATATTAAAATACTTTCACATACGTGTCACGATTGGTACAAATTAGAAGGCAAGTTTGCCTAGATACTGTATTTAAATGTTCAGTTACTTAATCCAGCTGTTAAACACAGATCCATATACATTTATGGGATCTCCTGGGGCATCTGGTTTATTGTGAATTCTTCTTAGTGCCAGCACAGAATGGAGACTACAAACAGCAGTTAAACAGGTTTCTAAAGAGACTCTCCAAAGCTGAAGATGCTACAGTGTGTATGCTTCCAGATTGCCTGTAAACTTTTAATGATGAGGTATGGCCACCAGAAAGAATGAGTGGGTTGCAAAAAAATTCACAAATTAAGTAGTTTTAAAATTTTTTACGTGACAGACATGAAGTAGGTTACACAGCAAGCACTAGTGTTATATGGCTTGGTGCAAAGCTGCTCTCTACATAAATGGAAGAAATTTTCTTTTTTCTAATTAAGCATTCCAAAGGCATTTTTGCATAAGGGTGTCAATAACTTAGATTCCTTTTTACACAATGGACAATAATTTAAACAAAACATCAGTGATGAAAAAAAACCCTTTAATTTTTAGCACACATGTTGATGGTAATACTTAAAAGCATCATCCCAGTTGTAACAGTTGGCTTACTGAGGTTCTCAGCATTATGTGAATGAAAATGTTATTTACAGATGCAGAAAGAGAGAACATGTGTTTATTTCTGTGTGGTCCCCCACACCCCTTGGTCCCCCCCAAGAGGCACAGTCCCACTTCCAATCCAGTTGTGGGTAAGAGTTACTTGAACTTTTGTGTGTTTTCCTCTCACGCACTGTCAGATATTATTGATACAGTTTTATGTTTTTTCCTGGCTAACTCTTTCTGTCACATGCTCATGGAAAACATGATGTCTTATATACCATATCTGCAATGAAAAGTGTCCCTCTACTATTATGAGTCTCTTGATAAAGATGGCAGCAGAATTAAGTCTAGAAAAAATAATGCCCTGGACAGCAAAAACAACACAGGCAGCCAACAACAGAATGATACAGCTTTTATACCTATGGGATGTATAACTCTGGAGAACAGTTGTTATTTATGCTCATGCAAACAAGATAAAGTTAATTTGAAAGAATTCTAATAATTGTTTCGTTATTTCTTTAAATAGACGGATTGAGTTGTGAATGTTGTTGGAAGCATCCTAAACTTAAGCCTTACAAGAACTCCTCATAATCTAATCAACACATCACAAACATAAATATTGCTAGTGATTTAAGTCTTAAATATTCAAGATTTGTCTGGTATGATTAGTGAAGCAAAATTATTGACACATTGTCCTTCTATCAACGGGTCTCTCTGCTTCTCTTCCCTGACTACCTCCACCCACCATTTCCTCTAAACTATACAAAGCAACAGCTTTGATTTATTGATACTGGAAGCAAAGGAATTAGTGTATTTTGATATTTTATTTTTATGTTTTACACTTTTTGGCTGTCCAGAATTGTTCACATCAATTTGAAACGATTCATCACCACTGCCACTAAGTTCTAAGTTTAGCTGGAAAACCCACTTCTGGTTGCTAAAATGTCATCCGTGTATCCAAAGATGGGACTGTCTCCTCATGACTCTCCAGTTTAAAGAGGATGCTCCCACTACATGACTCACTTCTTTCTCCCAGGAACATAACTCTCTCTTTGTGCAGAGATAGCACAACTCTTTCCTTGCCATAACAAAGCAATCTCAAAATAACGCTCTAATTGGATAGAGTGTTGCTGTAATCCTTTTATGTCAAAAACTCTTTTGTAAGCACATATGTTTCTGTAACTAACTCTACTGTATTCCAAGAATTACTTCATGCTTTCTGCATTCTGTGTTTCTGTGGCTGTACATGCCTGATCGGTAACACAAGAGAGAAGCACATGATGGCTCTTAAGAAAAGCAGCACAACATTTGCAAGTATTCGAAATCCTTCTCCAAGTCACACAGCTACTGAGCTGGGGGAGGAAGACACAGCAGGTTGCATTTGAAAAGCATTTTAAAACTGAAATGGAGCTGTTGGATATAGCACAACTCACCGTAGCCCGTCTGGGAGACGAGCTCCGCTGCCCCTCCGATGGGCTTGGTGAAGACGCCCATGATTCCCTTGCCCACGCCCGAGATGACGCCCCGGGCTTTGTGCCCGGCCGACGCCTGGGCCTCGGACACGCGCTGGAAGTTCTGCATCGGCTGGTCCACGATCCCCGCAATCGCACCTGGCCAGAACAACAGTCCCCAGGAAGCAGGGAACATTAGTATCCCAGAGTAACAGGAAATACTACTACTGGAGTAGAGACTGTACCCTACTCTTCTTATACAGCATGTGAACAATGAGCTAAACACTGTCTTAGCTTCAGTTTCAGTTAAATCTCAACTTTTTTTTTTTTAAACATTCAGAGCACCTAACCTTATAGCGTATTTTCCTCTTTCAGCTACTTTTGCTAAATGCTATTGCTGAGTTAGTTGAATTTGGCTCAATATATGTAGCAATTCTGAAAATGTTGAGCTGGGAATAAAATCCTCTGGTTTTAGTCGACTTGAGCTGCTGTGGAAATGAGATTTTCACGTAAGTGTGAGATTGACTTTGTGAGAATAAAAACTGCTTGTATTCGATAGATCATTTTTATATCCTCTTCCACTGCCAGAAATGTTCATAAGCTAATGCAACTTTTGATATATTACTAAGATTAGCAGAATTAGACTTTGAGACTTTTTGTTACTTTTTTGTGAAAACGATCATATTTTACTTTAATGTGCATGGGTCAAACTTTTACAAGTGACACAATGACCTTCCCAGCTTTTAGTATCAACAAAGAACTCCAACTTAAATCTTCCTAAATGTAAACAGGTATGTGAGGTGGTACATTTCTTTGATCTCGAGTTTACGCTAGCCACTTAACCATAGCCATGTCTCTAGTTGTTGTAATTTTGATAGATAAGCTATTTGGAAATCGCTGAGAGCACAAGGATTGGACAAAGTGACACCAGGCTGCCTGATCCGAGGTGCTTTGCTCAGTGAAAACAAGTCTGCAGGCTCCTTGGCCAGCTCTCAGTTTGCACCTGCAGCTGCAAATATCAGGATAAAACAATTATTTAATGAGCAGGACTGAGTGTCACCCTGGTAACCAGGCATTCTCACTGCAACCTAGACATCTTTGAAGATTCTGCTTTGTATGCGGAAGCAAATCCGGGCGTAATTCCACAGATTTGGACAATCACAACTGAGGTATTTGGCCTTGTGTGTTTACCAGCGTGACATGCACTGAGCAGGGAGCTGCTGACTGGCTTTCAGATGGTTTTAGTTACCGTCACTGGATAAATGAAGAAGTTGCTGACTTTGAATAACAGGAATTAATATTGTACTTGTACACTGGTTTTCTGTCCAAAGAAAAGATGGGGGTGAGAAGCAGCACACATTTCCCAGATCCCTGTCCCTGGGATACTATCTATCAGCAATTCAACAAACTTTCATCCCCCGTAAATGCCTTCCTCTCCTCTCCTCTTAAAGGGATTTCTTCCAACTTCTGTATGTGTATCCTTTACTGATGAATCTACAGTATCTTCCCAGAAAATGCTGGTCTGTCTTTAATGTGATGCCTGATTTTTACTGAGCTCCCTCCCTGAAGCTGAGCATGCAGCTGAATGCTCACCCTTTGTACCACCAAAGCCATGAAGCTTCTTCCTTAATGCCATGCCATGGAAATTATACAATTTTCAATTCATTAGTACTTACCAGCTGCTCCTACTGCTTGACTAAAATAATACCCCAACACCACATTACACAATTGGGATTGTTTGTCTGGTCTTTTCTTTTGTGCAATTGTGATGCATTTGAAGGCATAAAACAATACTTGGTGTTCTGCTAAGTTACAATATTACACATTACCCTGTGACCTCCTTCACCCTATCTCTTGAGGTCATTCACAGCAACTGCACTTTCAGAACAGAAGTTATTGCCTTATTAAATGTAATCCACCTAAGTCCTAGCACTAGTAAATTATTTACTGCAATACACTTGAGCAATGTTATAAGGTAATAATAAATAAGAGCCTACTCCAAAGGACCTGTGGTATGCTCCAGGCACTTCTCAGCTGGAATTAGGCCCAGAGGACAAGGAAACAGAATGGAAACTGCTGTGACTGTGTTATATAAGATTATTTATATAGTGTCTCAAATAATATATAGCTTAATTAGCCAGTTGTTTAGTACTTCCACACTTTGTTACTCTGCCATTTTATCCATGCTCTGAACTTGTCTGTGAAGATGTTGCACTTTCGTTCCTCAAATCCTTTTGCAAGTCCTGTTATTCTACCTGCAAAAATATAACCAGTGATCTTCTCTTCCTCTATGCTCACCTTTTGTAATTCCTTATCTCAAACTGTAACTTACTGACGTAACTCATTCATGTGGTGTGACCCACAAATCACATAATACATTATTTCACTGAGGAGTGGCTTGTCCTACCACCCTTGTGTGGGGAATCCAGATCTGTGCAGCTCCTTTCCTGTGTGCATGTGTGGGCAAAGGACAAAAGCAAATAGGCCAAAGGCTGAGCAGCCTTAAAACCCAACAGCAGTGAGACAGTGGTGACACACACGTGAGGTTCAGGGCATGTCACACCAGGAAGGGTGCAAAGCACATGTTCTCTCTGCCCGTGTGACTTGCTGCATTCTAACATAAGGGTTGTGGCAGAAGCACCATGCTGGATGGACTTACCACAGAAGGTCTCTCCCTGCCAGATTTCAGGAGGGTATCAGGGAAACAGAGCACGGAAACACATGTAGTGGTTCCTCCCTCCCCACTCTCCTCTCACACTCTCACATGGTGTCCTACTGCTGTCCCTGTCCTTCCCCTATAAGGTCCCTTGCCCATTATTTTTTTTTACTTAAATGAAACCATTCTTCATTTTTCTTTTCTTCCTTACCCTAGGCATTTGATTTTATATGCATGTCCACATATGTACACACAGATTATGTATGTATAAAGAAAACCTCAATAAAATTAAACACCAAAGCAACAAAACAAAAACATATTCCATTACTGGACCAAAGAAGTTCCAGCAACAACATAACATCTGCTAAACATCAGATGGGGTGCACTCTGGTTAATACATGTTGCTCGGTAACAATAAAAAAGTTACTTTGATAACTACAAAATTCAGATAGTTCGGAGTATATCACTGGATTACTTCAAGAAGAATTTGATTACGGGCAACAACTGATTTGTGCACGGACTGACAAAGTTTGGTGAATGCAGCACAGCTCACAGAACTCAACAAAGCTCGGGTTGCTTGTGACGAAGATATGATTGGAAAAAATCCGTCCCCCCCCAGGAGAAACGAGCCATGCTTTTCCATGAGGCTGGAAGCTGGCCAAGCTGAAACCATTTTGCTTCCTTTTCTTTCCTCTGTTGTCCTTCAGGATTGCCGCAAGCGTTTCACACCAAACACACAGATAAAGCACAGTCTCGGCACAGCAAACATCACATAAAAACGCAGCTCAAAGAAAAGAGCACCTGTTTGCCAAGCATTAATGTATTTTCAGAATCAGTGTGTGGAATAGCGCACAACTTCAGGACTAGCAGTGGCTCTGAGTACCTCTCGTTGCAGACAAGCAAACATGGAGTGGCCCTGATTCAGTGAGAGCTGCACAGCAACAACAGCCACCACCACCCGTAATGACAAAAATCTGAGCCTCTGAAACCCAGGCTTTACCCTCACTAGCAGGACAGCTACACTGTCAGTCAGTGTGACTCAATTCACTTTCCTCAAAAGCAGGAAGGACCAACTGAAATGCCGAGTGCTGTAAAAATTGGCTTTTTGAGTAGTTGTCAGCTTTTCAGTTGGTCAGAACTGCTCAACTTCCTAAAGGAAGGGAGCTACTTTGATACGATATTTTTCACTAGGACCAGTACTTGAAAATAAAGCCTATAGTTTCAATAGTCTCTTCTACATGGTTATAAATTATTATTTTAAGTTTGACCCCATCATGCAAAATGCAAAAGATAGTTCCTTAGTGGGGAGTCAATCATCTAAATATTTTATATACAATTTCACTGCAATTTTGTCTAATCATATAAAAGAAAAAAACACACCTATCATAAGCTTTTGCCTCTTTTCACACACAAATGTTACTAAAATGACCTAGAAGTCTCCCCCAAACTAGAAAAGAAGACAACAGCTGGCCAAAGATAACAATCAAATCAAACAACACCCTGACAGTGCTTGAGTCATTTAAAACGAGACAGGACAAAGCACTTAAGAATGTACCACAGGGAACAACTTGCACTGAGGAGGAGACAAGAGTACATGATTTTGGCCCTGATTCAGCAAAGCTCTTAAGCACATGCTTAAGTGCTCTGCTGAATCAGGGCCACCATGAGCCAGATTTTCAGAAAAATCAGAAAGGCAACTCTTTTTTCTTGGTAGATACCACAATGCATGGGTGATCTGAGGGCTCTGACATGACGGTGTCTCAGCACAAAATCCACATTTGTCATTTTTTTAGCTGTTTGCGTGGGTCAGATGGCTTTTACAAACACGAGAGTACTGTGACTAGCCTAGAAATCTCTTTCACTCATCTCAGTTTTCCAATTAGAAAGTCACAGAAATTATGGCTTCAAATGGTCTTGCTCTCCACATTTCTGTGCTCATCAAACTCTTCATCCTTGTGAAAGAAAACAATTGCAGCAGCTTCGCTTTGCATTGTTATCCATGAAGAACCTCTCAGTGTTTTTAGAGTAAGCATGTCCCTGTTTGTTCCGAATGTGCCGCTGAAAAAAGGCAGCACAGCAATACCTCCCGTTCAACTATGACTGGCTTTTTTCCCTTTGGAAGCCACAATATTATTTAAACTAAATGGTCAGGGCAGAAACAGCCTTCTGACATGTTTGTAAATACTGAAACATAGGTCTATTCTTAGTTTAGGTCTTGACATAATTTATATGAATGGTGTAGAGTATAGAGAGAAAACATGCTCTTTAAAAATAAAAAAAAAATTATGCCTAATACAAATTCAGTGGAATATTTCTGATTTTTCCCTCAGTGAGAGGATCCATACTTGTCAAGCCCAGCTATACAGTAGCTGTAGCTGTTTATCTGAGTGCTTACAGAGGTATTTAGCAGGGAGGAATCCCTAAATAATAACAGCGGGAATAAGAACAAGCACCCCAGCCTGCGGAGTAGCGCTGTTTAAATGCTAATTTGAAACTCTAAGTTTCTAATAAGAAATCTGATTTCTCAGGAAATCTGGGACACTGAAATTGTAACTCCTTTCTTTTGGTTTTGTTTTTACCTCGGGTGTCCTCCTGCCTTGCCACAGGCAGGGAGGTGCGGGAGCGGTGGAGCCGTGCGTGTTGAGCTCCCAGCTTTCCCCAGCTGCAGAAACTCTGCCTTGCTGCAGCCAAAGGGACAAAGTTTTGCTTTTTACTTCGGGCTGTGCAGCTGCCACTTTTAGCTCTGAAGGGCTCTGGTGTGTCAGTGAAGGGGTATGGCCACCATGTTGCTCTTAAGCACATGCTTAAATACCTGAGCCAAGATCACCAACCCATTTCACCAGCACATACACACCCGGCTGACACAGCGCTTCTGAAAGTATAATCTTTCATCCAGCTATTCAACCTGACTGCCCTTAGCCCAATAAAACATGAAGGAAAAATAAAACCTCCTCCAAACTGCCTGTGATTTGCAACACCAGTAACAGGTTACTATTGGGACAGTGGCTACTAATATATGAAAGTTCTCCTCTGTGCACATCTCTCCCAGGACACTCGCTTGCTGGTTTGCAGGCATTATCAAATGACAGTGCTTCACATCATCTAATGTTATTGCTTAAAATAATTCCCAGTAACTTAACCCAAACTTGTAACATTTTTACCACTTCCTCTTTGGGGCTTTCAGGGTTGTGGTTGCAAATTTAGGAGTTGTGTACACTACTGAAGATTAGGAAAGAGGAAAAATCCTTTCAAGCTTCAGCTCTTCTAACCTTTTGCACTGGACTGCTTTCGGTCACTTTGATCTCTAAGAGATTCATACTGTTTAATACATACTGAGGAACTCTGCCAAACAATACAGTTCTGCATTCCTTTGCTGTGTGACAAGTCGAAGTAACCTAGAAAACCCAGCCCCTCACTGCACAACTTCTTGCAGAGACTTTTTCCGGGTTAGTTTTCAAATTTTTAGGTACTATTTTGAAATGGACAGAGTAATCTTCACTTCACTTGGCTGCTTGATGAATACAATTACAAAACCAGGATGATCTGAGTCTCTTTGTAAATAGCAGAATTCCTCATCAAAGCTTACTTAACATCTGCACTAAGTGCGAGTGGTTTTCAAACAAACCCAAGAATCCCGATATCTACAGAGCAGCAAAAACAAGCAGGTTCAGAAGGCATGCCTGAACTCACTGGAAAGTAAAAACACGAGCATGGTGACGTCTTTGTGCTGACTTAGTTACAAGCCATCCTGCCCAATGCAGAATTATTTTTTTTTCCCTCAGGTATACATCATGTACCAGTGAAAATATTATTTCACAAAGAAAGTGCAAGCTCATTCTATATCTGCAATTATTTATCAGCAAAAAACCATATAAAAAGTCACTAAATCTTGAGAAAAAGAAACAGTATTTCATATACATACTGTGAGGCTATTTCACAAGAAAACAACCCAAACCCCCAGAATTTGGAATTATAAGTCACATGTAGAAAAGGCTGGTGAGCAGATTAGAAAACAGTATTATCACTCAACTTGATATTTAATAGTACATTACCTAGAAGGCTAATGCCTAATCGAGAGAGCCCCTGTCTCAGTCCTTCTCCCAGGCTCTCTGGAAGCTGCCTTCTCCATTCTTCTTGTCTGTTGTAATGCTCCTCATCCAGTGACAGCCTATCCATATTCCGAGCAAGACTTGTTGCCAGATTGGTAATTGACGTCAGTGTACCTAAATACATGGAGATATACATTTGGGTCTGGATCAACATGCTTTAATTTAAACCACGGATACGTTGTGTGCCTCCCTGCAACACGGAGCTTATGAGCAGAACAGCAAGTCAACTGCACAGACACCCATGTGCAACATGCTTTACTATTTGTTAAGCATCGCCACGCTGCTGCTGCGCTCCGCGTCACGCCTTTTACATCAGCCTGCTCCAGGTTCGCCTGGCCGGTGGGAACAGCAACTCCTCTGAACATCCGTCCCCAGTTCCCTGACTTCTGTCAGGCCAACCTAAACGCAGGGAGGGGGTGATGGAAAGGTAAACAAATGTTTAGAGAGGGAGCCGGAGGCCGTGTCCTGCGGGAGACTGGGGCGGGAGCTGGGAGCAGCAGCCAGCGGCGGCCGGAGCCACGCGATGGCACTGTTTGTACAGGCTTCACACAGGAAAACTGCTCCTGCTCCCGGCCAGGACACCCCCACTCTCAAAGCCTATTCACATACTTACACGGTTATGACAACTGTATCTACTTCTTTTTTCTTTTTCTGAAGAAATAATAAATATGATGGGGAGACCGAGTGTAGAATTTCTGATGACTAGCAGAAGTGCAGAACACCTTTAATACTTCTGCAGTTATCACATGAAATATTTGCTGAGTGAATCTCTATTTCCCACTGGGAGGTTTAAAATTCTGAAGTTTCTGAAACATTCTCATGCACTGCAGTTAAGTGGTGATCTGTTTAATACATGAGAGTTTACATGTGAGCTTTGTTACCCTTCCCAGCATTTTGCTGCAGCCTAGCAAGCCAAACAAAGCTACAAGCAATATAGTTTAAGACTTTAACACATCCTTTAACAATGCTGGATGACAAAGCAGTAGTTGGAGTAACAAAGTGAAAGCTCTACCTTTGGAAATGTGTTTTACAAATGATGTTGTTCCTCTGGAAACTCCACTGACAAATGCTCCTGGGCCTCTGGTCAGCCCCTCATAGGGGAGTCTAAAGAAATCAGCTATGCCATTCCCTATGCTTCTCACCAGACTAGCTGGGCTCCCAAGAATTTCCAGCGATCCAACGACCCAGCCTGTGTGGAGAAACAAGACATATGTTACGGCCGCAAAAACTGCAGAAGCAGCAGTTGTGAAAAGCTTATTTCTTAATTATCTTTTTCACACTAGAATTCATTGCATTACGAACTTCCTTTGAGCAAAACACAGGAAATAACTCATCCACTATGAATTCAGAAATGGCAATCTTTCATACTTCGTAAATCAAAGAAATCCTTTTGGCAAACTCACAAATAGCTTTAGAATTACTTCCTTCCAGGAGCTTCCCGTATTTCTGCTAAGAGTGTGCACGGGAGGTGGATGCAGGAGCCCCACAGCCACGGAGGAGCGGGACTGCAGGCTCAGATGGCTGGGTTGGCTTTAGACGGTATCAGGCAGCGTTGTGATTTCACATCCTTATGTGATAGAATTGTGACAGGGAGTTTACAATGATACAATGTACTGCTTTACGGGAGTGTGCAGGTCAATTGCTTGATGGAGTGTTAGGAAAAGGGATGCAGATTTTTGACAAGTGCTTAAGAAGTTATTTTAAATCCACCCCAACACTTCTAAGCTGATCATTTTCTTTCAGAGTGCAGTGAAAGCCAGACAAATGTCTTCTGCTCAGTACAGTTGTGTAAACAGCAATGACATCTACATGCTGATTAGGTTACTCATAGGGGAGTATTCCTTATGCATATCCCAGGAGAGGTATCTGCAGATCTGGTTTCCTATATAAACGCAGGGTTGCCAGCAGCTTGCTGGATGGCTGAGCACACAGCATTCTGTTGCTGGAAACCTGTTTGCAGGTCTTGTCTTTCTCAGGCTGGCTGGCAGCAGATTTATTAGGGAAACAGTGCTGCATAACTCTTTTTTTTGGCAGCTCAGAGAGAGCAATTCAGAAATGGCAATAAACATTAAACGGGAACCGCGTGGTCTTTGAGCCCTGGTACCATGAATGTCAACTGGCACTGTCAGAGTGACACAAGGTGTGACAGGGCCAGGAGACTGCAGGATGGACAGACTGGCCTCCTGCTCCCCCAAGAGGGCCCTTGATCTGTGCTCTGCCCTCCTCATTCCCATCTCATCACCGAAAACTCCTGCTATCCAGATGCTTTTCTTGTTTTCTGTTAACCCCTCCCAGTCACTCCTGTGGAAGGCTGAACCATGAAACCGAACAGAAGAAAAAATGTTACTCATATGAAGTGGATTAATCTCATACTATCATTCTAAGCTCCCGGCAAATCCATTATTCTTGTTGAATCTGTCCCACATTTCAGTCCTGGCAGGTTGAGAACTCCAGTACATGTAGCATAAAAAGTGGGAACCAGAGTGGACATAAGGAAGCGGGTGGGATGGACTACAAGAACAAAAACTAAGTGCTACTGGCAATGTGACAAACAGAGCAGCAATACACACTGTGGCCTCATGGTGCCTGCCCTGAAAAGGAGTGTCCCCTGGAAGTCCTTCCCTGCCAGGACCAGGGGAAGCCAGTGCTCCAGGCTGGAACTGCAACTGCCTTTTAATAAATTATCTTTGCCACTGTGTGAAGTGATGAAAAGCTGGAGGGGTGGGAAGGCATGCACAGATGTAAGAGATGCTCTTTCTGCTTATTCTGATCAATATTATTACAACGATCCCTTACAGCCTTTTTGCCCCTAAATATTCTTGGCATTCCTTGTCTCAGGTGGTGGTGTGATGGGAAGGGGCTGCAGGACACTGCAGTTTAGTGCCTTGATGTCCTACAAGATCCCCACCAGGCACCACGCAGAGGAGTTTAACCCCACTCACCTGCTGGGCCAGCCAGCACGTTCAGGAATGAAAAACAGAAAAAAACCAGGAATGAAAGCAGTTAAACACAAAACAGAGGGGTTGCCTGATATCCCAGGGATGTTCTGTTGCAATCTGTCCCTGCCCTGTTGGCTGTCAGGTTTGGGAAGCTCTGGATGGAGTATGCTCACCCTTGGAGAGCTCATGGGAAGAATGTGCAACCTGCAGCATGAGTGACCCTCCCTGGCCAATGCTCAGAGCAAAACAAACAGCTCCTCACTGCTGGCATGGACCACACAACCCAGGGAGGAAGAAGTGGGAGTAAGTCAGGAATAGGAGAATTAGGAACCAGGAATAATTCCTCTATTCACAAGCTCTGTGTGGCATTTACTTTGCAGAAGTACAATTTCCCACAGTATGCTTAGAAATTATATCCACTGACATGAAATACCTATGACTATATTAGCAAAGAGCCACTGCATTTTCTTTATAGGCAGCTACAGGGTTAGGTAAGTGTTACAAACTCTTCAACATAAAGCATCCTCTTTGCTAGAGCAAACACCAGTCAGTACAATTCACCATTTTAATCATGGTGACCCCTTTCAAACAGTATGCTTTAGTTTTAGTGCTTTGAGTGGGATTTAATTATTAACTAAATATATGTTGATGTATTCTCCGGAAGAGAAGTTCCATGGAAGCAAACCTTTCTTCATATTCAAATCTGCTTCATTTCAGGTACATCACGTGCCCAAGAGCAACCGATGGCCTTTGCACTGCTGCACACTGCATGATTAGCACAGGAGGAAAGAGAAAGAGCAGGCTCAGGAATCCCTGCTCAGCATGTGTGCCTCACCTGGGATGTGGCAGATAAAAAGGCAGTATAGCCCCAATTTCCTGCTGCAGTCTGTAACTACTTGTATCACCACTCCCAGCCAGTCATGGGGAGAAGTATTCACACTGTGGGCTGTATCTGGCCACAGTCCCACTGTTAATTACCAAGCAACTTGATTTCCCTTTTTGTACTATGAGATTTAACTGCAAAACAAATGCAACGAGTAACAAAAAGAAAAACCTGCAAATTTTGCAAGCATAATGATACAAGAAAATAATGAATTGGTACACAATGTTCTGGCGCACAACTGTGTACACAGTTGTCACAGTTACCAGTGCAAATCAGATATGCACGCAGGGAAAGACCAGGTCAGCATTTCACTATTTCTGTTTGGAAATAGCTGAAATGCATGTGTACAATTTCGGAAAGAATTTTTCCTCCAAAATCAGGTTGCAGCTATGCTGGCAGCACAAATGGAAGCAGCAGGATCTCAGAAAATCTGACTAGTAGCACTGAAGGAAAATAAATCTCACATTTCATTGTGGAGCATGTTACTTGTGTGTCACTATGGAGGAGTTTCCTCCTGCCTCAGGTTCAAATTCTGTTCTAAGACACATCAGAGACCAAATTTCATGATTCCTAAATTAATATTTAGGGGAAACAGAATGTACCTAATAACCTAAAAAGACTAATTGTTCGCTACTGATCTATATGGGAAAAAGTAATAGCAAACTTCATAGTTTTTGGATCAAAGGAAAACAAACATCTGTGTGCCAGTTTAGATTGAAGGCTGTATGAAGAAAGACAGATTCCTAATCATAAACTGCAGCCAAAAGGAGTTTTAACAACAAAACAACATACAGGGCTATAATTTACTTCTGAATGCAGAGCAACATGCTGAATAATTTGATTAAATGTAGTTTTGGGAAGTTTATGTGAGGAATGTGAGTTGATTCTGACTAGTGCTATAACACAAAATGACAAAACCTAAGCCAGCTAGAATACATTTTTATGCTGTGTTCAGGGTTTTGTAAAGCCTTCAGGCAGCTGGCTAATGTTAGCAAATCTCCACTGGTGTCTGCTCAGTCATTTTATTTCCCTCCTGTTGTATGGCAGGACCTGAAAGGTATCTGAAAATATCATTATCAAGCAGTGTTTGAGAAAAGCAATAATTGTATGGCTAACATCTAGGCTATTCAGCTTGAGAGAGAATCACAGAATCCTGGTCCCTAATAAAAACGTTACATGTTAAGGAAAAGTACTGACCTGCTCTGAAAAGTGCTCCAGCAGCATAATGCATGGCCAAGGCATGGACAAGTTGCCTGGCAGTGGTGAAGATGGGTCCTCGCTCAAACACAGAGAAGGAGAGAGGGGTGTGATCTGAGGCTATATACAGTTTCAGTGAAGCATGAATACTGACAAGTAGATTTACAGGTTGTATTGTTAATTTTCTTAGCTTCACAGGCTTAACTAAAGCTCTGGCATGTTCTCTCACTTGTTCAGGCACTATCAGGGTAGTATCTGAAGTGTTCATGGATTTATAAGCAGTTTTGTTTTCAGGCAGATATGTATCAAACAATGTCTTAATGTAGTAAACAAAGGTGTCTTCGACATACAGCCTAGCTGGTTTGATCTCAAAGCTGAGGTCATTCACATGAAACGTGAAATTCTCTTCCTCAGAAAAAGCAATGCAGAGTTTTATAAAGCACTTTTCCTTGTAGCTTTCCAAATCTTTGTTACACACAATCAGGTTGTTCACTCTTGACCACTGTACAGTCTCATTTTTCTCTCCTTGGCACAGCAGGACTGCAAAATGGAAATTGGATTTGCTGTACAATTGATTGTCCAGTTGCAAGTCTTCACAGTACACTTGGAGACTATGAAATTGTGGGATGCCTTCCATGGATTCCTGCTGGAACTCCTGAGACAGGGAGCTGGTGGCTGGGGCCATGTGGAGGAAAACGTTGTCTGCTGTGAGACGCAGAAGTTCAGATGATACTTTGTGGTTTGTAATATCATCAAATGCAGCAAGACTTAACTGACTGATGAACATTTTCAGTGACAGGGTCTGCTCTTGACTTCTAGATAGGAGGGAAAAGAAATCCTGTTACTTCATGCATTTTGAGGTTACCTGGCACCTTGCTTTCTGGAAAAGCCATCAGGAGAGATGTTCTCTATAATACATGGCAAACTCACTGTGCAAGTCTCATTAATGTTAATGAGATGTGACAGCCTTAATTACCACAGAAGGTACCACCTGGAGATCTTCTAAGAAATGGGATAGTAGACATCTATGCCAGGCTTTTCTTTCTTTTTTATCCATCAGCAGGACAGTTTGGACAGGAGGGTCTCTATGTGCACAGTAATTGCCTATTACATTTGCCACAGAGCCAGATATTAGAGCAAACAACAAATAGAATTTTCTGATAATTCAAGCACAGCCCCAGATGTTTCAATATTTTTGGAATACTGAAGGCTGCTATTAAGGATAATTCATTTCACATCACTTGCTGTGAGTGCCCTTCAATGAAACCACCACAGCCTTTTTATACTGATGGCACTGGGGGCCTCCCCCCTCCAGTGTTAGCTGCCCGTTGCCAAGTTTAACTAGCAAGTTGGCTATTCTGTACTGCCAATGACCAGTTTTTCTCGGGAATTAATACTTAATTACAGGGCACAGAAAAACAGTACAACACATTTCACTCTAATTGTAACAGCACTGCTGGAGGGCAGGTATTCTGCCTCTTGGAAACAGGTAGTATTATAATGGCACTTGAATGAAGCTGAGCACCAGGTTGTGGTGTGTTATGGCAGTGGGGAAGTCTTCTAAAGAGTGTTATAATAAAGTACAGTTGATTACTGATTGTAAGACTGTTTCTACAGCCCTGGCACATGAAGTTTCCTTGGGAGTTTGTAAGATTACAGATGGCAGGACCTGGCAAAACACATTTTAAACTGATGACCATGCTCAAACTTAATTACGATGGAAAATGTCTCTTTCTTTAGTGAACAACTCAGGTCCTCTTTTTGTATCAGTCACCAGTGTTTGCCCTAAAGTGACATGACTTTTGATGTTAGATTGTCCTTTCTAAGTGTGATATGCAAAGCCATAGGGTCTAAAAACATGCCACAGAGCATGCAGCAGTATTAAACATAAAGAGTTGAGCCAAAGTTTCTAAGTCAGTTAGCACTCAGAAAGCTGACTGATCTCTCAGCGCTGTTTGGCAATGCTTTTAATCATCTTTTATGCACTCTATGTACCTGTTGAGGTTGATCTCGACGGGTCCTGCTCTTCCCTCTGGGGCCAAGGTTATGACTATTGTTCCACAGCGATGGGCAATGTCCACATAGACACAGCCAAAGCCAGTTAAGAACACAATCTAGTGGGGAGAGTTAGAAATGCATGGAATGTTACTGAAATTACCATTTTTAATGCCAAAAATTGAATGAATCCTATTATTATGCCTTCTGGTTGAGATGTTTTACTTGAATTATGATCATATTTGAGGAAAAAAGTCAGATTTCAATAATTTAGAAAATATCTCTGATACTTTAAGCCTTTTGGTTGTACAGTGAGTTGAAATTTGCACCTCATCCTTCAACTGCACAAATGAATACATTTTAATAAGAAAATTATCCAGAAATAAGTAAGATATGCTGGGGAGGGGAAAGGTTATATGAGAATAATAAATAGGAAATTTTAATTTGCAATTTTGGATTAAGAAGAAAAGTATATTCCTTGAGCTACAAAATTCCACCTTCTCTAGAAAACAAAACCTAAACTAACATTATGTTGCTATGGCCTCGCTCAGAGCTGGTAAGATGAATGGCTGATAGCATGATGTAAAACACATGAGGACTGAAAAATAAGTAGCATTTTGGATCCATGAAGACTTGTGTAACAACACTGAACACATTTTTAGCCATCTACACTTGTTTTGTGAGAACACCTTCACAAACAAGGTGCTGCCCCAAAGAAATGGCAAAAGTCTATTGGAAAGCATAAAACAACTAAAAAAGGTAGGAAAACCAGGAACTTGACAACAGGTTTGTGTCTTGCTTACAGATTTACAAACTCCCATTCTGAACAAGTTGCCTTTAGGAATAAATATTCTACTTAGAGAAGTGATGTGCTGGTTTTGGAACTTCATTCTGCAGTATTGCTATGCAAGTTTTGTGTTTCTTCAGAATATAAAAGATAAAGGTATTTTAAGATTTGGAAAACCCACAGCAGTCCTTGTTAGAGCAAGCTGGCTTCTCTATTCTTGAAGGGCTACAATCAATACAATTGTTTACTAGACTACAGTGACAGAAGCTATAACTTCAAGGAATGCAAACTCAAGGAATAACACAAAGACAATGGGCTAGCACATGTAAAACAAACTGCTGCTTGTCTTGAAGAATCTTTACTGCTGTTAACAAATCACCAGAATCAAAAACAATCAGGAGTTTAGTAGCACCAGTGCTTAAACTGATTCTCATTAGACTATCTGTGATAACTTTGTACAGAAAATAAAATTTCATTCATCAAATTATTCCTTTTCTTCCAAGAATTACATACAAGAAAATTTCTAATTTTGTCATGTCAGTTTTAATCCTTTGGTTGTCTGGAAAAGATTCATAATCCTGCATGGTGGAATTGGAGAAAAAAAGGACATTTACTGAATTTTCAGAACACCCTTACTATTCTAAAAAACACTCACTGATCTTAAAGATTGGCCATTTTAATTCTGATTTCAGATTATTCTGATGATAAAAACCTTGATTTTTAGTAAGGCATTAGTTTTAAGTAATATTAATTTACTTTCTAATAGAAAGAGAAGTACCTGTGACTGCACAGAAAGAGTACAAATTACTTTAAATCCCAGTTGTTTCACAATCTGAACTGAATTGTATGTGATGCTATTAGCATATTCCTTATTCACATGTATTTATAGGTTTCTAAAAGAAAGACAGACAGAAATCCTGGGGAAATTTTCTACATGTAAACACTAAAACTTCAATAACAGAAGGCTACACTGTTTATTGGGAGAGTTCTTCAAGTAGACAATGATCCCTAAATGTTGTCTTAGCATCTAATTCCTTCTAGGAGCCAGATACTTATAAAGAACCCTGGTCTGGCATAACATTAATGACTGAAATTTGAAACCCTGCATTGCTTGACTGGCTTGCTGAATGGAACCGAACTACTTGCTATATAACATAACACTCAATAATCAAGAGCATTTTGTGATTGCTGCCCAGGGAAAACATCTGAAACTAGTATTTCTTTCAAAGAGCCAAGCAGTTTATGTTGATTCCATGTAAACTAATGACTTCAAAGATGGAAAAAATTCCCATCAAAAAGAATTACTCCAGTCAAGGAAGCTTTCTTTTACCTCAAGACTGGAGAAAAATAGCAGAAGGAAAGAAAAGGGGATTTTGTGTTGTTTTAGAATGTGTAGCTTCTGTGAAGACACAGAGGAAGAATGACAGTGATGGTTCCTACAAGATGTAGATATAAAAATACTGTGATAATTAAGTTATCACATAGAGGGATTTTCCCAGGCCCTGTGGCATTCTTTGCTTACAAAGGCTAGAAATTTTCAGGACCGATTTTTCCAGGAAACATCAGGTTGATTAAAAAGAAGTGAAAAAATTCAGTGTTAGAATTTTCAATCTAGCTACTTTAAAAAAGAACCAGTGAAGAAGACAGCCTGTGTTCTAAAATTTCCACAGGAAGGGGCTTAGGCAGGAGAGCTCCCAAGACTTAAAACACCTCCTAAAACCAACCAACAGGAATTATATGCTTATTGGAGAGAAACAATGTACTGTGCAGGTCAGGAAGACAACCATTTATGCTATGAACTAGGAAATAGTTTATAATGATTTACTTGTGTTCCTTGATTGTTGATGTCCACAAAATCACTCCATTCATTTACTAATTCATCAGATGACATCACTTTCAGAAGAATACTGGGCAATAAATCTCTTGTTTTGCAATCTGGATAGCTGGAGACTTGATGGTAAAGCTCATGATGAACCGAACATTCAGCTGGAATCTTTCTACAATAAACTTCAAACTTTGGTGTATCTGAAATTTTATAAAATATGTAAGATTAGGGCTTTCTAAAATCCCCATGAAATCAAAACTCACTGTTGCTTACACAAATAAAAAAGTTTCTGACTCAAAAATTACTAATAAATAAAAAAATTTCTTTTCTATTGGTTGGAATATTATATGTTTGATTTTTTTATCTTTTTTTGCTTTAGTTTCATTAAGTTTTACACAAAAAATGTTCCACTGATCATTAGATTAACATACTGTAACTGGAATTTTGACAACATGTTTTGTGTTACATTTGCAAGTCTGAGGAAATATAAATGTTCCATAGGATTGAACTGATGTCAACAAAACTCCACTGCCTACGAGTTTCCTACAGCTGAGTCACCTTGACAGCTGGAACCAGGGAGACCCAAATGCCTGGAGACATTTAAGCTCATACTCCTGACCTCACAATTAGCTCCAATAGCTTCCAGAGCCTCTCACTTTGAGACAGACCTTTATGAGGGCACGAAGTTCTTGTTGCAACAAAAACACATATTGAACTGACTTTTGTACTGGAGATAGAGCAAAATAATTTATACTACAGCAGTGCAGTGTTTCTAATTATTGCATAGTACCTACCTTTGAAATTCTCTTTTACAAGCAGTGTAACAGAGCACCTGTTGTGTATGATTATCCGAGGACTGGGATCTTCTGTAAGTGTTAGGTACGTCACGCCAAGATGCTCCTGGTAAGTCAGTGTTATAGCTCTAAAACAGAAATGTTGGATTAGGCATGTTTTGCATGAAGTGTTTACATATTATTATCCCGAACAATTAAAAACATTCAAAAGGAGCATCTGTAAGATTCTTTATGATCAAGATCCAATTCCACAGATATTTATCTACATTTAGGCAAGTACATCTCTCCACTTCGACAGAAGAACATGTGGAAATAGCCTAAAACACATTAGAGAAGAAATCTCTTCATAGAGACTACTCATGAGTTAAATTGAACACGTGTGTCTGCAAGATGAGAACCCTAGCCAGCAGAGATTTATATTAAATTAAAAACATGAGATTGTAGGACCAAATTTTCAACATAAATCATTAAAATTTTCCAGAAGAATTTGCACAGATACTTCGCTAATACACATGAAAGATATTGGAACAAATACATAAATCTGTAACTGACTGCACCCCTGGAATGATCCACAATGCTATCACTCTTTTAAATGGTAATGTTATGGACCTTCGCTACATCAATTTCCAAAATGAAAATAAATTAATTTACTCCTACTCATTAGCTACATAAAACATCTTAATACATAAACACAAATTCCTTTTTTTTTTCTTGTGCAAATTTATTGGCTATTTCTAAAAAACTTCATCTCATGGTAATCTTAAAAATGCAAGTAGTCTGAAAATTTGACTATGAACACGAGATTCTCTATGCCTGTTACTATAAAGAATCCTTTCCTTGTTCTTTCTAATAAATATTTTTTAAATACAAAGTCTTTATGAGAATCTTTGGTACCCACAACGACACGTCTTACACTCTACAGAGGAATTGTATGAGGCTTTGAATGATATCAAGCACTTTAGACAAGAGAATGATCACATCACTGGTAATACACACTTTTCTAATTTCAGCAGATTGTTTCTTGTTTGTACCAGTACAGGAATGAATAGATTCAGGTATCAGATCCAAGAACTGAAGCTGGGCATCTGACAATTCATTGAACTGCTATTTTTTAACTAACTGGACACATTTGTTTGTAAGTAGAATGCACATTTGGACAGTTCAAGCTTTAAAACTTTCCTTGTTGTAATCTCAAAATAGTTTCATCCCCTTTCTGTTTTCCCATTTATCCTTTTATTATGCTTACAAAAATATGTTTGCCTTTTATAAACAAAATATAAATTTTTGCATTGTATTACTACACACTGTCCTAGAACTCTTAAATTGTTATCCACAAATTAAAAAAGACCACAATGCTCAGTAAAATCTTTTCATGCTCTTATTTTGCATGCACATAAAAAAATAGCAGACCATATATTAAAAAATTGTACAACTTGTACATGGTCATAACATTAAACCATTTACAATAAAAGCATCAAACCCATCAGAAGATAACAATTTTTAAATTAAAGTAAGACTTGCCTTTACATATGGGGGGCATGTGTTACTCTTGACTTCTGCATTAATCTCTTACGGTTTCTTACCAGCTGAGGCTTTATAGCAACAAGGGAAGTACATTTCTCATGTTTAGTGTACAGTACCTGGTACAGAAGCCACTTTCACAAAGGCCCGTGGGCACCACCACGCTCTGTCGAGCGAACTCTGGTCTGATGACAGCGGGGAGGCTCCACAGCTCCCGGCTCCCCGCGCAGCCCCCGGGGCTGAGGCTCAGCAGCACGCGCTTCTCCGTGGGAGGATCCCCCCCTCCCGTGAGGGGACCCGTGTCCGACATCACATCCCAGCAGGGAACAGCACTCAGCACCTCCCGGGCAGGTGCTGTGGCCGGACTGACGCTGAACACTGTACTGTCAGGTGAGTGGAAGTCCTGGAAGGAAAAAAGATGGTGGTAGCACGGCATGCTGGCTCCTAACAGGAATATTATTCATGGTGATTTTGCATGGAACCTCCGTGGCCACAACTAACCAAAGGCTGCACTACATCCATTGCATTAAGGGCCATTTGTCTGAGCACAGCTACCTGGGGGCCTGAGCAACCTCATCTAGTGGTGGATGTCCCTGCCCATGGCAGGGGATTGGACCTAGATGGTCCTTAAGGTCCCTTCCAACTCAAGCCTTTCTATGGTTCTATAACTCTGTGATGCACAGTCTGCTCGCAGTTGCACACCGTATCTCTACCGAAAGCACATTACATTGCTGTAACATAACAGTGAGAAGAAAATCCATCTATAGTTATAAAACTAAAATGGATTTCAGCCTCAACGTTCTTCCAACTTGCCATCCCATAAGACTTCACAAATTATGTGTTGCACAACTGTAGATACTGATGTGAAGAAAATTAACGCAGAATGAAAACAACACAGAAATAGGGAACTTTAAAAATCTGTTGATCTGCCAATTCCTCTAGTAATTTTGACCCTGAGAATTCTTTCCACATATTTTGCTATAAATGTAATCCTCAATAAATATGTATAAATGGTTGATTAAAATATATTGACCATGCATACATTTTGGTTCCTGCAAGGCAGTCCTTAACTACACTGAGATTATTAGAAAACTGATATTCCGAATTTGATGCAGTTTGCTGAAATACATAAACTTTGGGCATGTCTTTAGTTCTGCAGCTTTGTTCAGATAACTGGAATCTTCCCAAAAGGATAACAAAAAGTTTTCAGCCTGCCAGGCCAATATACCTCTTTTACATGCAAACTCAGTAAAAATTCTGAGAACAATTTCAACAGCTACTATGGATTATGCTGCCCGTTTTACAGAAATGGCCTTTAGTGCCTGAACAGATGGAGAACAGGCAGAACTAATTCTGCAATGTGCAAGAATCTGCTGCTTTGCAGAGATTTCTGATCCCATTTAATTACTGGAGTTGAATTTACCCAGTATTCATATTTTAGACAATATAAATTACTTTATCATTATTATGTCTAAAGATTTATGTTCAAGTCCTGCTTTATGCAGCTGACCTAAATACAGATCCAGATCTAAACAACCGTGTTCTGCAGATGACAAACAAAAACAGTATTCACAGTGCTTTACCTCTTCTCCTGAGTGGGGTTTGGAAATAGAAAGCTGTGGCCTATAATAGATTTGATATGAAGTGTCATTGATTATTGTTGTCTTATCTTCTATCTGTAGAATTTGTATACCTTGTCGAACCATGGAAGAAATGCAGAACTGACACAGCTGTAAGATAACAAAAATCATAAGGTCACACAAACCCATGAAAGGTACTGAAATGTAGCAATAGAACTGTCATTTTCTTTTTAACTGTGGAAATACTGCCTATATTCATGCACTTCTTAACTGGAGACACATCACATGCTTTTGAAGTTGCATCTGTTAATGTTTTCTAAACAAAATTGAGAGTTCATTAATTCTTTTTCCACAAGATACTGTATTATCTTGATGAGTTGCACAGTATGTTTCTGGCAATCTAATTCTTTAAGTTATATTTCATACATTGTTTATACTCTCATTATGTTGGGCATATATTAACATAATTAGGGAGGACCTTTCACACTGCATGCGTTTGATTGTTTTCATCTGCTATCTGACTGTTTTTAAATGATAAAGCTACAAATCATGACAACTTCCTTCTAACCTTTTGATGACCTGGAAAAGCACCAAGTTTTATTTCAGCTTCAACAAAACCTTCTTCGTCCAACGTTACTACTTCCCCATTATCAGCATCCTTCCATTTTGGGGAGGTCACATTATGAACCAGTTTAATTGCCACTGATTTGTGCACAGTATTAGTGTTTGCCCAGTAAATTCCAACTTGAAAAGCTTCCTGCAAGTAAAAAATGACAAATTATCAGCTGTTGACAGTTTGATACACTTCTAGTAGAGTTAAACATAGTTTCCAGTACACAGTCGATCTAATTTTCTCCCTTTGATTCTTTCTGTGTGGTACAAGGATAGATAAAACCTCAGTGCAGACAATGGACTGATCCTCACAGGGGAATCAAGCCCACAGTCTACACTGAGAGGTGTTACTAGGCAGACCTTCTGTTTATTAACAGACATACATGGGGAGAAAAAAGATGACAAAATAAACAGGAAGTATGAGATTGTTCAATTGGAATTGACAAGCTGCTGCGTCAAATTATTTTAAGTATTTCAAAACTAAAGAATATCGTAGGTCTACTAAAAAAGAACATGGCCAAGCTAAGGTATGTGAGGAGATCCACTACACAAAATTCTGAAATCAGGAAGGCAGGCATCCTAAAGAATCTTCCTTATTTGTAATTCGTCCCATGCCATTATCAAACTTTTCTTGGTAACATAAGAGCTATGAAGTAACTTGACATAAAACACTCTCAAACCAAACATTCCTTCCAGTCTGTCAGCTTTGATCCTGTGGTCAACACACTTCCCAAGTGACAGGTGGGCACAGGAGAGGCCAAAGTCTTTATTTGGCCTTTACAGCAATTTTCTTGAGCTGTTACATTACACCTATGTTGTGGATTCTTTGGCTAAATTGTGAGGAAGGAAATAAGCTGCTAATGGCATGAAAGTCTTCCCACAGTGTCTTACAGATAATTTTTAACTATGCATCTTTACAACATGTTTCTTTCAAACATTGCTATCAAGTAGTTGTGCTCTCCTCTCAGTGACTCAGTCAGCATGGCAAACTCCTGTTGTTATTGCTACTCCTCAAGGTATGACTAACACACAAACAGACACAGTGACTGGAAAGTGGGGATCATCTGGAGTAATAACCATTCTTCAGAATCAGCATGAATAGCAGAACCGTTCCTGTTAATGTGAAAGACAAAGTTACCTCAAAGTTGGGAGGAATAATTACTTTCCCACTAGGTACTTGAAGAACAATCTTCTCTCCTTCAAAGAGCCAGAGGTCCCACCTGGACTGATTGATAAGCAAAGCCCAGGGCAGGAGTTCTATCAGCAGAGTTTTAACACATGGTTTCCACACTGACAGCTTTACCCGCATCGGGCTATCCCACTGGGAGAGTTGTTCATTGCTGTTCAGAAACAAATAAACAGAAAGTCAAAGGAATAATGAATTCAAGATTACAAATTATAAGCTGTTATTTTCAGAAATTTTCAAGGCTTTTCTGGTTTTGAAAAAGTGTCTCCTCTTACCTTATCACCCTGGAACACACTGCTACGTGTAGGCTATATTTTTAACTGCATAAGCTAAACCTAAATTCAGTCAATTAATAAATGCCTTAACAGAAGTACCACTATCCTTCAGAATAACCCTGTGACTTTTGTAGTCATAAAATCACATTTCCTTTTTTCCCAACAACTCCTTCTACAGCAACTCCCTGTTTCTGTACTGAAACACACGGCAGCTGAATAAACAAAAATCTCTAGAGCTGCAGTAAAGAAAGTGCATTCACAAAAAAAGAGCTTAATTTTTTAAAAATCCTTGCTGGTGCAATCTACTCAGCCTAATTTTTTTCCCACCTGCCACAGATTCTGCAGTTTACATACAGGAATCATATAATTACTGAAAATATATTCAATGTTGATCACATATAGTCTTCAGGAACGCGATTTCAGTTTATCTGGAAAGGCAATGCAAGAACCATGAAGAAGGTTTAGCAAGGAATTACCTGTCTGAATCCTTCCTATTATACGGCCATGCAGGCTGGGCAGGGTTAGCAGTGCCATAGAACTCAGACAGTACTTGGCTGACATTGCCACCCGGGTGGGATTTAGTGGCTATCTGTTTAATTAGCGTGGTTGAGATAGGCACTGCACACTCTGATGGGTCATCCTCTTCCCTGTTACGGAAAACAGAATTCAGTCACACAACAAGATCAAGCATTAGTAGCACTAATATCCTCTCTAATGAAGCTTCCAAGTGTACTCTGAGCAGGAACACTCTCAAGGTAATCATGGATGAAACAAGTTAAGATGTCTAACAAGTTCCTGTGCAGTTACTGACATGCATGGATTTGCTATGACACTGTAATGCTCTTTGTGTCTGAGACCCTAGAAACTCTTCAGTATTCTCAAAAAACATTCAAAAACCATTTTCAAGGAAAGCGAGTGTTCTACCTGGCTTGAAATGTCAGGTGGTGGGTAAGATCAGGTTCTATATTTTGCAGTGCTTTCTCCTGTCCTTTCCCTGGAATCACTTGTGTTTCATTCAGTCCCAGACTTCTTTTCTCTAAATGTATGATAATCGGGTCTGGAAGATGGCTTCTTACAATGAAAAGAGGACTGAAAACAATCTACAAAAAGAAAAGAATAAACCAATTTAAGGCTAATTTTATTTCAGTGCTACAACTGTTGAAACAAACTATTAATAAATATTTACAGTGGGTCACTCTGCCCTTAATTTACTGTATGGCATGTAAGGCATAAACATTTAGATTTCACAGACATTAAATGTACTTACTAATCGTTGTTGCACATGCGTGTTGGGCTCTAAAGTCAAAATTGTGCACCACACATATGTAATTGAACTCTTTGAAGATGGAACCTGTATGCAGAGAGATCTGCATTACACATTATTTCACAGTGATAGTGTTCAGTATTTCATTATATGAAATAGAAGCCTAAATGCCAAGTCCCCAGTTCTCTCAGACATTTTTAATGCTGTATTCCATATAACCATTTCTAGTCATACCTGAATGACAGTGCTATGTTCTGTATTTTTAGAACTCAGACATACATCTCGGGACCAGTCTTCATCTCCTGTAGATTTCACGCTCAGCTCAGTGAGCTCATTGTCTTCTAGGATATACGAAGGCAATTTCTGCTTGGCTGCAAGGCAGTTGATGTGTTCCTTAACAACAGGCTGTCCATCTTGACTAATGTAATGCTGAACCACTTTCAGTTCAATACTTTCAGAAAGGTAACTACAGACTGTCTGTCTTCCACAGATTAGGATCTAAAACACACAAAAAATATAGCTCATATATAAACAATTGTGAAAAAAAAAAAGGTCAAAATTGAATTAGAGTGTGAAAACCTGTAGAAGAGTAATATCCCTGCTTTAGGTTTTTCCAAGCACTGCTGAAGGCAGTGAATGGTAAACCATTATTTTTGTTGGCCAAATGTATGTGCAATTTCATAGAAACCTAGGCAGTAAAATGCTTGAAATATTGCTAAGGCATATCTGGGCTTGAAAGAAACATGTAACATATCCACTTTCCTTCCCACTGAACTGAGCAGTACTGCCCAGGGCTGACACAGTTCTGGTTTGGATTTTAAGAGTTCTGTGATGGTCTCTGAATGCTGAGACCTCTCTGAGCAGTCACAATGATGTAATTCAGGAGAAACGTTTCTACTGACACCTCACGTTCCCATCACAAGCCAATGATCCAGACCTTTCACAGTATGGCTGCTGTTTCAAAGCTTGTAATTTCATTAAATGGCTGTAACATATTTCTGTGCTTAAGTGCACCCACCTAGAAAATAATCAAATTAGACTGGGCGTCGTTGCTGTCCATCATGCATGAATTGTTTATCACAGAACACGTATCTGACTTTTTCTAAGCTACCAGGGAACACCGTTCCACATGTCCCCCTGCCACAGCCATCACCATTTGTTTTGTATTAATGAGGGCACACACCATAGCTACAACCTAGCAAGGAAAATCTCAGCAGGGCTTTCAGTGACGCCAGGCACTGTTCTTGTCTGATCAGCTGTATTGCTGTTGTGCAACTTAAGGCACTCTGCCATATCCATGAGCTGAACGTGTGATGTCCACCACATGCTCTGGCTCCTGCCAGTGCAGGCAGAACAACTGCAGTGTTATTACAGATCCCTTTACAAAGATAGCATGTGAAAAGTTACTTTTGCACAGCAGCTCATTTTCAAATGTTAATTTGGTCATTACTTCTTTCTCTTTAAAAAATATGAAGGCCCGCATTACAGTCCAGAATATATTATGTTTTTTTAAAGAAAAAAAGAAAAAGAAATAAAAAATCTGTTTCTCAGGAGCTTAAAACATGCAAGAGATTGTGTAACTTAGGAGTGTCTGAATTTACAAACCACACAAAGAGATGTTTACTGGAACATATAAAATACATGTTGGTAATTGAGCTTTTAAACGCTAAAATCCACACCAAAGTGAAGAAAAGAGTTGTAAAAACTTCCAAAAATGGCCCCAGAAGACCGCTATGCTTGTATTTTTGCAGATCCCAGTAGGAGAGAAGAAATAACAAAGTGACTGATTTGTGAATAGGTAACAGCTTAAATTACTCATATTCTCTTTTCTAAACTGGATCAAATCCTTACTTGCTTCTGCACTCCACTGAGCTGCTGAACCTTGATAATAAGTGATGCTGTCCGGCCCTTGTACTGAATGGTACGAATAAAGGTGCCTGTATTGTCCACACTGAATGGTTCAGACCACCGCCAGTTTCCCCAGCCTTCAATACAGATGTGTAACAGCTGAAAAGAAAGAAATTACTTCTTCAGTACATAACCCAGAAAAAAAAAAAGTCTTGCAGTAGGATATGAATTCCCATGACAGAGAAATATTCTTGGTTTTAAAATTCAGCAATGCTAAGCACACACAATCTGTGATTCTGTGAATTCAGATATAATCAGAAGAAACAACACCATAAAACGGCTCTGAATCCTGCATTTCTATAAATTACCTGATTTAACAGTGTATTTAGCATTCAGGCACACAACTGTTCAGAAAAAAAAGGGGAAGTAGACTAGAGAGCATAAAACAGGAAATGAGAGATTTTCTTTACTGCCCTTGAAATTGTTCTAGCAATCCACTCTATTACCAGTGATCTGATACTGAACGCAGGTCCAGGCCAGATTTTTTGCCTTCAGAATAAGACAGAAATTTACAAATACCCTTCCCTTCAAAGTAAAGAAGAACTTGTATAGCTTGCATATATGTGTTAAATGCAGAACATGGCATATTGCTGAGAGATGGGAAACATTTCATTTCTTACACGAACATAGTGGTAAGTTCAAGCTTGACTGCATGAGAAGAAATTTAACTGCATAATTATACTCCCTGTGTGATTTATTCCGGAAAAGGAGTGGCTTTTTTCCAGTTTAACTTAAATCACTTCCAGAGCAATATAGTCTTTCATCATTTGAAGAGCCTTTCATCCATTTACCCACCATACGCACTTACCTCTGTCCCATGGAGATTCTTTAAGCCAGAGTAGTGAAAATTGGTACTGTTCCACGTAGGTCAATGAAGTTATATAAATTTACACCAGCTGAAGATCTGGCTATTTAGCTCTGTATAGATCTTTTGTGGCTGTGCAAACTTAAGGATGTGAGTTATATATAAGGGATCAAAGCAATAAGCATTCTGGGTAAAATTTATTCTTTGCAGAGGGCCAGCATAGAGCCTAAGCATCACTTAAGTTCTTTAAAACAGTCATATAAAGGCCTGGTGGGAATTCTCTCTTGAGGGTTGAATTTCACTCTGATTTTGGACATCTGTCATTAATTAATATAAGTAACTGAGAACAGGATCAGGCCCAAAGTTTGATTATTTACACTAGCAAAAATTGAAACGTGTTCTTCCATGATTTGTTTCCAGAAAGAGAGCACTGGCCATGGGTCTGGCCAGTCGGACTTTGTGAAGGGCTGAATGTTGGGGTTTTATCCCATTGTTTTAAGAAACAACCACAGCAATAACTTTCAAAGATATTACAACTCAGTAGCCTGTTTGCAATTTGTGGTATCCTCAACACAAGTTATGCACAGAACAATAACATCCATTCAGTGGGTGGCTTTCGAATTTGCATGAGTGATGACTGTTGCATTCAGATTCAAGTGAGTTTTATGCTGGAAGCACAAAGGCTAATATGTGCCCGTGTGCACAAGGGCAGGCATCTGGATGTGCTCACGCGTAGGCACAGCTTTATAGTCAAGGTTATGTTGAAGGAAGCTACACACCAGGACAGTCAAACTCATAAACAAACACCTCTCTTTGATTCTTAAGTATTAGTTACAGAAAATGAAAAAGAAAACAAAAGAAAAAGTCCAAATGCAGTGGCTGGAATCCGTTCAGTTTCTTACAGAGGCAGCTGGGAATAAATCTCATCACATACGAAAATTAAGAGAAACAAGAAAACTGTTTACTTTGGAGAGACTGGTAGCTGGAAATGACAGCCAAATAATGAGAAAAGGTACTTAAGTGGTCAGTCTCAGCTAGAAGGCACACAAAATACAGTGTGCTCCAAAGACAGATGTCATGTAAACGCTATAATTTACGATTAGTAATTGCATGTAGCTCCAACATTAGGATGTCTCCCACCCTGTAAAAACAGCTTTGCTCATGAGTTGAATGTTCCCAAGAAACATGCTGTCAGCTTTCCCCAAGCAGTCATTAGCTCCCAAATACTGCCTTACTAATTTTCTTTGCAGCACAACGATTAGTCTGCATTTAACTTTCACGGTTCAGAAAGAAAAAAAAAAGAGCTATTATCACATACTGTCAATTTCTTATTTTATAAACATACTATTTGTATATTGGTAAATGCAAAAGCAACATCCTTCATAATTTATTTCAAAGATATCTAATATATTTGTATTATGATATAACAGTATGAGAATTGGGTACTGCTAAAGTTTACTTTTGAGCCAAGAAACTGCATTCCATAAAAACACAAAGGGATCTCTGGATGATTAAGTTATTTAAATGTGAGACTTCTGGAAAATGTGGCTAGAAATAATCGGCAAACGACACTAAGTGATACAGAGATATACAGCAGGAAACAAAAATAGAAGTGATTTTAGAGAATTAAGTAATCAGGCATTAACATTATTTTAGGAGAAGATGTCATAATAGGTGGTGTTAGATACTCAACAAGGCAGAGCTCTAATGTTATAAAACTGACCTAGTACCACAGATTCACAGCAATTGCTATGCAATTCCCTTTCATTTATCAAGCTTTATGCTAATTCTAAGAATTTATTAGACAATGTTTAAAAAAAGTTTAACAAGTACAGCTTGGTATGGGACATATATTAGAAGAAAAGAGAAGCCATTGCATAAAGGTACAAAAAAATGTCAATGGACTTCAAAAGCATTCTAACAAATACAATTCTGTGATAAGTGGAAATTTGTAGCTTAGAGAGAATTTAAACAGACTATCTATTGTGTATGTGAAGATAGGCACTCATTCATGTAACTATTTGATTTCTGCATTTTCTGTCAGGGAAATACACCAGCAGATAACCCGGAGAGTCTTGTTTTGACTAGACTTTGCTAGGGTTTGGATTTGTAATTCTGAGCCCTTATGGATTTCTGTTTTGAGTGGAAAAGAAATTGCTTCAGGGAGGCAGACTAAGATGAAGCTGCTCCTACTGGAGCCAATGGCTAGAAAAGCTGTGTTCTTTATCACGCCCCTTCACAGAATGTTTCTATGCTCTCCTCAAAATTTACTTAGGTTTTTCAGCTAGATGTGTGAGTGAAGGATACGATCTGAGTAAATAAAGCTGAGTGTCATATGACAAGGCACAAAGACTAAAATGGGGATTAAAAATGAGACTAAGGAGGGAGCCTGTTCAGAAAAGGCAGCAATTTCCAGCTGTGTAAGCAATTTAAATTTTGAGCCCTCAAAATGCTTAGGGATGCAAATTTCATTTCTACTTTGCTTGTAGATCCACCAAAGTTAACTTGGTTTCACCAAGCTTCTTTAGTTAGATTGTATCTGTCCTATAAGTAAAATTAGAAGATGGTTTTTGGGAAGCAAAAAGGGTTATTGCTCTAAATTCTGAGAGACTGGGAGGAGTGAAGGGAGAACCTGGTTAATGGTATGAAGGCAGTTCTTATTTTAAAAGACAGAAGATAGTAAAATAAAAGCTGCGATAACACAGAAGCATGGAGGAAATGCAGCCCTGGAGATAGGAGCTGAATTCTAAGACTTTTCTAAAGCAGTTTTTAATTGAAAAATTAAAGGAGAAGCTTGACTGTTATTTCTCTGCTGTGTTTCCAGGACACAAGGTGGCCCTTGATTAGGGTTAGGATTTGCAACAGTAAAACCAATTAGTATTTGGGAAAACTATGAATGAAATGTTCACTCTGCAAATTATCAGCTGCAGTGGCCACCAAAACAGCTTGAATTTCACTTTGGCTTCATTTTCTCATGGGACCTGAGAGATCTGATGGGGTCTATGCCATCAGCCCTTGCCAGGACAGAAGACCAGTGCAGAGGATGGGAGCAGGCAGTTTCCATCACCCCCGTGCTGGCTAGTAGAAAAGAGGTCACACTAGGCAGACAAACTCTGACCCTGGAGGCTCCTGGAGGTGTTGTGAGGCTCAACAAAACCTGCAAATCAGACCTGAATCTCACAGGGACAAACTCGCTTTACACAATATGTAACAGTCTTTTGGTTAAGGAACAGTAACCAAATTATGAGTGTTCATGGATAATATCAATCCTTATCTGCCCCAGATACTACCTAGAAAGTCAATTACATGTAATATAGTATAAGCATTGATTTAGAGTGCAGGACACCAAAGAAGAGCAATGGTATAGTGTAAATTAACATAAAACATTTTTTTGCCTGATGTTGTTCTCCAAATGACATGGCAAGGATTATGTAAAGTACAAGAGAATGTGCAGACAACCTGTAACATTCCAAACAGTAAAACAGGACAATATCCCAATAATAACTGACATAAAAGTTACAGTTTCTAAGTTTGAAGCCACTGAGTACTGCATAGAATTCTGCACATTATGTAACCCAATATCTGAAAAGATGGCAACTTGGAAATAAATTACAATAAATTGTGATTCTGCTTGAGATGCAACATAAATTTAAATTTGGCTTCAGTATTTTTTTTGTAGGAGAATGAGGAGGAGGTTCTTAAATAGCAAATTTGCTATTTGCAAAACTAAGGTAGACTTAAAAATGTGTATTTATAAAATTCTACCAGAATTTGAGCTTTACAGGCATACTATTTAAAGTAAGAGAAGAAAAATTTTAAATGTGTTCCAGTGAAGGTATTAATAATATACTATCCAGTACTGACTTCTACTCAAGAATTTGTAAGTGTAATTAGAAGAATAGAAAAGTAAGTGATAGAGATCTTTTCCCTCGAGTTGTATGTAAGTAGCAATAAAGTGGCACAGAGCTGTTTCAGGCATATTTACCTACTTTGATAAGAAATAAATCCATTCTGTTTATAACCTATAACTTGGCCACATTCTCACTGAAGTCATTGCCCAAATCAACAGAGGAACTGATTTTTACCCACTACATCTGCTGCTTCAAGTTAAAGAGGCTGAAAAGTGAAAATGAGCTGTTATTGTAACCCTGTGAGGAGACTGCAGAAAGGTTTGAGAGCTGCTACTTCTAAAAACTTCTCCTGCGCAACATTATGTTTTGCATAGAAGGCAAAAGAATGACCTTAAATCCATTACTCTTTGCTTCTTCAGAGGACTCTGCTGAAGTTGGTGTGGGGAAAAGAACTAGTAATAACTACTATGTTCTAGACACTTTTTGCTGGCTATTCACAAGCAAACAGTCTCTGCAGAATACATTCAGGGGACTCTCACATGAATAGCTGGTTTTTACATTTGCTGTGATCCCTGCCGGGACCCTCCAATTGCCTACTGTCTTGCGAGACAGAATTCCTTAAGTCTGAGTAAATTGCAAGGAAGACCCAATCTCTTCTAACTTCAGAGTTTCACCCTATGTATCATGTGCTCCAATTCTTCGTCTAAAAAACACAGCTGTCTTGGAGACAAACATGACTTTTGACATAACTGGGGCCCATCCCACAAAGCAATGTGAAGATCAAGATAAGGAGTGCAGGCAGGATCCAATAATGATCTAGGAGCCAGTGTTGTCTGTACAGCACAGGAGTGATGTTGCTTCTCTTCCCTTTTAATGACACCTAACAGCCCTCTAACTTTCATTAAAATCTGCAAAAGGAACTCATGAGGGCTCACAGCTTTAGCAAGAACTGCTTAAAGCCTCAAATACCATCAGTTTTGGACCTACCCCAGCTCTGAAAAGACTATATAGCTGGGGGTGTCTTATCCCTATGGAAGGTCAGAACCTCATGAAATCTGAGGAAAAAGTGGGGGATGGAGCAGCACAGAAGAGTGAGCATCGGACCTCAGACTTCTTACTGAAATCTTAGCCAAACTAGTGAGACCTGCAGGATTCAGAATGAAAGTTAAAAGGGAAAGGTTAGGTTCCCTGAAATGTAGAGGACTTGAGCAGGGAAAAAACAAAGGAAGCAAGGAGCCTTAAGTTAAGCAAAACAGTCGGAGCTGACAAATCCAAATCCTTGGAGTGCTATAGCTGTTTTGGTAACATGAAAAAGTTGAGCAATTTTTAATTATAGCCTGTAGTGGCTTCATTAATATTAAAATTAATTATAAATTGAAATAAAACATTATATATGATCTGCTAATACAAAAAATGCTTAAATATATATATTTGTGTTAAATAGTTTAAATGGGCAATTACTGCATCTCTATGCTTAATTAGCAAAAGAAAAATGGAGAATTTTATTGATGTGAATGTAAAAGAAATACAATCCTTTAAAAACTATTTATTTTCATTTAACTGTACTGCCTTGCCATACTAAAAAAACATTTTGCAGAGGTTAAATAAAGTATTTCATGGCAACCGCTGCTTCTAGTGCCTGTGTAACAAGAAACATGAGCCAGCCGAAGTTGTGCAAGTTGGTTTTCTTTCCCAGTAAGAGAATGTGGTATCTAAGACCTTGTCCTAACTCATTTTATCCCCAAGAGTAAGTCAAGTAAGTCAAGTATGAACTAATGCCTGGAGGGAAGTCCCTGACTCCAGAAGTATGGATTATTTCACATTTATCTTACAATCGGCTCTCAGAGTTCTTAAAATTCACTAACTTGGCAAGTCAGGAATTATCATGAGAAATGAAATAATTTCATAACTATGAAGTCATCTAGCATTCCATGAATATGACACTCAGAGGGTTTGTCCAGGCTTGGGCATTATTCTGACCTTTGGATAACAAGCTGTTAGATACTTTTGCATGGAAACAATTAAAAAAGTGCCACAGCAAAGCAGGGACAATCTGATGTCTTGATTGAGTTGTTGTTTGCATTTCAAGGATTTGTATTAACCACTGAGAAAACCTACACGACAACATTTGTAATAATATTTGAACAAATTTGTTTTGTATGATTTGAAATGACAAAGGCTTGTACTGTTTAGATGAGCTGCCATTCTGAAGCAGGCTATATTTACAGTGATTTGTATTTGGCATTAACCAAATGAACAAGCTTATAGGGGAATGCCAAGGTTCTCTGACCTTTGCAAAGAAAATTTGTTTCTATCTCAACAGTGTGTGGAAAGCCTGTGCTTCCATACATTTTCAGTGAAATCACCTCAGCTGTTTTTTAGTCTCTACATTTCCCAGCAAGAGATGGCTGTTGAAAAGTGTTAAGAGAGCAGCAATCATCTTGAAATGACTCCAAGGGTTGGGATAAGAGAGGTATGACCCCTGTACTGGAAGAGCTTGCTGGCCAGCAATACGGTTGAGTCACGAGTGAACTGTTATCTCTGCCATCCCCTGGGACATGGGAATCCATCATGACACTCCTGACTGTTTATCAGCCCCATTTTTCAGTGAATCTAAATCTGATCAGAGTAAAACAGAATGGGGAAACCCTTTGACATCACCAACTGTCAGCTGAAGAATGAATATCTGAAAAATGAATCTGAAGTTCCTACTGTCACCTCACCCACTCTCTTATGTGTGATTTGGTTTTCTGATGGACTTTTCCACCTTTGACCCTGCAGTTTTATTTTTCATTTAATAAGAAGTATACATAGTGGCCATGAAAATGGAATGTTCTGTACTGCTCAGGACAAGCCAACGATCTATCTATTTAAGTTTCCCAGGTGTTGGATGGCTAATGCCACATGTTGTTCTGGCGGTCTTTAGCATTTTGGCTGCAACTAACACAACTAACAAAGAGGTACAGTCATGAGCTCTGATTTTAACTCTTCAGCTTTTCACTTTGAGTTAATCTTCATTTTCAAAACTCTTTCCAATTTGCACCATTATTGAATATCATATTCAGAACTACACCATTAGTAGAACTACCTGGAATAATCACCAAAAAGAAGATGGTCGCAATTAAATAATTTTATAAAAGTAACCAGAAAATGGATATAACAAACTTCTAGGAGGAAAGCCTTACTTAGTTCTGGGTTTATTTAAAATGGCTTTAAACATTTCCTTCTTTTTCCACATGTTTATGAAAAGGTTTAAATGTTTTTTAGGTGGTTGCTACAAAAGTAAATGATAATTGGTTATGAAATATAGACCACATTTAGCTAGCTTTCTTTCTCCCTCACATAACTGAAGGGAATTACATCAATTGTAATCCAAGTGTCACTTGATGAGTGGGGATCCTGTCTAACACTCTGACATGTGCCCAATTGCCCAGAGTCCAGTCATCCATTATGTTTGCCTGTGGGCATCACAGGTGTTTTGCTTGTGTGAGAAACCATGTGTCTTTTTGGAAAACTTGAAAAGGGACGTACAGCACTCCCTAGTCTCTAAGCCCCCAAAGGCCTCCCTCTGTGCACACACTGTTTATAACAGCTCCTCTATCACTAAGGTAAGACAGTCCTTTATTAGTCTGGCTTCCTCTTAACTTATGCCTTGACTTCAGTGTCAACTGCAACTGTTTACTCTGGCTGAGTTTTCTCTGCACAGATTACCACATTCATGTAAAATTCAGTAGTTTTGCACATCCACCAGCTGACACATTAATGAAAACCACAGTAAATTTGCCATCTCTGCTTCCCAGTGTAAGTCGAAACTTGCCAGCACTGAAAGTGGACACAGCTCCTGTTCAGAATTACCATCCAAGTTTAACCTTCTTTCTCACATGCTAATACTGGTATTTTCTAGGGCTCTAGAGGAGTTAGGAACCCCTGTTCACTACACTCCTCCTAGGATCTGTAAACATTTCAGTAACTCTTCAGTTCAGGACTACTGCTCAGCAAATGGAGTGGCACAGGTCTCTAGTCTCCCACTCAGCAGGAGCTGGGTATATATCAAGAAAAGAGAAGAAACGGTTTTGCTGTCTCATCAACATTTTCTTTTTCTTAAAATTTAAATTCCTGCCTTGTCTTGAATTATGATGGAAAGTCCATTTCTCACCACCACACAAGTGTTGATTTCCTCTCCCAAGTAACAAGTGATAGGACAAGAGGAAATGGCCTCAAGTTGTGCCAGGGAGGTTTAGACTGGATATTAGGAAAAATTTCTTCACAGTAAGGGTTGTCAAGCATTGGAACAGGCTGGCCAGGGAACTGGTCAAGTCACCATCCCTGAAGTTAATTAAAAGATGGGTGGACTTAGGGATATGGTTTAGCAGTGGACTTGGCAGGGCTGAGCTGGACTCAGTGATTTTAAAGGTCGATCCAACTTAAATGATTCTACGGTTTCATTGAAATACTTCCTGTTGATAGTTTGAAAATATTTTATTCCAGTTTCAGTGTTTATTCTTCAAATAAAATCAAAGAAACAGAAACTGTATTATTTAAACTGTATAAGTGGGGTGTTTCTCACAACTTCAAATCTTTTCTAATGCAAGCACATGCTAAGTTGAGAGCTTTGTCCAGTTTGACCCTGTTCTGCAAACAATTTCAGTGAACAGATGCTTCTGGTAAAAACAATTCATTAAAAAATTCCCCAAACCTCTAATGTACATCTCAGAAAACAGACACTGATCACTTAGTTATAAAATCCTGGCAAGCTGTGTTTCTTTTTTTTTCAGAAGCTGCAGTTTCCACAAGCACTCGGTTTAACAAAAAGCCATCCTGCACATCCAGTTCCACCCCCGAGTAACTTCCAAACGCTCCTGGCTTTCCTCACTCTGTGTTTACCTTTCCTCTCTGCTGCAGCCCCAGCATGTGACTCCTGAAGGAGCTTTGGTGATAGGCAAGGCCACAGAGAAAGAGGAAGGCGCAGTGCACAGAGCCACCAGGCAGCTTCAGCCCCCGCTGCGCTCACGGGCCGTTTCCGACTTACCTGCGGGCACTTGTGCGAGCGCCAGCTGTACTGGTGACTGTGGAGACTCGCCAGCAAAATATTTTCATCAGTATCCACCTGGCCAAACCGCAGCGTCTCTTGTGTGTCATTACAGATCACGAAATGGCTGAAGACTAACTCCTCTGCCTCGGGGCATTGGTTCTGAAAGGAAAGGGATATGAAAGCCAGTAAGAATCAGATTAATTGCAGGACATTTAGCAGCTGCCTGCCCAGTGGTGACTGTTACAACACAGAAACGCAGGACCTCTTCCCTTAGCTTTGGTCTCACAGTACTCTGAGAAATCTAGTTGTTTGGGTTCACAAAAGACATCCTTAGACTTAACATATTTTACTCTGTGGTTCTGTAAAGTAAATCCTAGATTTAAAACTACGATAGAGACTAGATTTCCTAAATCAGGTAAAAAAAAAGCTTCAACAGAATTCAATTCTGTGGGAAATGACATGTCACACAGGGCAGACAGGGCTGAGCAGAGAGGCACAAAGAGGTTTCTTCATGCCTGACAACTGATCTCTCAGGCCAACAGGTTGCACCTTCTCAGCTGTTGCTTTTACTTTGAAATGCTGCTCTGGGTCAGCAGAAGGACTCCCTCTTTCCTGACACCACAACACTTGAAAAGGCAACTAAAGAAGAAACAGGAGACATGGGGAGAGTATTTTCAGAGCTCCATGAGGCTAGTTTGAAAATGCATCATGCAATTTAATAGGAAAAAAATAATTATCAAGGGTTTTAAAATATTTCAGATTTTACAATATTTTTTCTCCAGCCTGCAGTATCCTTCCATTCCTCTCTGCTTTTCATCTGGCTGCTTGTCCCTCTGCTGACACAATGAGACTATATGATAGTCGTAAAAATTACCAGAGCTACAGGTCTTCCACCCCTGAAGGCACGAACTATAATCCCTTATATGGGAGAGGACAAAGTGTGACTGACAATTTGATTTGGAGATCATCTCTCATACATTTCTGCCCTAGTCACTGCTGGGCTGGCACCTTCCACTTACAAGCAACTATCTAGCTACCATAAGAATTACTCACAGAAAGCAACATTTGGATAGTCTTCATGCAATTTAATGGGTGTAACCCAAAGAATTCATCTTCTTGTGGTTTTTGTTACCTCTTTTTGACCCATCTTTCCTAGCACACACTTTTGACAATATTTTACTGTTGGTTGGTTTCCCTCTTCATAACATAGCCCAGCTGCTCTTTTCTCATTCTTTCTTCCCATGATGTTTTCTCTAACTTACAGAACCTCCGTTTGTGAGAGCTGATTCTGTTTCCCCTCCTTGCTCTCTCAGTGAGACATAACAAAGCTAGCACCTTCCCTGTCTTTAATCATATGAGTCTCTAAGTTCTTTGATAATAATGTGCCTGGATGCCTGCAGAAACTCAGAGATCAAACAGGAGGGAGAGAAATCTTTCCTCATAGATCTCTCTGGGTCCTCAGTTATCCATGAAAAACAGTTTGGTGCACTGCTTGTAGGACATTGTTGGGTGCTGCACATGGAAGAGCTTTTCTGAAAAGTGAAATGTGCAAGGCATGTCCTATTTAGCATCCTTGAATGCAAGTTCACCACCACTATTAACTTCAGAACCACCTGAGATGCATCTACAGGCAGAATCACAGAATGGTTGGGGCTGGAAGGCACCTCTGGAGATCACGTATTCCAACCCCTCTGCTGAAGCAGGTTCACACAGAGCAAGTTGCACAGGATTGTACACAGGCATCTTTGGAATATCTCCAAAGAAAGAGACTCCACAGCCCCTCTGGACAACCCATTCCAGTGCTCAGTCACATTCACAGTAAAGATGTTCAGATGGAACTTCCCGTGTTTGAGTTTGTGCCCATTGCCCCTTGTCCTTAATTAAGGCAGATTGCAATTCCTTTTCTGTAACTGAACATCAGAATGATTGGCTGTGAGCTCTTGTGCAAAAACTATTCAACCTAGGAGTATTTAAGCATGAGAATATTTAGATTAAATGAGAATATTTAGATTAAAGGCTTCTCTCATGAATTCTTCTGCATAAGGTCAGGTATCTTCTGTGAAACAGGAGTCAGGTAAGCATAACCAGAACTGCACTTGTTCCAAGCAGCAAAACTCATTACAGAGAAATATGTCTGTATCACATTCAGTAGCAGATCTGGGTGTGCTAAAGGCTGACATTTACAGTGCCACTTCAGAGTGCAGAGTTTATTTTGGCATTTTCTAGTGGAGGATCTATGACTTTTTACTGTCAAGCTGCCATACCCACATACCCATAAGTCTACCACAAATATATATATTTTCCTGTTACAGCTTTGCAAAATGTTCTTTTAAAAAGGGAGGATTTACTATCCACAAAGCTCAGTATGTTGTTATAGTCAAACCTAGATCTAACCCCAGGGGAATTTAAGAAAAGGTATTTTTAACTCCAATACGTTTTCTCACTGGTTACCCAGACACTGGAAGAACAACACCATAAGGTGAAGAACTTCCTTCTTTTTACCTTACTAACTTAGTTTCAAGTAAGTAAATACAAACCGTGCATTCTTGCATTTTCCAGGGGGAAAAGAGAAGTCAGAAAGTTTTTGGCATGCAGAGAACTCCTAAATTGTGCCAGGGGACTGTTATCCCATCAGGAATTATTAATAGACTTCCACACATTTTTCTGCTGATGAATGACTGCCATTACTCATTAGTCTTAAATGCTAGGTTTGCTATTAGAATCCAATGCTCTTAACAGCAACACTTCCCCAAGTTAAGTGTAAGACATATTTTAAGCTCAAATTTATAAGTTTCAAAGTTTTAATCAAGGAGAAACCAAGATTTGCAAAATATGCTGCCAGGGTTAGGAGAAAGCTACTGATGCCTCAAGTCTTGGTAAAAAGAGATGACTAAAGGAAAATCAAGGAAGCTTGGGGATGCTTTAGCTCAGTATGGCAACTATTCACTGTTCACAGGGTTCTAGGCAACTCTCACTCTCCTTGCAGTAAGACAGGAGGTTTTTCCCAGACACAATACCACCCCTGCTTCTTGGCCAGTGGGGATCTGCAGCAGGTCCTGGCACCCATCACAGGGAACCAGATCCCACACTGCTACTGAAGCCTGCCAGTAGAAGCTTCTAGGGTAAGTGGAAAGGGAGAAAATAAAAAGTCAGCAAAAGGATGGAGTGAGGAGATCTCGACTGATAAAAGAGAGTCTTGAGAAACCAGGTATAATAAAACCAAACAGAACTGGGCCATTGGTGTGGTAATGATGCTGAAGGGCTGAATGATGACTCTAGGAGCTGAAAACACCTAAGTGTGGATTAGGAAAAAAAATCCCTCTCTGAATTAAAACAGCAAATCAAAAGAATCAGCAGAAGATCAACAGCCTGAATCAGATACAGACTAGGGTCAGCTCCTGGGGGACAATTTCCTGCCCCTCTTTAGATCATTTTTCAGCAGTTCTTTTCTCTCAGAGAGGCCTGGAAAGTGTCTCTCCTTTATTGCGCTTTCAAATATTTTGTGAATTCTATTCAGAGAGGGGGAAAAACATCCCACATAATACTAGTCACCAAGCTTTCCCTAGTCACTCACGACTTTCTGCTCATGTCTCAGCTCACAGCTATTTCAAAGCATTTCTGGAGCTGGAAAAAACCCAACAACCCACCATAAAAGCCTAGGCCTCTTTATATGCACAAAGTTATTTTCTTTGTGCTTCACAAGCTACCGAAGACCTCTGCAAGCTGTTTCTCCCCCTCTCATGTACACACACACTCTCACCTAGTAACGTTTTTTGGACAGAAAGTCTTTGGCAATTTTATATCTCCCTCAGAGTTCCTCTAAGAGAAAAGAACATTTTCCTTAGGATTCTTTAAACTTCGTTCTCATCGATGTCCTGACATTATCAGCCAGAAACTTTCTGTATCCCTTCCCTTTGCTCTCTGTGCTTATGGCAGAAAGATGGGGAAACTACTGTGATCACAAGACGTCATTTTGATGGATCCCAGCTCATTAGGAAAACTTCTGCAACTGCCAAGGTTAAACACCACACAGACCTTGAAGAAAAGAAGTTCTAGTGGTTTTAAAACAGGTTTAGAACAGGAGCTTTTGTGACTTCTGAGCAGTTTAGGAAAACATTTGCAATGCAAGACCACAAAGGAAAAGCTTTTTCCCAAGAATAACACCGAGTGCCATACCTGGGGAACTGTTTTCTCAGCTCACCCTCTGTCTCCAGATATCACAAAACATTAATGCTGTAAAACAATTTATGAAGGCTTAAACGCCCAAATAAAGGGAAAAAAACATCATCCACCCCATGTATATTCAAAGGAGACATGCATTTTCTAACTCACTTGATAGTCTATATGTTACTACTAAATAATAAAACTAAATTAATAACAACCTTGAAGTTCCCTGCCAGTTCTTTGATTATTAAACCCATTATTCTAGCTTTACATTTAGATGTGCATTAGCCAGTTACTGCTTGTATTTAAATAGGGATTTCAGATCAGACAGTTAAATATGTCAAACGGGGAAACTGTTTTTTAAAAGTGCTAATCCTCTCAGATTTTCAGCATGTGATTTAGAAGTATAAAGAAAGTTGTATGCCTGGTGTTTTTTAGGTTTAATCTACTTTCAAAATGTTCACCATTAAACAAAAAAACCCCAAAAAACCCAAACCCCAACCAAACAAAAAATAAAAATCAATTCATATCTAGGAAACAAAGACACTGACAGAGGCTTCTGGTAATCCTGAACTCCTGACCCAAAGGTGCAGGGCCAAATTGTTTCATGCTTCATCTGTCTGTCTACTGGCTACACCATCACTTGTTTCACATATTAATCCAGCAAAAAAATAGGTGTAGAATTCAAATAACGTTTCCCAGTTATTAAAGTTATCCTTCTAGTTGCCGAATTTATATTGCATTTTGTGTGAACAGCAAACATTAAATCCTACTTACTACTGAGAAATTTATTCCCTCCCCGTGTAGTGCATGCCAACCTCCCAACTTGGAGGTAAAGTCACATAAAAAACATCTTGGCAACAATTAATTTAATAAGCCATTTTGAACCCACTTGTGTGTTAACTGTTCCCTAATTTCAAAGCAATGCAAGTTTTTAATCTCAAATACTCAGGGCTAGATACCCACCACATCAGAACATGGTGGCAAGTACCCTTGACATGAGAGGAAACGAGAAAATTACAGCAACAATTACAGAAGTATATCCTCCTGTGGCTCATGTTAACATTGCCAAATCCATGTATAAATCAGTACCAACTATTCATAGAATGTACCTGTCAGCAATATACTATGCGACATATGGCTCTACTTAATCAAATATACAATTCCATTTTTTTCAACTCAGAATATTCCTTCAAGGCACAGAGTAGTCAGTCAGTCATTCACACTGTGATGTGGTTTAAAACATTTAAATATTTATGCACCATATTTTATTTATATGCATAGCTATGTCTGAGAGATCTTTCTTTTTTTTTCATCCTAAGAGGAAACTAACCTTTCTGAAGGCCATTTTGCAGTAGTTGCCACACATGTCTTAGATGAGGGACTAGTACTAAGTCAGAAATATTTTGGGTTTAAATAGCCTATCAAGTACTCTTATACTTTCTATGTTTGTTTTTTATTAAAAGCATTGTTCAAAATATGACAAAAAACAGAAATTGGAGCTACAAAGATTTTTGTTCACATTGATATTTGAGCCAGCTGTAAAGATTTAAATCACACTAGATCTTGTTTTATGAATGTCCTTTTGCAACAAAAAAACCATGGAATGCCCTTAAAAAAGAATTTTTTGATATAAAACAGATGTTTTATCCTTTTTTGGGGGCTTTGTTATTGTAGTGCCATGATAGGTAATTAATTCCCAGGCTCCACATAGGTCTTCAGGCAGATGAAGAGAATGATTTGATTTCAAGGCTATAGTGGAGTAAGGGAATTACAGGCCTTTGAGGGGTCATTGCAGAAGCAAGATTCCTTATACTGGGACTGGCTTCACCATTAATGCTGCTTGCACAGAATGTTATGTGAAACTAGTGTTGAACTTCAATAAGGATGGAAGTAGTAGCTGGAAACAATATGCTCTGATGCTGAGTCTTAGCTGTGTCACTCTCCTTTTCATAGATTAATGGAATATTATGCACTTCAAGACCAAGATTTTGATTATTCTGATATAAATACATGCAGTGTCACTGAAATCTAAGCAGTTTTGGCTACATTTACCTTTACATATAGCAATCACTGTCTCCTAATTTTCACTGCTATCACAGAACTAATGTTTAATAGTAAAAACCACTTTCAGTACAAGTTAGAGCTTTTACATCTCGGAATATTTTTAATGAATGCAGTTGATATTCTAATTTGCTACTAAATCAATCAGAATAGCTACATTCTCATTATTGTATTTGCATACCTGCTGCCAAGCTTGAATTGCTGTATTTAGAGACTGAAGTGCATATTGGCCAAAGTTGATGAAAATGGGGTCAACCATTATCGTGCAGTCCAATAACCTTCCTGCTGTGCTGCTGGAAACAGCCATCTGTCCCCAGACTTTCAAAGGTTTCACAACGCTCTGCATAGTCACATTTCGACACTCCAAAAGTTTACAGTCGGCTTGAGTTGAAAGCTGGATCTCCTGGAACATTGGCTCATCGTTCCACTGACGAAGATATACATGAGGCTCATCAAAGGAAACTATCATGTATTCTAGCTCAGATGGCATGTTCTTATCAGATAAAAATGGCTGAAGGAACTTTGGTGGTGCTGAAAAGCGAAAGAAAAAAACAAGACTAGAACATCACCATTGCCACATTCTGTATGTTTTTGTAAGTTGTGTGTTAACTGTTTGTACATAAGATGAAAACAAGCAAAATTCATTAAAGGGTAGAGATTTCTGAAATCTGAAATGAATGCTGTTTATTAGATGTAAAAGAGAACTGTAATTAGTAACAGCTGCAACCAAAAAGTATCTGCAAACCAAAATCTTTCCATGGTAAACAGACCAGCCACCAAACTGCTGTATCTACCCATTGCTCAATACTTCAGATTGCCACCTACTTGGAGCAGAGACCATATTTCTGTGAGAATTTTTGCTATAGTAGATGTATATGATATTCCACACACAGCACATTCTGAACACAGTAACAATTAGCAATATACTCTCTGCTGACATGTGACAGTGCAGGCCAACAGGCTCCGCAATGGAAGTTCTTTGCTGCAATTATGGACAGTTCAGGACCACAAACGCACTGAGATGTGACATACTACCCAACAATACTAGAAATGAAACAAAACAGTATCCTGAGACTAAAGCATGAGAAATACATCATAAAAAAGATTTTATCGTGTTCATTGAAGTCTCAGTCTCGCAAAGTGCTGAGCACTGAGGCAGCAGGCACTGCAAGGCACATATACCGCTTGTGTAACATTAAGCATGTGAATATTTCCATTGATGTTATTAGTTATGTTGCTGGAACTACTCACATGCTTAAAATTAACATATGCTCTAGTGCCCTACAGATCTGGAACTAAACACTCATTTCTATCCAGGATCAAGCTCTATTTTTCTACAAAAGCATAATGGACACAGTAAGTTTTGTGCTCCCTTCGTGTATAACAGCACAAAGGAGCCCCAAAACTTAAGGCCTTTAGATGCTGTAACAACAGCAACAACAGCATAAACTCAGTCGCTGTTAAAAAATGAAACAGCTGGATTTGATTTTAATCTGATTTCTGCCTTTTCCAGTATATATACTTTAACAGACTGAGCATCTGGAAGTGGAGTGTAATAGTGAGGAAGATTATTTACTGATAGAGGTAGCTGATAGACATGAGATTATTTGTTAGTCACTGAATGTCATTCTTGGTATGATTTGATAATGAATATATTATAGTACTTGCAGAAAGACAAAAACTACTCACAAAGAAAGCTGTCCCTGTCAAAACTATCCAAAAAGTTTGCTCATCTTCCATAGAAAACATTCCTGGCATTTGAAAATCAGACAACAATCTAAAGATCTCTTGGAATGTAATTGCCATTAGTGCAATGACAGAGAGCACTGAACCAAACCAGATGTACCTCCAAAAGTGATCATAACTGAAATAACAGTTAAATCTGCAGTTCTCAGAGTTCTTCCAAGGAATTCTTACTAAGCGAGTTGCAAAACCTTCAAATATTTTAGTAGTACTGTTAATATGCTGGAAAATGTAAAAGATCAAATTCATTCAGTAAGATGGCTCGAAAGTGAAGTGGCACCTGCTGTCACTAATCAGACCACGACAGACAGACGGCTTCTACGGTTACCCGTTCCGGAGGCAGGAAGGGGCTGAGCAGCCCCACTGCCTCCCGTATGTGCTTTCTCAGTGCTCACAACTCAGGGCTTTTACCCTGGTGGCTGTTTGCGATAACTTATTTCAAGAATGCCTGTTTGGATGAGGAGATGGGATCTATAGACAGCAAAAGAGCGGTTAAGCAGCACGTACAAACTGTATGCTTTTATTATACTACATAAAGGAGTACATACATACCTGTGCCAAGCTGGTCAAGATGATGGCATAGGTGGACTTCCAAACAGGTACACTGGATGACCACACTCAGCGACGGCACAAACCACGGAGTAAAGCAGGAGTCAACTCTGGTACAGGCGGCTAATGCCGTGGGGGTCACGAGCTGATCGCAGGCACTTTGGGAGCCAGACTCACTCTCCGAGCTGCACAAGGTGGAGAACAAAAGAGCACTTTCAGCACTCTGGGATTTTATCCCTTTACAGCAGGACTTGACCATGTTCCATGCTCATTTTCTGACACAGGCAACATCATAATTCTATTTTAACTGCTGATGTCAGTGTCCTTACTTTTTCCAAAGAGGAACGTAACATACAAGACTGCAATCCAACCACACTCTTATCACACAACACTTTCAATTTACAAACCTTTGAACCACAAACCCAAAGCATATTTACAGAAAATAAACCCAAATCACACCAGGTATCTCTAACTGTTGAAACTGATGCCTTATGATTTTTTATATATTTGTGGATTTTAATATAGCTGTGTAGTTTCTCACACTTAAGGTAGCAGCTGACAGTCACTAAACCTCTTTCTCACGGTCTGTGCTGCATTCTTGAAATTCTGCTCAATGGTCTTCTCAAGGAAAAAGATTTCAGCAAGGACATCTTGTTTGGGACACATGCACCTGGAAGATATACTGTAGTCCAAGCAAGACAGAAGGCCCAAAACCCTTGGATAAGCTCCAAAGGGGCAGTCATGAGGGAGTTATGGGGGTGGATGATTCTCAGGTTGGATGTATCCATTAGATATGATAATTAATTAGTGTTATAAATTTGTCAGAATCCTATTCTGGGTGTGCACATATGTATTTTGCTGCACCTGAAAGCGCTTTCATTAAAGGACCAGATCTCTATTTTATCTATACTAGTACTGTCTGGAAATTCTTTTCTTCCATTTTAGGCAACAAAATAGCTAAACAGCTACATTATTGCTATTTAAACTGTAAGAACGAGCTGAAAGTTAATCTAGACAAGAAAATGACTTCCCCCCCCCCCAATGTGATTTTAAGGAAACCGACTCACAGCCATCAAACTACTTCTATACTTCTATGCATGATCCTTGTCCCTGTAAGTTTGATTTCCTTTGCCCTTCTCATTCTACAATCATAATTTAAAAAGAATCTCCAAGTCTTATAAGCTCAGCCTGGAGCCCTTTACTAGAAGCTATTACAATAAGTTAACCACACATTTAAAATGCCACCCCACTGATTTTTTTCATAGCTGTGCTCCTGACACCATGAATTTCCAAGAATTATCTTTCAGTCCCTTGAGAGAAACTAACACTACATCAGAATTCTATAGGTTTCTAAGACACCACTGAAGTAAAAATAAACTTTCTAATTTAAGCCAAATCTATCCTTAATGTTCCTTATTCTCACTCCCTCTGAAGTTTGGTGCTAAAGAGTTTTAGTTTAAAAGTTTAGACTTGATTCAAGAGAATTATGCCCATGTTCTCAGTCAAATACTGTCTTTATTTTTAAAATAAAATTTAATGAAGGATGAACTAAGGTCAACTTAACATTTCTGTCAAAAAGTCATTAGCTTTCATAAAGTACCACAAATACATTTTCATTGACATTTTAAAGATATTTTAAATTCAAACACCAGTTTAAATTTGAACATTGGCTTTCAAAACAAAATGTCTTACACTTTTAGGACCAAATTTTTCATCATGCAGTGTGTTTTACTTCAAAATTGTGCACAAATACAGCAGGTACTAAAAACATTCAGCTAAGGGTGCATGGAACTCCATGGATAGGGAAATTTATCAGTATTATTTTGTGTTATGCTAACTATCTAGTATAGTATTTATTTATAGAGCTTAAATCCAGCTTGAGATTTGTGGACATAAAATAGTTATGCAGCAGTAAAACCCAACTAAAACTAGCTAATTATCAAAGAATCATGACAGGATATTAAGAATGGATTATGTTGGTAAAGGATGAAACATAAATGACTTAATCAGAATCACAGTTGCGTTCCTGTGCTTCTTTACTTCTTCAAATTGTCAGTTTACATTCCAAAAATGGTGCTGTAGGTCTTTTTGAAAACAGGCTTCTTCAGAAATAAAATTATTCTTTGTGTTCACTTGAGAAACTATCTATGGGACTGGACCACAGTTAGAGAAGTGGCATGCTTGTCTCTGGTTTCACATGGATATTTCTTGGATTGTTGGAACAAGGCATGGAAGTGAACCCAAAAGGACCAAAATTCATATGCTGTTTTAGACAACTAAGTACTTTAGTATCTGTGAAACTGGTTAGTTCTCTCAGAATAATTATTAATATTTTTAGATTTTCTGCTCACTACATTTTGATTAGAAACAGAAGTTCAGGAACATATGAAATGAAAACGGAAAATGGGTAGATGGGTGTGAAGAAATGTTAACAAAAGTATGAGAAACTTTGAAAAAAACTAATTGCACTCTGATATTCTGAAGTAGGACTTCATTCACATGAACAGCTGTAACTGAGAGGAGCTTGCTAAACCACAGTTTAGAAGGAAAAGTCACTCTACAGAGAGAAAATAACCTTCTAGAAAGCATCTGAAAAGAAATGCAACGAGGACTCTTTCATCACTATTTCCCCATCTGCTCAGACTTTGTCAAAGCGTAGCTGTTTTATCTGTGAGGGGGTCCATTTGGTTTTCACTCAACCAGAAACCAAACCTAGAACTATAGCCCCCATATCACTATGAAAATAAAAATACAGTACCAGTATAAACCAGTTACAGTACAAAATATACTAAAAGCAGTAACCAAATTAATAGAGTATTTTCTTAAAAAAATCCAACTGTAATAAAAAGTCATAATATCAAATGAACAGTTTTTAAAGAGGGACTGTAGTCACTACCATGATTCTCTGGTGTTCAATTAAATCCCATTTAAACATTTTGCCCAGGCAGATGTCTGTCAGACCTGTGGCACTGCCACTTTCTCCTTTGACCTTGCACAGAGCACAGAAATCAAAGACACAGTCCTTCATCACATGCTGTGCACAAACAGAAGGCAAAGCAGTGCTACCTGAAAAAGCAGGAAAATTTCTATGAAGTTTTGGTAAACAACAGTAGAAGCATTAACATCAGAAGTAGATGTGACTGCAAAATCACATTTGTGCATCAAGTGAATAGAATATAAAAACACCCCCGTGTTTCTTGGCTGTCTCAGAGCTACAAAATGCAATATGGACTGTCCAAGGTTTTTCAGCTGCAGAGAAAAGGAATAACCAGTTTCTACTGCTTTGTGTTTGGCACAACATGCTGAGGGATGTGCGTAGCAAAACCAGAGGAACTTCTAAATAAAACTGACCTGACTTTAATAGCAGAATTTTTAAAATGGAAAATCTCTATGTTTGAAGTAATTATGTAAGTTATGATATTTCACATCATGCAAAGACGTACAAGTTCAAAATATGGCAACTGGGAACAATGACTTAGCAGTGACCTGCATTATTCTTGTTATTTTAAGAGTGGAATATTTAAACCAAAACTGCCATTTGTGATGAAACTACAACATGGGAAAATATCCACTGGGAAGAAGAAAGAGACCACTTAACTCATTTAATTTATGACTCAAATTCTGGTCTGAACCCAAATTGTTAGAGGTCAAAATCCAGTACATCATTTACTTTGAATAAAAGCTAAAACAATTAGCAAGAAATATGATCACGATTCCTCACTTGAATTTTTAAAAAGTAGCAATTTAAGGCTTATTTAAAAGTTTTTGTACTTGTTTTGTGGTTTGCATCTTAAGGCACTTTCAATTACTATTTTACATTAGTATGTCAGTAATTATAAAAATACTGCTTAAATTAGACAGTAGAGGCACAAATATATACAATATCTTCTGACATAACCCATTAAAACAAAAATTATAACCCACTCCCCACCAAACCAGGGAGGGGCTTTAGTGTCTTACCAACCAAACAGAGCTTTAACAGTAATTTTGAATATAACTTGTTAGTCCTGCAATATGAAAATGCAATTTATAAAAATAATTTATTCTGTGATTAATTCCTTGTAATCTCCTATTTTGAGATCTTGCGTAAAACAGTCATTTATGCCATATATGATTTATTTCATAAACACTGTACTACAACCCCAAAGAGATGTTAAATTATTTCACTTGGGACTCCCGATTTGTTCATTCATTGAATAAACATTCCTAAATGTTCATTCAAAACTTATACATACATCAAATAATGAATGGGCTACAAAACTCTGAAAAATAAACAACATACACGTTTATACTATGCCCTTCACCAGATAGCTCCTTGATTTTTATACTTCCAATTAGTTCCTGATCGATCGCAGAAAGAGCTTGCATACCACAGGATTTGGATCATGACATCTTTGCATATTCCCATATTCATTACTGGCTGATATATTTCAGTCTGCCAGCTAGTGCTCAACATATCAGCCGAATCCACATCTTCTCACCAACCTTGTTGCTTTCCTGTCACATGAACCACCTAAGTTTCATACTTTATAATTAATTTTAGGAATCAATAATAAAATACTTAAAACACAAGGGATCAGCTCTCTGTTATTAATAATTAGCACATCATAGAGGTTACCACAGAAAACCCCACAAAAACCCTGCAGAATTTTAAGGAAAAAATATTATCATTGAGCAGCAGCTGCATGCATATGGCAGCTGTTAGAGTCTGACCTGAAATACAACATCAAACTAAGAAAATAAACTTCAACAAGACTAAGTATTTTCATACTTCTATACCATTAATAGTGAATTAAATTTTCTAATCAATCATACAGTTACAGCATGTAATTAATGTCAAAGCATCATGAACCTCCAGGAAAACTGAGATTCAACTTTTATACAGCCTTTGTTTCTTGCTCTTGCAGATCCCTCAGCACTAGAATTCCCTCATGTAACACTCAGCACTAGCTTTGGGCACAGCGCCTTGTGGCTCATCTCACATGTCTGTCAGACCTCATGTTAAACACTTGCTTTAGGAACCAGCCTAACATTGGAATTTACCATGGGCATTACACAGGCAGTGTCTCTCTCTCAAAACCAAAAATGTTCAGCATTTTTTTGGTCAAGTTGAATCTAGAATATATTTTAGAGTGCTTGGTGACAAGAAACTATCCATACTGGTAGCAGTATGTTTGTTTGATAAAGCCACAGTTTCAGCAAAGTTACTGCCAGCATGGACTTCCTACATGCTACCAGGGGTATAGAAAGGCTGGCCTTTTCTGCAGGTCCACAATATCTGTGACCACTCCTAAGCAAGGTTTCCCTTTAACAGTGATCCTTTGGGGTTTAACCATTACCTTAAACTTGTTTAATAGTGGTAACTACAGTGCTTGTGCACTGTCTCAAAACCTCCAGGTTAGTGACATCTGACTAGTTTGCTCTGCCTCCAGGAAAAAGCCAATGTGCCTCACACCCTGGGTCAAAGCCTCATCTCTGAGGAACAGCTGCTCTGGTTCTCATCCACTCAAGAATACTCCCTACTGGTAGGACTAACTAATTCTTCCACACCAGTCCTTCCTGCAGTCATCCTCAAGAAAACTTGAGTGCAGCCTTTTTTGAAGTTAGTGTAGTGAGAGCAGTTTGAATTTCTGCCACAGAATGGGTTGGGTTGGAAGGGACCTTTAAGACAACAGTTTCAACCTCCTTGACATGGGCAGGAACACCTTTCATTAGACCAGGTTGCTGGATCCCCCAAGGATGGGACATCCACAGCTTCTTTGGGCAACCTGTTCCAGTGCCTCATCAAACTACGAGTACAGAATTTCTTCCTAATATCTAATCTAAACCTGCCATATTTCAGTTTAGATCTATTCCCCCCTCTGTTATCACTATATGTCCCTCTAAGAAGTCCCTCTCCACCTTTCTTTGGGTTCTGGAAGGCTGCTCTAAGGTCTCCCTGGAGCCTTCTCTTCCTCAGGCTGAACAATCCCAACTCTCTTAGCCTGTCTTTATAGGAGAAGTGCTCCAGCCCCCTGACCATCGTTGGAGCCTTCCTCTGGACCCACTCCAGCAGGTCCACATCCTTCTTACGTCTGGGGCCCCAAGAGCTAGTGCAGTACTCCAGGTGGGGTCTCAGGAGAACAAACACATGCCTCCAAACTGAAAACACCACCAAGGCAGGGAACAGAACTATTTATCTTCTCTGAAATCAGAGGTTTTCCTTGATTATCCCACAGGTTTCTGGCTTCTGGAGTTCACCCTGACCTACACAAATCTTTACATTTCCAACTCCTTAAAACTATTATAAATTCCTCAGGCCATCAAAAGTACCAGGACTAGTGACTCTGCAGGCTCTGTACAGGTAGGTGGCAGTTCAAGGCACTTTCTCTTGACTTCCCTCTTTCTCTACTGTTTATTTACCTTCAAATGCTTCAGTAGTGTGGTGCATGCTTTTTGCTACCTTCTTCCCTCTCCTGCTATCCCTGTGCAGTGAACTGCAAATGCTTCAGCTTAATTCTTGGTCTTTCTGAACAGTTACAGCTCATTAGCTTATCAGAGCTCCCTGATGAAACATTGCATATAGTGATAACCCCTATTCAAGCAGAAAACAATAAATATGATCACAGTGCTAAATGCCTTAATGAAAAAAACCCACTAAATTTCACTACATCATTTCCAGTTCCCACCGAGTTCACATTTCTGTGGTGTTAAGTTGACCAGGAAGGCAATTCTGCCAGGGTCCCACATTCAGAGGAATTAACCTTGTCTAAAACACTTAACTTCTCAATGATGAAAATGCATTCTTTCACAATTAACATCAAGAAATCATTTCCAACCTGATACTATTAACAGAAACCAGATGTTTGATTTTCTTCATTGATTTTGTTAGCTGTGTTTTTATTCCCTGATTTCTCTGAATTCTGTAGCTTCATGCAACACATATGTGGATGCTACATGCTTATTCAAGCATGTGTTCATACAAAGGCAGCAAGAATCAGCAAATTCCAATAATCCAATAGAGTAATTTTGGCTTTTCTGCTCTAAATATAAAATATCAAGAAGGTATTTGAAAGCAATTCCACTTCTGTTTCTGGAGAGAACGTAAGATTTCTTCTTACTCTACATATTAACCAAAATGGAATGAATGCAAATAGAGTGAAAATCTGTCACTGCACAGTTTCCAGATGTAAACACAATTAAAAAGGGATCCCCAGCTTTTGAAAGCACTGATTAAATTTTTTTTTACTGTTAACATAGTAAGCAAACTGCGTGAAGAATAATGTAATGCTCTTGAAATGCTAAAGTTTTATTCAATATATTTAAAATATACACTTGGATTATTTTAGCTACTGACTTGCACCAAGGAGAGAATAGGGTGATGTATGACTATTGCCTCAAAGAATGTTTACTACTACATTATAGAATGGACTGTGCCTGAGCCTTCTTTTGTTAACTAGCTAATTTTACTGCCTTGGGCAGCTAAGAGGTTTCAGGATATGACCTGTTTGTGTCCACTTTTCAGTGATTCTTGTATTCAGAAAAGGGATGGTTATGATGCTGGCAGGCTGCCTGTGAACCTAAAGGAAATGTCTTTTCATGCACGCTCCATGTCCTTGCATGAAGGTGAACTAGTCTGACACTCATGTAAGACTATCTACTCTTACCACATATGAAAACAGCATCTTATTTCCTAAGTTTCTTGAAAGAGAACTCCCAAGAGTGTAGCATTAGATGTCTCTTTCCCCCCTCCTTTAGGATCACCTTTGGTCATCAGCCACGTTCTGGTTGCTGTTGAGGACAATCCTCCACAGATCGGAGGCGATGAGCTCCTTCTGGTCCTTCACAAGGCTGACGCTGGGCAGCTGCAGCTCACACACCTTGCTCTCTGAGAGACTGAACTCCCGGAATGCAACAAAGGACTTTTGAAGCTCATCCCAGTACTCCAAACTGCAAGGAATCTGTGATAAAAGGGAGAAGGCATCAGTAATTTATGCTCGAGCATAAATATCATGGGTTTTCCTGTTCATGCTAAAAGTCTAAAACTAACGAAACTAAATAAAAGCAAATTGTCATATAGAAAATCAGAACTGCAACCATTATTGAGATCCTATGCTGTCTTGACTTAAATTAAAATGTTTTTAGAACATCATTTGATTAATTTCCAACTAATCCCAACTTTCTATTCCTCTGTACAAAAATATCTACTTGTTCCACAGTCCCTACGAATAACAAAGACAATTTAACTCATTATTATTTGCATTATGCAGCCAAAAAATCCAGTAGATGTCTTCACATCATGGTACCAAAGATACTCATCACTAAATTTTTCTTGAACTAGTTCTTTTAGTTTTATTACATAAAAAAATATAAATTCATTAAAATAATCAATGATGCAGAGAAAAAATGATGATAGACAACAAAATGCCATGTTATGGAACAACATATTACTAAAATCCTGGGCAAAATAATGAAGTACTTGTAATCACATGATCTTTTTTTTCAAGGAATATGTTATTTAGATAAACACAAACCAAATCCAATAAATACATAGTGGCTTCTGTTAAGTCCCATCCCTAATTTTACGTCTCTAAATAATCCACTTGGATTATTTCTGGATACATCACTAAAGTGGAGAGGATGTTATTAGAGACATTTCTAAAAACAATAGAAAAGCACTACTTCTAGAAACCATAATTCATACAGTTTAAAAAACTGTGCTTTTAATAGAAATATCAGTTTTAAAGGGTTGTGTCCTATGCCTCTTTTTTTGTGTGTAATAGCATGAAAATGAATGAGAATATGAATTTAAAACAAATGTAAACTCAATCAGCAATGAAGATTTTAGAACTAACATGCAGAAATCCAGTTATGGTAGTTGTACATGTTCAAGAATTACTAAAAATCAAGCTGACATAAAGCAAATAGTAAGAAAAAAATGCATATGTATGTCTATTACCATTTTTTATCCCTGTGTGTCTGTGTATAGACATGCATACATAAGTAATCAGGAAGATAAGTAAGAATGTGATAGAGCTGCAAGTAAATCTAGAAAAAGCTCTATAAGTAATCTTCCTTGCTATTCAGTGAAGTCTACAATGCACATGGAAGTGACAGAAGGCTGATTAATTGACAGGAACGAAGGTTAAGAAGGAACATTCAGGGAGCTCAATGATTCAAGCTGGGGAGGGCAAAGGAACATAAATAATCACCAAAGAATTCGGAAGGAATTAACATGTGGAACCACAGAACCTGAAAGGTGGAGCTTTACTATATCAGTCAAATCACAACGATACGTGAAGATTGAAAAAAAGTCACCACAGTAACTACATTTTTTAAATTTAAGAGGTAGGACAAAAAATTCTCTAAGAACTGCCAGCAAAACTCTGATATCAGTAATACAGCAATATCAATCAGGAGAGCAGAGCTGATGTAATTTCAGAGTAGGGTCTGAGAGAAAGGGATTGATTTAACATCAGAAACCATGCTATATGCAGAAAAATAACAACATATTTGTTTACAAGCTGCATATTCAATTGGAAATGGTGAAGACATGTAAAGGTCAGCTGGAAAATCAGGAGGTGGTATGATGATGCTTGGAAAAAGCAATTGGCATACGGAGAGACACCAGGTGAGACATTTCCAAAAGTGAGGGACAAACATTAATTGACTTGTATAATACACCAGTGGGCACTCATTTGGAATATGGCACACATGTCCATTGCTTCATCCTTAAACTGTAGTAACTCCTGCTGTGGAGAGTTGAGGACTAAATGAAATAAAACAATAGGAACATGATTGTTCTACCCAGACACCTCAGGAGAGAAACAGTTAATAAAGGTCTTTAGAAACTATGGGTCAAAACTGAGGTTGCTCTATGAATAAGGTTAGAAACTACACAGAAAAAGATGGGAAGGTTCAAGGATGCATTTAAAAGCTTGGTTTGTTAGTACAATGGAGAAAATAACAAGCATTGCCCCAACGGGAGGAGGCTGGGCTTGATCTTTGCTGGTCCTGTGTTGCTAACTCCACAACAGTGCTGTGCACAACAGCAGCAACAAGAAATGTCACATTATTGCATTTGTGGCCACGTTTCAAAGTCACATGAAATTGATTCTTTTTGCTCTCAGTGTCACTGTAGAGTTTAAGGGAATTTTCAGAATGTCTCAGTGTTGAATTATTTAGAAGTTTAATGGCTGCAGACAAACACTCAAGACTACAACACTACCACATCCGTGTTCCTACCCTTCAATTAGGGATACCTCCAAGAAATTCCCATATGTTAATGATGAACACATAAAGAGCAACTTCCATCATCTGCTATCTTTCATGCCACGTTGTGGAGCCATTCACACTCCCACATTTCCTTTTTTAAACCCCTCAGTCTTCACTGGCAATAAAACATTTGATTTTTTAAAAATATTGCAATACTTGGCATATTTTCTATAGCATAAAGTCTTGGAATTATAGAATTAAAAAAGGATCTGTATGATTTCTGACAAAAGTCTGTGGTCTTTCATGGTTGAATAGATACCTCTACGTACAGTAGCATTTATTTCTGCATACTTTTAAATTTCAGTCCTTAAAATACCTTAAGATTCTTTCAGAAACCTGATTCAATATAATTGAACAATTGGTTTAGTCTTGTACTTCCTTAATGTCTATCAACACCTGAGTTATCTTTTCTGATCAATGTGGTCGAGTAACACGTGCAACAAAATCTCACAAAGCAATCATGTTATTTAGGATATTTATTTCTCTTACATTTAATCACAAAATAAAACTCCCTTTAAACATGCAAGTCTCCCTAATGAACATCTCACAAAATTGGACTAGAATGGCAAGTCATGGGCATTTTAGGAGAGGCTAAGCAAGGTGATGAATTCTATTCCCACTAAGATTAATGCGCTGAAAGAATAAGTTAAAGAGCACAATAATGGGATTTCTTAAGTGGCACTACAATATGAAAACCATAAAAATATCAATAAGGCTGAAGGAAAGTAATATAGAGAGATGTGAAAATACAGATTTAAAATAAAGGCAGAGTAAAACTTGAAAAAGCCCAAACCAGATTTCAAATATACTGTTTAAAAAAAAAAAAAAAAGAAAAAAGTAGGTACTTCAATATTTCCACCTACTCAGTAGGTGGTGAATATATTGAAATTCATCTTGAGGAAAAGATGGCACAGTGCAACGATCAAATCAATTATCATGCCATAAAGAAGTAATAACTCCTCTTCAGGGTCTGATATAAACTGATGCAGTAGAAGTTTCACCTGAACATGAGGAAGAACTTTGTTACTGAAGGTGACCGAGCACTGGAACAGACTGCCCAGAGAGGCTGTGGAGTCTCCCTCACCGGAGATATTCAAGGGCTGTCTGGATACATCCCTGTGCCATGTGCTCTGGGATGGCCCTGCCTCAGTGGGGAGGTTGGGCCAGGTGACCCACTGCGGTGCCTCCCAACCTGACCCATTCTGTGATTATGTATAACACATGCCAAACACCTAAAGTGAATTATGAAAAATTTGGAAAGGCACAGGAATGACTGCTGAGCTCAGCAGTATGAATAGCCAGGAAAAAAAATTGCTGAACAATTAAAGCAGACTGGCAAACAAGTTGAAAAGATTATTCCTTTTTCACTTCTGTTTACCAGCTTTTTCTAACTACCCTGCAATATGTCAAGAAAGCTACCAGTTCAAGAGACAGTATGTTTCAAGGTGTCATTTGCACATTAATGGGATTGCCTATACAAAATACAGCTCGTGCTTTGGGACTACACAAACTGTGAGCTTTCTAGTTGGAAGCTTGCAAAAGACTTAGTTGACTTAGAATCTCTGATTCCTACATATCTAGCTTTATTTGTTCTAGAGGGTTTATTACTAATGCCTGATCTGGATAAGTTTAAGGAAAGATGGTAGCTCTGGGTAATACTAGCTGCCAAAAATAATAGTTGTGAAAGCCTGGAAATGGGCTATAATGCCAGAACTGAGTCATAAGCAGTGGGAATAAGTGAATTAGCTGCAACAAAAAATTCCCCACATGTTGAATTAAATATGGTACTTTCACCTTCAAATATTTGAATAAAACCTAAGCTATAATTCAGATAATTGTTACCTCTTAGAAAATGTAACCACTAAAGTTGCCTCTATAAAAGTAAACACTAACAAAGCGTATTTAATTTTTTTTTCTAAACAACAAGTATGCTTCTTCAGCAGACACTTCCCTGCAACCTTTTGTCTTCTTCTGTAGCTCTCAAAGATAGTTTTAATTGCAATGATTTTATTCACCTGTCACTTAGGTGTGCATAAAATTATTATTTAATTGTGAGCTCAGACTGAAACAAGAATCTCCAAGCTCTGTTTTGCAAGAAAACCACTCGCTATGCCACACACACTTATTTAGAAGGATGATTATGGCAATAGAGAGCAAAACTTTGGTCAAATGGGCTTCTTTCAGCAGCATTAACAACAGAGATTTGAAGCAGAAATTTAAAGCTGCATGAAAACAGCTTAAAGTCTAAGCAGAGAAATGAAAGGGGTTTTTTCTCTTTGGCCTTGTGGACTATAGACATTGGAGATCTGAAAATTGCATGACACTTTGGAAGCAGAAGGAAAATGGTGTATTGGCAAATTCTGACTGGAATGAAAGCAGTTGTTTCCATATGACAATTCCAGTCCTGACCCCTGCAATTACAGGACACAAACAACTCTTTGGACATAAGTGCTTTGGAGCAGAAATCTTTTGAATTAGAAGAACATTGATTCCTATTTTCCCTGAATCTCTCATTTCACTTTAAGACAAAAATCTTCATATATATTACACTAACACATATGAGAAACACCTCTGATTTGAGCAGAGCTGAAACCTCTACCATATACATTTAAAAAACCCCCAAACAACCCCCAGAAAACAAGAAACTTGAAAACCCTCTTAAAAACCTGCATCCTTCAAGTAATTTTCTTCACACTTGTTACCCTATCAAGAAGATCATATTAATGTTAGTAACCAACATGAAATACTCCCACTAAGGCACTACAGTGTGATAGATCATGGGTTTTATATTCATCACATATTGTGTCACACATTATCTGTACTAGAAGAATTTAATTCTCATTTAGAAACAAGGGGTCAAGAAATGCTACAGAATCTGTTCTTGCTATGTTACATGTTAATATTTTTATCCTTGTGTTGTAGAGATGGAAATTCCTTATTTGCATTTGTGGTTATGTGTAATAATAAGCCACGATAGGAGAGAAATGAGTGTTGACCCATATGTGCTTTTTAAAGGATGTCATGATCACAACATGCTTCTAGATTTTCTTGTGAGCTGATGTTACCCTTCCAGCTTTAGGCTACTTGGCTAATTTGGACTTGAAAAGCCCTGGGTGCACACCACTCCATCTGTGTACTGATATGTTTCTATAGCTGAGCTCTCTAGCTGAGCAGAGAGACAACACCAGTGCATTTCCACAACCTGTCATGTTACCATGAATGATCATACCTATGCTGTCAGAATGCTAACATGTCTCAGACACGACATAATTTTCAACTAGGACAGAAAAAATTAAAGTACCTGCAATTCTTAGCTAATCTCATCTTTTTCATGGACATCTTTTATCTCTAGGAAAAAGCTACACCCATCAGCCTACTTCTTTGGGGTTTCTGAATGAAGGTTGTATAAACATATTATTGCTTTACTGTTTAAACACTGAAGCACAAAATTTAAAAACTCAATGTAAAAAAAAGGACTTTTAACTATACACATGCAGATTTCTTTGGCTGCAAAATGCATTTTGTTCAGCTGAGGAAAACAGATATTAACAGCTGGGTTACAGGATGTGCTTAGCGTTGCTTACTGTGATGCTTCCTTTTGATCCATGTATTTTCTAGAAAATAAGCTTTTACAGAAGAAATACTCATGTCTTGAATCTCAGTCCCTCAGATCGTAGGCGCTTCCTCTTGGAAATCAAGCTATTCTTGTTCCAGAAACAACTACTGTACGAGGGAATGCACACAGAAGGCAGGAAGTGTGTGTGTGTTTTATCTCCTCCAGGCAAGGCCACCTCAGTGAAAGAGGCAGAAGACAGCACTTGGAGTCAGACACCAAACCGTGCTGAGATTTTAACTTTAGCTTCCTGAGCATGAGTAAACTGATTGTTATTCTGTTATTAGGGTATTTTACTCTTTTAGGGCCAACTGCCTTAAAAATACAATTATCTCACTAGGTGAACAGAAGTCACAGTAGCAGGAAATAAAAAGCTTTATCCAGATTTTTACTAGGGAAAAATTCTTGGCAGTAACTACGAGGAACATTACTACTAAATTTGATTTTGAAGCATTAGTTATATAAAACTAGCAAAAGAACCCTGTAGGAAAGTACTCTGTGTAGAAAATATGCTCAAAAGAAAAAAAAAACATTTAATGGAATAAAACCTTTGTAACATGCCTATTCACACAACGTACACAACTCAATATGACCAGTGGAACACCAGTCTGGACAACTGTAGGATACTTCATCATCCACACTGCTGCTTATCTTGACATTGTGAAATCATGCTACAAACCACTGGATAACAATTTTTTAACCCTCCTCAGGGCTAAGATGGTATCGTATCACTGTGGAAAACAGACTGCCCTGGCATGGCTACAGATCACCAATTTTCCCATTTAATGAAGGAAAAAAAACCCCAAAATCCAACAAATAATTTGAAAAAAAAAGTGGTGTTTTACAGTGAGGTAAAAATATAGCCTAGTATTAGTAGTGTTAGGGTTGGCAGTACTACTCGGATTAAAAGCATTCTAGTGATACAAAGTATTTGCTGTTCCCCCCAGCTCCATCCCCTTTGTTTAGTCACTATGGTTTTCTGTACTTGGACACCAGTTTAAGTGCATACCTGCATATTTCAGGAAGTAAAAGTTATTTCACTGTGGTTCACTCTCAATTTTCAACACTCAGGAACAATCAGACACCTCAGCTGGAGGTGTTTTTCAAAATTATGCCATATAATTTCTTCACTGAATTGCTTTACTTCTCTTTGAATTTGGTTTAACAAATTTGGTTCTAAAGCTAGGACATTTGAATTACAGATACTACCTTTAAAACTGAATATACAGTATCTGCTTGACTTAATTTTTTCCCCTATCCATATTGAGGTCTTCGGCTGAATAGTGAAAATAACTACTATTTTGCTTTTTGAGTAATAATATATACCTCACCTCTTTCAACTCCGTTTAAAATATATATTTATGGTCCTATTAGCATATTTATTTAATTTACATCTGTCCTGCAGTTTATAAAATAAATATCAAATAGAGTTATAATAAAAAGATGTGAAAGAAAACTCTTGTCTTCTGAGAGAAATTGTACTTTAAAAATATATAACTGCTTTTTAGTTGACTTTGGAAAAAAGTTTCTATACATCTTCAACTAATAGAAGCTATAAAAACCCTTTTGTAATATTGGAACCAGTTGAGAAACCACAAGTATTCAAATGCAGGAAATCACGATTTTATAACATTTTAATATGATCTACTCTTGGGAAACAAAGTTAACCAAGCCCTATTTCTGTACAGGAAATATTCCACTGTACAGTTGTAATACATTGTGGTGAGGGGTACAGCTGCAATTTTTTCACCTGTAATGCCCCACTGGTATTGTGGCTTACTGAATTGCATCAAGATTGCCTTCCTGTCCGGAAAGCCCTCTAAGTACAAACAAGACTCTAAGCCCAGGTTTTATTTTCCCTTGGTATCAGAATATGGTAATTTAAGAGCCCTGAGAAATGCTTTTTAACCTTTTAGAAGAAATATGTAGCATTCTTTTATTAGGAACTATGTTCTTTGCCTTTTTCAAACAACATGTGACTAACTTATCAATTTATCAGGCTAGGAGGTTCAGAGCAAATGCAGGTGTGTGGAGTAAAGTAATCTGTCACAGATACTGGCTTTTTTCATCATGGAAAAATTACTCTAAACACACTAACAGCTTTTGTTAAGAAAGCACAGAATAATGCTATGCTGTAACTGAGATTTCTGCAGGACTTTAAACAGGAAAACTATGTATTGCTAAGTGTTAAACTTTCTTACTAACCGTCATTCATCTTGAGACTGAGTTTATGTGATGATCACTTGCTTTTTGAATAGCAAAAGCAACAATATTTATTTTAAGTAATTAGGTCTTAATTTATTGTTGCAAGTATTGAGAAACAAAAGTATACAGATAGGAGATACATCAGGGATTTACCTATTTCTTGTGTAACTCCTTATTCTTTCTTTCTGATACAAGAACTGTTTTCCACATTTTATTTACGGTTTTTAATTTTCTAGGCTTTAGTATTTATTAATAATATAAACACTATGCTTTTGAAATGTAGTCACCTCTGGGATTGAGGGTAGCAGTCTATCAATGCATAAAGTACTTTGTAATTTTCAGTATATGGGCTATTTGACCACATTCTCCCCACAGTGAAGCCTGACTCCTACAAGAAGTACCACAAGATCCGCATACGGCCGGAAGGACTTGGGTTTGCAAAGTTTCATAAATCAGAGTTACAAAATCTGAAAAGTACAGAACACAAGGAGAGTGTAAATCTGTCATTAACATAATCTGATGGTTTCATCAGTCCTCTGGCACCCAGCAGATTTTTCACTGGCTCAGTAACGCCGAAGGGTGAATTTCAGTGTGATGCACAGGCAAATTATGCACAACTTCCATTAACATTCCCAACAAGTTACGCTTAACTCCCTGCAGACTGCACAGAAACTCTAGGCCAAACGATACAGTCTCATCTCGGTGCAGTGAACCCTAAGATCACACAGCAAAATAATTAAGATTATACACACACAAAACAGTAACAAAATAGTAAAGTCTGAGATAATCCTCCTCTCAGGCAAGGAAGTTCACAAAAAATGTCTAAAGCTGGAATTCCTGAAGAGAATGGGCTCTGTTTCAACATCTGTTTAAGACTCATGGTATAACTCTCCAACTTCTTTAGCTCCTACTTCCTTCCTTGCAAGACAATGAAGACGATACTTATAATTAATAGTCTGAGTCTTAACTTTGGAAAACATGTGCAAAAATCTGCCCAGCATCAGAAAACGTGTTTGCACCTGGATCACTTGAAGTGTAAGTGGCTCAAGCTACAAGCACATCTACAGCCCTCTCACACAGACCAGGTGTTTTTACATGATGACCTGCATCCATTTTTGTACTCATACATGAATGCAAACACTGCTTCTACTGCTGGGAAAACGGTTTCCTACATTAGAATAGATGGCAGTTGCTACAGTTCTAGTTTATGCTCAGATATGCTCAGTAATTGCACTGTACTGTGTCATTTCAAGCTTGCTGCCACTCTTCACACAGTAAAGAAACCATAAAAACACCATATAGTCTGTATGGTAGTAGTATGACTTATACACTCATTTTGAGTAACATCAAAAGGTGGAATTAACAAGAAATGTAAGTTTTAACAAGCAGAATCCCAGACAAAGCACCAAATTTGCCTTCTGCACAACTCACAACAGCTAGATGAATTATTTCCCCATCCATCTCAAAGGTCTCAGTATTTGAAGACAGTACGAACTGCATGGCAGTAGATTCGATAGTTTGCAAACTGACAGGTTTATCAAGAAGCACAGTTGAACTTTACAGCTTATTATCTAGTAACACCATGAACTTAAATCACTAACCTGTCACACACAAATCATCTGGATTTCCAAAATAGTTGTTGCTTTGGGAATATAAGAAGTAAATCAAACATGGATAAAATTTGTGGTTTCCCAAAAAGCACTTTTCCCAGACTCTTAAATGCCCAGCTGAACACTGTAGTCCCAATAGGGAACGAAAAGTAAAAAGGAAGCAGGGCCAGCCAAAAATGAGGTATTCTCTGTTAAAAGGAAAAATGAATGTCTTTGACATTGATCATAATTCTTTTCCTGTTGACTGTCATGTCAAATCCTTCCTGGAATAATGACCTACAGTAGGTCTAATGTCAGTCACTCTTAAGCTCATGCTTCCTTAAGCCACTGTTTAAATAGCCACAAGGTGTTAGAAAACGACTGTTTATTGCCTGACAGTGTTGAAAGAATCAGATTCCAGACTACAGAGTTTGCAAGTGCTTTATTTAAATAGCATAAGCATGTAAAGCAATGCAACAGACAATTTTTTGAATCCCTGCCTTTTGAAGTTGGAAATATTTCATGTTCTCCTAAAAGAGATTTCACCACCTTAGGAAATGCTCTGTGTGAATTTTACCACAGTAGTTTTATTTACCTAGTCTTTCCTTATTAAATCCTAGTTAAGCCCCTGCAATCTCAGAACTATACTCACTGCTCTAAAATTTTCTCCAGTAGACCTTGAGATCTGGTTAATTTAATCACCACTTTTCTAAACTGTGCTCTGGTTCTTAGGACACCATATAAAGAAGAAAGACCAAAAAAGGAGGCCTCAGCACACATTCATCTTTTCATCAGCTGTTATAATGCTGACTACACTGGCATGCAATAGGAATCCTGGCAAGTACACAAGCGAAATATCCTCAAATACAAAACCATGTCAGAGTTACAGTTCAGCAGATATTTTATTTTAACTTCATATGGAGAAATGAGAAAATGCCACAGATTGTCTTCCTTTTCTTTTGTAAGCTTTAACAGTTTGCATGTCTCACTGGGTGACAATCTAGGAGAAAGAATTTTAAGTCTGTGTTGGTGATGCAGCTTAAATACATCAGAGAAGTTAAATTTTGGAGCATTACACATTATATGATTATTTTGATTAGACAAATCTTGTTTTCTCCTGCTTTTAAATCCATGGTCACTTGTGTAGATGGTCTTGTGACAACACACAGCTTTTTGTTTGAGATTTGGGGCAATGGCAGCAATATCCCTTATTGGAAAGGTAACTCCACAATGCCATGGCAAACACTGAGAATCTCTGTAAAAAGTCCACCAGATAAAATAGGCCTCCAGCTGTACAGGAAATCATTTGTGTGTCCTGTTCATCTGCTTGCACAGAAAAGAAGCATATTTCCTTCATGGCATATGTACTGTTTTCCTATCTTGGCCAGCCCCTCCTAATCTTTGTTCTCTCCCCTGCCAACCCAAATCTGTCAACTTTGGCCTTGGTAAAGATAAATGATATAAAAATATGACCCAGATTAAATTAGAAAAGTAAAACAACATAGACTAATCACAGGCAAAGATAAACATATATCTGAGATTGTCAAGACTGCAAGAAGACACAGGAAGACTTTGTGAATCTAAATTCACAGTGCCAGCACAGGTCTAAGCCCCACAGCACTTTCTTTGAGGTTACATATTGAAATGTACCTAACTCCATATTGTATCTGCACAATCTGAGGGTTTTTTTCCTGCAACTCCCTCCTTTGAATTTCAAAAATATCATGGCAATGAAGAACACTTGTCCTTTCTCATATGCTGAACCCGATGGATCCAAGGAACTGTACAGGCACGGCTGAATTTAGCATCACGTGACAACTCTGAAATACAGTCCTTTGTTATGATGTGGAATATATTCTTCTTCAATTATTCTTTATGTTCTGGGACAGTGACATTATCTGCATAATCATAAACTATTGTCTGAAATTAAAAACTGCTCTTACTCCTTTCTTCCTAATGCCATACTTCCAAGGCAACCAGGACAATCAGGATGGAGGAAATTGCCATAAACTCTTATCCAGCTGTCCTTGTAGCCAGCTCAAGCCAATGTCCTCATCATTTGGGACATGAAGAGAGAGACTGTGAGGCCCTTATTCTGCAGTTTAGACCGTCTCGTGCATTCATGTTCCTGAGAAGCTCATGCATCTTCTACAACTCTGATATCTGTGCAAGAGGCATTTCTACATACTTGATAAACCAAACCTTGTCATGATAAGCTGGTTGCCTTGTAGAATACATTTTACTATTAAACTGGGACACTGAGGCATGCCTTGAGTCTTCACATGTGAATATTTGCTGAGACAAATTTATAAACACCCACACAAGTTTTATTAGATAAATTATCTGTACAAGAGAGTGTCTTAAATGTAGCATTAACTAAACTTTTGAGGCAAGAACAGTAGGCTTTGCCTCTCTGGTTTTATGTATATATTTTCTTTAAGTATAAAATAAAATAGGCTTTTGAAGTTGCTCACCCACATATCTTTAACCACAAGACTTCTTCTAAACAGCAATCTACTTGAATGATTTAAGTTTCATCACTTATAATTGAGAAAGTCTCAGAGAGTGTCCCTTTTTGATTTATCAATCTTCAATATTTTTAAAGTAAAGGCATTACTATTTCATTTTGCTTTTTAGCTTTTGAATTAATTTTGCGAAATTTTTCCAAGTTTGGGCTTCCATCTACTCCTGAGGTGGCAACATAATTCTAATGTCAACACCATTCTACCCTTTGCCCTTGCTGATTTGGGCAGTAATGGATTACCCTGATTTACATGACATTGGATGGAGTCAGTGCCGGGATTAACTTCACTTTTATGAAATATGCGTTAAGTGAAGTTACCAGGGAATGGTATATAGAATATGAAAGGAATATGCTTTTTCTTGCTCATGTATTTTAAAAATAATCTTAGCAGTGTTCAAGATCAAAATGGTATGCCTTTATCAACATTTGAGTAGCTGCCTGAAGGTCTTTTCTGTAGATTTCCTTCATACAAGGGTACATTAGTAGTGGCTTAAAGCAGTATTTATCACATTACTTGGATAAGACATAGCCTATTGACTTCTTCTTCCTACGAGAACTTGAAACTACTGCTCTTGTGTGTATATTCCTTCACCTCACATTGACCTTTAGTGAGATAGTTTGGCTAGAGCTTTCTAAACATCAATCAAAAACCCCTCACAACTTGAAAAACAGGCAACCATCAATGGAAATGAGAAAGAAGCTAACAGAGCAGTCAACAGAATCGTTTTGAACAAGGAATTAGAAAGATTTTCAGTACAAAAGACTCAGGAACATTCTACATCCAGAGCATATTTCTTTCTTGACAAAGAACTCAGTATTAATGCTTTCTTTGCCTTTAGCTATACAAGGTTGTACACAAACCACTTGCAAGCACAGTCATAAACTGGGTTTCGCTTCACTTAATTGGTCTTGTGTTTAAAAAATAATAGCTGTGTATGCCCTCTCTTCAAGAGCTTGCACATACTACCACACAAACTTTGAAACAGTCCTGACAAGCTATATTCAGAAAAGGTCTTGGCAGTGATGTAGAAGGAGTAAAATAAGAAAAGTCTCCAGATAAAAAAGGGCCAGAATAAGATGTCAGACTGTGACTTTACTACCTGAGGAGAAGAAACACCTTATGTCACTGAACAGGAACTCCTTAAAAGTTAAGAAGAGATAACAGGAAAGTCTAAAGGGGTTTCATCAAATACTAGTTATCTGAAAGAATGGTAAATCACAGAGTCAAAGAACATTTGTAGCATGTAAAAATGGGACAATGAAGGATTACAAATTAAACGGAAAGTGTTTGCAATGTCTGTTAGACAGGAAGAACAAGTTCAGATACTCTCAATTTCCCTAGAGAAATACAATCCTGATGCAATTTCTTGCAAGCATGTCTAGGATTCTCACTTCCTTCAAACAATTAGATGAAACTTCTAATTTCAAATTGCTAAATAAAATGCCACATGCCACGCCATGGCAGAAAGATCAGTTCTTCCTGTTCCCTCCACAAATAAAGGAAACAATGTTTGGCCTGTAAAAGGCAAAATATTAGAAACTTGACCAGTGAAACTGCTGACCTTTGCAACAACACAAGTAAAAGCACAAGAAAATAAGCTCTTGGGACAATCTAGAAATAGCAAGATAAGGTTTTACAGAAATGATACAGTTCATATCAACTCTTATAATCTGAAGCTGTTCTCTATCCTTTGGCCACAGCAGATGACACGCACCTTCAATATTTAGAAAAAATCTCTTTATGGTGAAGCTTTTCCAAGTTCCAGGAATTTGAATAGCTATAAAAACAGAGACTTCTAAAACCCGCCCATGATTAAAACGATATGCTACAAGTTTAAGAGATAGAAAGCTAGATGAAATGTCACAGCAACTTAGAAAGAAAGAACATGTAACTGGCCAGCTTTGAGCTCAAGACAAACTACAGAAGTGCACCTTTGACTTGGATTCATGTGAAGTAGAGGATTAAGGGAGACTGGTAACACAGCTGGTGACATTATGGGTCCTCCTTGCATTTGAACATATACACAACCCTGGGAAAGTTTTTAAAATGTATTTCAATATACTTTATATCATTATTGTCTTCAATTTCAGAACCTTTGCTGAAGTCTTTGGCCTGCAGATGTTTCTCTAATGTTTCAAGAACTGAATAAAATAAATGTTGTTCTGTCTTTTTTATCTTTATATTTAATGAATTTTCCCTATGTACTAAATATGCGGTATATCAATAAACAAATATATATCCATACAGGGGAAAAGGTGGAGCTGATGAAAGGCCTCATAATTGATTTAAATTAGCACCTGAAGTTTGGGATATTTGGTAAATGTAGTTTACCCAAAGAAAGTGAAAATCAACTCTGCATTACTTATTCCCCCCCCCCATCTGTTAGATTAATAAAAAAATGCACACTTCCCATGCTTATAATGGCTGTTTATCCACACTGTGCAGGGCAGCCCTGTGTAGCTGCATGGCCATTTCTGGAACACATGATAAATCACCACCTCAAGTCAGCCAACAGTTACTGCCCCCGCAACCAAAATGTGGATCCTCTTGGCATTTCTGCACTCCATGTGCCCAAGATCAAAGATTTGAATACATGTACTCTAATTTGGCCAACAGATTCCATCTCTTCCCCCAGCAGCAGAAATCTGAAGAATGACATGAACACCAGTGGAGGCTGACAGAACTTGACCACTGGTGGCTCAGTGCTTCCTGGTTTCCATCTTATTCTCCGAGGCCATCCCAGGGATAGGAAAAACTACCTTTCTTTCCCTGGACTGTAGCACGGAATCACAAAGCAGCAGAACATGTGTGCAGCTATGCATGTCCACTATGTATGTCCAGCTATGTATGCCCACTTGAAAGAAGAACTGATATTCCCCCTGGACAGGATCATATTATTACATAAGCACATACATTATGGCTCATAATGTCTATTATCTACAATGAGAGCATAATGTAGTTATACCAAAAACTTGGTGTGCTGTGCTCCAAAAATACCATCCTGAAACAAGGCAAAATACTGGCTTTCATAGCAACCTAATAGGGTCATCAAGGCAGCCTAGAATAACACAATTTTGATCTTTGATTCAAACCTCATGCCAAGTGCAGCTGATTTTTTTCCATTTAATTTTAATTTTCATATAACTGAAAGGAGTTGACATTTGGCTGTCTAGAGGGCAAAGAAATTGGCAGGACACTTACATGATCTCACGAACAGTATGTGCACGGTAATAACATTATACCATTTATCTGAGGAAGATTATCCTACTTACTCATAACTCAAAGCATATTGGTGCATAATTCAATTTTAAATGCAATTCTTAACGTTACAGCAATAATGAAATATAATTCAACATTTTTTGATAAATAGGAGGAATTGGGAGATATTTATTTCCCTTGACTCACAACACTATTTTGATTAACAATCAGATTGAAATTTAAAAAAAAATAATGACATGTCCAATTAGTTATACAAAAGAGAAACTGAGATTAACAGAACTAAAATTGAGCTAAAACCAAAACAGGTATACAAGGAATAAGTGAATTTATAAAGAATTACACTACAGGAGCAAATGTGACTACTTGATTGCATTAGAAAGCAAAAACTCTAGAGTTAAGGATCAGTACAGTTGTGAGGTATGGTTTGCTTTTGGGGCACAGAGTCACACAGCTGCAGCATTCAGCCCTCCTTCAAAGAGCAGCTCCCTAACCTCACACAGTGAAACTGGACCGCCCATTTCAACCCTCTTAAAGCAACCAGGAGACTAAACAGACCCTTTCCCTCTGCCCTGTGGATCTTAGAGGCGGCACAGCCATCTGCCAACAGGCACAGGAGAGAATGGCTGGATTGGAGATCTTAGTTCAACAATTCCACTGAATCTTGGAAATTTCAGGCCAGGTCTTTCCTCACATACTTCATTTTCAAACCAAATGAAGTCTTTAAGCAAGGACTGATAGATGAAATCACAGGAAGTCAGAATAAAAACTCCATATGCTTGCAAACCAGAACTGATAAATTCTAACTAGCTTATTATGCAATAGAAAAACTTTAGAGATAAGTGGTTAAAAAGTCTTGCACATGTAGTTTTAAAACTAAAAATGTGCTCAAGCAGTTGAATTTACCTCCTACTTATTTTATAGAGCTTCTGACATTGGTTTTGTGCTCATTTTTAATAAACCCAAGTTTGAAAACATTCACTTTACAGCAATAACATTTTCATTTGTTGCCAAATGTAGAAAATTCTCATTACCCACCTGAAGAACATCTCCAAGGTCAGCAGTGCTAATATCTGGGTCTTCAGTGGTATTAAAAGGAACGGGGTTAATTCTTACAAGAGTGAGCACTCTGGGTTCTGGATATCTCCACAACATCATTCCTGGGCTATCCTCAGTTTCATTGTAAAACACAACTTCATAGGCACCAGGCAGCTTTTGTGCTTCTGTCAAATGAAAGAAAGCTATAATATGTTCTACAATTTCTAGAAAGAAACATGCTGCTTTATGAAACCAAAGTGGTAAAAATAAATCCCTTGGGATCAAAAGGAGAGAAAATAAAAAAGCAATTTCCCTGACTTTTAAAAGATTACAGCTTAATGGAAAGAAATCAAAAAGTCTTTTAAAGTATTTTTTTCTTTTTTAAATTCTAGCAGATGTCTTTTCAACTGCTTTTTAAAAAAATGTAGTTATTCATTGTAAGAGGCAAGTAATATCTAATAGGTTACTACTGTTTTTATTTTATAATCTAGGAAAAAAAAAAAAAAAGAGAACCATAATATTCTTCTTACCAGCATCTTGAATATACTGGAACAGGCCTGTTCTCAGATCATCTGAGGTATGCTCAGTTTTTGAGGACTGATTCCTTTCCGTAGAAAAACAAGTGGGGTGTGTACGTTGAGGTATCAAGGTCTCTACACCGCCCTTTTTAGTAAGGTACTGCCACAGAAGCTCCTGGAGAAGAACTAAACAGTTCAAATGCTCTTGACCCCAGAAAACCTTTATAAAAACAAAAGGAATAGAAACAATCACATACAAATATTCAGTCATTTTTGAAGGGAAAAAACCCTCTCTAAAACAATAGAAACTTTACATGACTTTCAGCCTGCTCTACTTATACCATAATTGCTTGCAAGTATCCTTAATGTGACAATAAAGAACAGCAACAACAACAACAACAACAACAACAAATCTTTAGAAAAATATTTGGCAAATTTGTTCTTTTCATCGTTCAAAGGAAAGTATTAATTGTACCACTTAACAATTCATAGTGATGCTGCCTGGAAGACCACAGATCTCAAAAGTCATAGTCACGAAGAGTATGTAACTCTAGGACTGGTCATAGGTGTTGCAGTGTAAGATATGACAAAAAACCCTTAGAGATATGAAGTTTAAATTGTTCAAAGAGCTTGTTGTCCCAAAAGTGGAATTCTGGAATACATTAAAAGCTGACATAACAAAGAAGGTGTCTTGAAAGATCATCTTAAGCTCAAATTGAAGCATATCAATTGGACCTTCTATAAGTCCTCAGAGTGAGGTTAAAAATTCAGAAGTTTAAAAAGAGAAATACAGAAAAATGTCTAATAAAACCTGGCATTCAAAGTCCAGAAGATTCACACACTTTATAGCAAAATAAAAGGCAAGTGGACATTCTTTTCTCCCAGCTTTGAGAAGCATTGCTGATTTTCTCAAATCAAGCTGCTGTTTGAGAGAATCATATTGATGGGAACAAGTCCTTTAGCCTTCATATGCAGAAGCAGGCCTAGTACCAACATGGAAGACAAGGAAGCAATTGGAAATTAATAAAGAAATTAGACTTGGAAATCAGTGTGAGATGAAATCAAGATCTTCTCCAAACAGTAACTTAAACGTCCATGGTAAGGATATGAGTAAAATAAACAAGGCAAGTGTGCACATAAAAAGTAGTGCAAATTTTTTCACTGGCCAATATTCATTTTCAAACATGAAAAAGAAAAATCAGAAGATGCCTAAAGGCAGTGTAGTACAGCTGTCAAGAAGGAAGGTTTTCCTTCCCTTGCATCCACAGAATAAACCTAGACCCTCTTGAAACACGGCCACAGCCCATCCTGAGCTGAACATTCCCAGGCTATTCAGGTCATCTCCCTAATTTAGTGCAGTTTCTGGAGTACCTCTGGGCTCAGGGTCCCACACCTGGTCTAGCACCACCTCAAAGGTGCTCTCTGTCACCTAAGCCAATCTCAGAGGCCTCAGTTCCCCACTGAGAGAGGAATGTTTTTACCCTCCCTCCATTTTATTGATTTTATTTTTAGGCAGCTGGGAACTCCAGGGCATGAAACTCCTACTACAATATTCACAGATGAAGCACCAATTCCACATAAGCTCTCAAGGCTCTGCTGCAATACAAATTAACAGTGGTAGAAGATGAGGTCATGTTTAGAGCTGGTAAAACCATTAGCTGTAAATAAATTAATTAGAAACAGAATTGCTAACGCTTTTGTCAGCATTCTCAAACCTATTCTGCCAGACCAAATACTTAATTGTTTTCTGCAAAAGCTAATTATCCTACTTTATACTCTAATAATAAATGGCTTTCTTGGATTTACAGATATTTGTCTGGTCCTTGTCAAAACCTCAAACTTTTGGGAAAAAAAATCCAAAAAACTTTCATTAACAACAAGTAGGGGTAGTCAGCCAAGTACCTGTGAAAAGCAAATTAAAAAAGGAGCAGAGAAACAAACTGGCTTTATTTATTTGTTAAGACATAATTTTTTAAAAATTTGCATTATTCAATTAGCCCTATCCCCAGTGCTGTGGTTTAAATAACTTCTAATGCCAACTCTGGGAAAAGACCTAATGACACAATTAAATGTCAAAATTTCCTTTTCGTGTTTTATATGCTTGATTTATGTATTTATTTTAAAACATTTGGTGTGTATAGATACTATAATAAAAATAATTAAAACAAGACATATCTTAAAGCCCACTTGTTCAAGCCCCACAGAATCTATTTCTCATTTCAAGAACTCCCATGCTTCCTGGACTGGTTTCAAGTTGTGGGCACTTCCAAAAGGGAGAAGATATCACGGAAAACTGAATGTTAATCACTATAAACAACAGTTTGTAATTACTCCCCTGAGAAATTTGTGTAAGTTTAAAAAGAAAGGCTATGTACTTCTTAAAGCTACCCCTACGCATTACAGACACATAGCTCATGGACAGACAAATACACACCCATCAGAACGGGGTCCTGGATATTAACTGTTAGTAATTTGATCCAGTAGTTTTAGGGAACACACACATACAGCTACAATACAGGGCTTAGGCAGTATTATTAAAAAAAACCAAACTAAAACCCTGTACATAATTTTTCAATCAATGGTTTTACACGAAAGAATAGATACTTATTTTATAAGGTAAAATAAACCCCACCCAAATCAAACACACAAAAAAACCCAACCCTGTGACCTATTGCAGGATGCAAAGCTTTCCAGGCTTTCATACAATCTGTTTATGAAATCTCAATCGTCCAAGGGGATCCCAGCTCAATAGCAGAACCATAAGCATCTTGTACAGACCTGCAGCAGTCCTCCTTTCAAATCGATGTATATCTTTGGAACAGACTGCTCTGGGCCAGGATCCCCACTGTGCTTACACCACTTGGCTTCCACATTAACAGAGCAGCAAAAAGGGCCCATCAGAGATCTGGCTCTTTCCTTGAGACTTGTTTTAAGTAAGAAATCTTTTATGTCAAGGACAAAAGATGATCCATGGATTCCTAAAGAAAGAGAGAGAGAATTAATCCCACTGGTAATTATGCTCCCAACATTTATGTGCTTATTTCCTGAATTCACTTTACCATGAGCCTGGGAATCCCTGTCTGCAAGCAATTACTCACACAAGGAGTCCTACTGACTTTCCTGGAAATACTTGTGTGGACAATTGCTCTCCTCTCCAAGCAGGGGCATCACAGTTGGGCCAGAAGATTTGTAATTTTTTTTTTTAATTTAGCTTGCTCTTCACACACTTCAGCATGTTTTATATGGTGTTGCTGTTACGGAGCAGGTATGTCTCATCCACGTTCCTTACAAAGAACTATGCCAAAACATTACAATTTTTCACATGTGAGTATTTTAAGGTTTATGAGAAGAGACATTTTTCATTAAACTATGATTTTTTTTTTCAAAAGACTATATTAGGAACAAGAACAGCTGCTTCACTTGATTATATTTTAAACTGATAGGAAACAGCTATTTTGAACAATGCTCTCTGCTTTTGTTCAGGTTAGTTACTATAACGTAGCACCTTGCTAGACTTCAGAGTACTTAGCAAGAGAAGAAGAGTACGGTTTGAGTTCAAGTAATTCAAAACAAATGCTTACCTCAAAACATATAATGTACATTGCTTGAAAAAACAGTTTATTCTAAACTTTTTACATCATAACCATTTGCACTTTACATAGGTTCATAAAATCTAAAAATTAAAATGGCAGGGTACATTTCTGGCAGAACTTATGTATTCTCATTAAAGACACAAATATTTTGAGCAAAGAAACAGCTTCTAGAAATGTTCCAGCTCTTGTGAATTTAACTTACTGCAAATTGCTGTTTAATAAAACAAACCATACTTAGTATCTCTTTTTTTTTGGTATACTTACATGGAAAGTACTACACTTGAAGTTGGCTTAACTTTTATCTCTTCTGGTGCTCATACTTGGACTCAACACTCTGAATATTGGATGTCACTATACTTTATAATGCCCACAGCTCATTTTTTAAATGAAACTGAATATTTACAAAAGGCAAAAGATTAAAAAAAAACACTTAAGGCTTACACACAGATGTTTCAAGGTACAGTTTCGTTTTGTATTTTCATACCTTTGCTGGTAGAAAAGTCCCACAAAAACACAACTCACTGTTTTGAACATACGCAGTAAAACCTCTCCTATGAATCTCTTCTAGAATCCAGGAAGAAGTAGGTCTGTATCCTGAGTATTATGGTTTCCTAATACTGAGAAATACTTTATATAATGGAAGGAAATATTTTGGATTTTTTTTTCTTAAACCAGCATCCACCAGGAAGGTGGTCCAACAGTCCCCATGGCACTAATGGCATTGAATTGCCTCCAGCCTGGGTGAGAACCACAAACCTGAACCATCTCTGCCTTGAGCAGCTTGGAGTTCAGTAAGAATGATCAAGGGCTCGAAGGAACCATTGTCCTATGCCAATTAACAGACTGTTGTGACTGACTGGGAAAGAAGTTGTAGCTTTGGGGTTTTGTTATTTTGGCTGGCTTCTGAACCTTTGCATCTGATCTCACATGTAACAGGCTTATAGGACAAAAACTGCTCCAAGTCATTGTTTGACACTGAACTTCAGTGATAATCACAATGATTAACATCAACATACCCTGACACCTGTCCTTTTGGTACTCGTTCAGACTTGATTCTGTAAACCATGGAATGAAGCAGCTTTAGGTCCTAAACCACGAAAAAAGGTGTTTTTACAGGAAGGGCTCACCCTGCTATGCTTAGTTATTTTGAGAGGCACTACAGTATTTGGAAATTCATTTTTTTTCCTATTCTACATGGAATTTTTATTTTAAAGAGGAGGAATTCTTGGTAACTATTGCACAACTCTGCAATATACATGAATGTTGTATAGTTTTATTGGACTATGTGCCAAGTTGCAGAAATAACAAAAGGGAAAAAGGAGTGCCAGAATACAAGTGGTTTTATTTATGTTTTCTTTCACTGGGATTACATTTGGAAGGATTATGCTTTGCAGTCTGTGTTGTCATCTCAGCTCCACAAAGTACAAAGAAAACACAATATCCAACAGCTCAGAAGCAGAACTGAGCATTCAGCACATAATAATGCTGGTTCGAAATCAGCAGTGCCTTTCTCAAATGCTAAGTAAACAATGAAAAATGAAGAAACAATTAAGAATAAGGAAGTCTTGGTTAATTTTAAATACATGAAATATTACAAGACACATCCAAGGATTGTGTCTAGCAAATACCAGGAAAAGCTCAGGAACTCAATAAAAGATTTTTCTTTTTCTTGCTGGGACCCAGACTGCTCCTGTGTAGACAAGAATCACACCCTCGTCCTTTCTAGCAGTTATATCTTCATGTTCTTTGGGGGATGAAGTGATTCAGTATAAAAAACACTGTTCTCTTAATAAAAAAATACAATGCAGAGAGCATTCTGACAAACTTGCACAAAGTGACGCCTTCAGGATGCTTAAAGAATACAAAGGCAGAACAAGTATGCACAAACACTATAAAGCAACAGTAAATAAAGAGATCTCTGGGCCTGAGGGAAGCTTCAACAGGCTACCATTACTATGGAAATCCTAAAACTACATGTTTAGCTAGTGAAATACTTTCCCATGACTAAAACAATTGCCTCAGAAAGGTAAAGATGCAAAATATTTTTCCTCTATTTTTTCATCTCCCACAAGCTATTTTCAGTAGATCCTTCAGTGCTTCTCTCACAAATCTCTATTGTAGAAGTCTAACTTCAATTTAAATACATTAAATCAGTCTCCATTTGAAGCAAACTTGAAGTGGCACCACACAGAAGCAATATATCTTAATAAATGATTGTTGTGATATGCAGAAGTTAACTTATGCTGTTTGGATTATTGCTCACGAACACCAATGTGCTTTTCAGTACATGCAGTAATTTACTTCTAGGAACAAACAGTTTCATGACTTTTAAAATACTCCTCTAGGAGACTAATAAATATGAAGCACTTGCTTTGGACAGTGTTTAAAAAATGCTGCCAGCCTTTCCCTGTCAGACTCCATCCAGACTCACAATAGCACCACAGAATGCACCTATGCTAATGCAGCAAAGCAGAACTTGCACCAGGATTCTGTGTGCCATTGGAAGGATTACCTGCATGATGACATATGCTCAGAAGGAATATCCAGGTATTTTTATACCGTTAGAAATAATGTAGGAGAGTTTGGAAAAAAGCTAGCACTTGTTTGGTAAGTTCAGGAAATTGCTCAGAAATTAAAGATGGAGATCATTACAACAGAGTAGTGAAAAAAAATTACTAAAAGACATTTGTTTTGATATTCTAACATCTTTTTTTAGTCAGTAGCAACTTGATTTATGCTAACATTTACAAAGGCATCTCCTAGAATCTGAGTACCCCAATACAGTTACATGTATAGTTAGATTAGGGTTTCTATAACTATAGTAGAGTTGTATTAGCATTTACTGATAATCAGAGGCTTCATGCTTGTTAAACTGCTCCATGTGCATAAATCCATTTGTGTGTACAGAAAAGGAAAAAGCTGGCCCATATTAATAGATGCAGCAAATATATTAAAACAATCATTGCCTTACAGTAACAAGCACTTAGTGTTTAGGCAAAAAGGTGTTAAGAAAGAGCTCTGTTGTTTTTCCTAGTTCACAAAGAGAAAGGCAAAGTTTTGGCATTAACTGTGGACTTTCTGTTTTCAAAAATGTTTCAATACTGATATTTGAATCAACTCCAAATGAAACGAGTACAAAAAAGTCTTTTCCCCTGTATTATTGTCTATGCATTTGCTCTTCCTTAGCTGAAAATCCTGTTTGGTTCACTGCACTGTCACGAAATACAACACAGACCATTATTTTAATTGGCAAACTTCAGTAAGGGACAGGAGTTTTAAAGAAAATGGAAACACATGTATTATAATAAAGATAGCAACTGGCACTGGACTCTAGTCAAGTTATCTTTTAAAAAGCCTCTTTCAAATGCTAGCAGCTTTGCTACAAACCATAGCACTAAGAAGACAATTGCTTTTCTGAGTGTGGGGCAGCTGAGAAGCAGGAGTGTGTCACAGCACAGAGCCTGCCACACTGCTTCAGATGCAAGAGAGAGGTGTGCTCTGCCTTGACAGCAGCAGCCACACGACTGTATTGCCACACCAGGGTCTCCGTGGTGCCTTCGGAAGGAGGAAGTCCAGGCTCTCCCAGGGATCCTCCACACCTGGGCAGCAGAGATACAATCTGGCTGCTGAAGGTTAATTAGCAAGTGGTTTTCTTTAGCATCTTCTACTACCGTGATAATCTGTGATGTTTGCTTCTGAGCATTCACTCTTTGTAACATTTGAGGAGCTAGTTTCAGATTGCTGATGATATTAACATAGCTTTGAATATGTAAATATGCCTTTATATCTAATATATCGATACAGTTATCTGCACAATTTTTTCCTCTTAAGGAAACTTCAGATACATCATGCAATGTGTAGTCATACTACTGTTACAAGGCTGTGTGCTCTGTTGACAGGTGTCCTCAACAAACCGGCTTCTAAGAAAGGGTAACAAAGCTATGAGAATAATTACAGGGAAAATACTGCAGTTAATTTAAGTGCCAGCCAGTTTATTCATGCCTGGAAACAGCAGTAGCAAGCAAATGGTGAGGCATAGTAAGGGACAATTTTCCAGGAGAGATTTAGTTAACAATCCACTGACCGCACTGGATTTCTCATTAGTGTCGAGCTGAATCTTACGATGTTTCATTCTCCCCACGAGAACAATATTTACACAATACCAATTAGCTATTCTTTAGTGAAAGAGAATTTCTCAGCATTACTTGGGGACACATGTGGGCTGTGTAAAAACATGAGATGTGTAACACACGGGAAACAGAAAGTAATGATCTTAAACAGGCCAAACCCTTGAATTCATCACTAATAAATGTCCCCATGCATTCAGCAGTACTGGCTGCTGGGAGCCTGTTTTCTTCAAGTACTTCAAACACTAAAATCCAGGAACATTTATTATTTTAATCCATTACAGGCAGTGCTTGATTTAACTTTATTGGTTGTGGTGGTGGTGGTAGTTATAGTGGGGGTAAAGCTATGTTCTTTTACACATCATTTCAAAAGGGCTTAATTATATTTTATAGCTCAGGCCAGGAATCCTGCTTGTTTTGTGTCTAACAAGGTTCAAATGGAGTTCAGGTCAGTGATGAATCAGAAGAGAAGTCAGAGATGGTTATCTATTTGAAATGAGCTCATCTCGCTTAAAGAATAACTGGGCAGGTACATCATGTTCATTACACTATTGCATACTAAATAACTGAAAAAATCTCAATTCACTTGGTGATTTGCTAATTTCAGATTTTGTGATGCCTGATCAGAGACAGCATGTTAAAGTTTAGCTTTAAATGGATTTTAGTTATTGGTCAAGGCTGTCTTTGGAGTAGAATAATTTAGAATCTATTTGTAAAGCTCTATACTGCCCTATGTTATTACAATTAAGAGGAGAAAAATGTGTGACATAAACCAACATAACCAGTGTTAATTTTGCATCTGTGAATCCAGATTTCAAAACTGAGTGCTGTACTGACATGAGTAGTACCTGGTTCTTGTATCACAAACGTTGTATTTTTAGATATCACCAGGTTTCAGAAAAGCAATGTTCTTACTGCAGCTTTACAGATGGGCATGGAGAGGTTCTTCAATTATAAAAAAGATCTATGTTTTTTTCACATCTGAATTTTAGGTGGTTGGTTGAAACCTGGTTTATTTTCAGGAAACAGCTGGGACCTACAACTGTCACTGACTTACAAAGTTGTAGATACTTAGCACTACTGAAAAATCAGACAGTGAATGGTTGCAAAGTAAATAAAGCATTACAAAACAGGGGATGCCACGCAAAATGCAGCCCAGTATAATTAGAATTACAGCTTTGGTGGCTTGCTTCTCTGCTCTACACTTGATTCATTGGATTCTGACTGCTTTACTAAACGAAATAGTCCATGAACTAGAGGGTAACTTTTCTCTATAAATAAACCATCCTGAAGATAGTTCCTGGCAGCAGCTGAGGTGTTAGAGCCTCTATAACTCAGTGAATTATGCTTGTGGAAGTCCAAGGCTTGACAGATATACCCAGGCCACACAAACTGAACAGGCTTTACTCCACTCTTGGGATGTGGTTCCTGAGGATTAAGGCCAGTTCAGGTCCAGGCTCCTATATTCCAATCTTCTCCTCCCTTCAACCCTTCCTCCCACTTCCTCCTTTATATACTTCTCTGAATTCTCTTTTGTACCAGTGTGATCATTAAAGTGTACCTGTCCAGGGAGCCAGCTGAAGGAGACAATCTTGCTGGAAGCTTTTCCTTCCTGATGCTTTTGTTTTCACACAGATCAGTGCCCTGACTCAGTCCAATGAGCAGCTACCTGAGTAACTGAGCTTGCACAAGGCAGTGCAGAAATGTGCAACCTAGCAACCTAAATTTCCTGTGGAATTGCACCTTTTGTTTCAGCAGCAAGCTGGTGATCTCATTCCATAAAAAATATTTTTGATATAGAAAAAGAAAAAAACTTATTGTCATTATGTCAACAACTTAAACAACTAAGTGGCTGGTGCCTAAGACTGGCTAATAATGCCTTACCTCTGTGTTCTGCACCTCACACTATAAAATGAAGACTGAACTGGAGGAACAGCACTGAAAGAATGAAATGTGTAAAGAAAACATCCAGTTTTCACTATTATATATGTTTTCTCATGAATGTAAACATTCTATAAAGTTGACTTACATGAAAATACTGTATCACCTATTAGTGCCACATACAGCACTGGGATCCACATAGCAGAAGAAATTCCAGTCTCAAAAAATATGTAATTGATTACACCATAAAAGCTGAAGAGATTACCAACCCAACTACATTTGTTCTGAATCAAATTTCATTTGAAATATTTTTAAAGCTGAGTTACTTGAACTGTAAATTCAATTCTACAAAATTAGTGCACCCTGTCTTGAATAAACAACCTACAAGTAACTTCTTTTTCCCCTTTTTTTCTCCCCCGAGTTACCGTGCTAGTTCATCAGTAGCAATTCTGAACCCTATAACAAAGTATCAGTAGGGAATCTGACCAGGATTAATAGTGGTACTCAGTCCTGGGATTAGATGGTGTCTTGTTTCATGGATTTTTAGGCCATCTGTTCTTCCCTCCTACATTATACTCCTGCAGAACTATAAACGCACCTCCACCTCGGGGACTATAGAAAGGAATTAGAATTCTTCTGCTTTTCATTATCACAAGATTCAGTAACTCATTTCATTGTCAGGATAATCCCCTTTTACTCTTTCTTTTGCGCTTGCAGGATATGCCAAAATGACAAATAAAATCCCAGATGTTAGAGACCTGATGAGGTCTCCACCTTTTCTTGAGTGTTGGGTTTAAGCTACTTGGGACACAGTGTCAAATCTGACAGGACCCTGATGCCCACACCCAATATTCATTAAGGTTTGTTAGTGATTTGTATAGCTGTCTACAAGCTGCACTTCCACTTCAATCCTCAGTGGCCATTTAAATATTTAGTTTGTCCTCTGGCTTTTACTGACAGAGAATTAATTTCCTATTGTTCAAGTATTGGAAAGAGTTTATATTTCTTTCTAAAAGTAACAAACGTCTTCTGGGTGTTGTAAATGGCTTGTTACTGCTGCATATTATTTTAGGTAGTCATATCTAATTTAAAGTTTTATTTCCCAATGGGCTAACTTGCATATCTGCAGCATGCAAAGGCTATGACAACGCCTTAGCAGAGTTTTCTCCAGAGAGTTAGTTAACTCCAAAATGAAGTTTGGTCTTTGCTCTATACCAATTAATATCTGCATTTAATTTCTAATAGTCCTGTAAAGTATCTGCAGTATGCAATTATTTTCAGGTTTAGTGAAAATACCTGCAATNATAAGCTAAAGTAATCATCTCTACATATGGGATGAAGGGCTGGGGAATCCTGTGTATGATTACTGGAATATTTCATGTCTGTAACTCCCTCAGTTCAGACACTGAACAGCAAGACTTCCCTCCCATGTCCAGCTGGAGCAAAATAAGGCTCCACTGAGAGTTCCCAGGCTTTGTGCTGTCTTTCACTTTGGGCAGAGTATGGTCCTCAGCTTCTCTAATTTGTCTGCTTTTTTGGCAGGTAGGTAGCACTAACTTCAACACCAAACCTAAATTAACTGAAAGCCATATGTTTAGAATTGCATTCTACTTTCTAGTTTTTATTGCTAAAAAATATTTCATTTTTAATGGCATGTGATAGTTCTGGAGTGAGCAACACACCTCAAGCAGAATAGCAAGCAACCCCAAATCTGACTGGGTACATGGCACTCAAGCTCTAAATGCTTTGCAGAAGATGCCACATACGTTGGAGGGCAAAAACCACTGACTCAGGTCTAACAATAGCTCTTGGACTTGGGGTTTTCATCAGCAGTACAAATAAGCTGCCAAAAATGATCTAAGTGTTTGTTATTTACTTATATAAAATGGGTACAAATTTTAATTTGTAACTCTAAGCCACCAAATATAAAATGACTACAGATAACTATTTTATTGAACATCAGTCTGACTTATACTCCTGCCCTTAAGGATTTCAGAAAAACTCTACTGGTAGCCTCTTTTAAAGTAAAATTAATAATATCTATTTTTTTTTTGGAAAAAGTATTTTGATTTGGTTTGGTGGGGTTTTTTTGGCAGCAGTTTGTTTGTGGGGTTTTTTTTGGATGTTTCTTTTTTTTTTTTGGGTGCCAATATACTGAATCACAGTCTACAACAGTATTACTTTATTAAAACCAAATACTCAGGATTTAACCAGAACATAAGCATTCTACCAGAAATAGTAACCATGTTGCTGTAAGTAACTCTTGCATTAAAACATAAGGAATGTCCAAAAAGTGAAGTCTCTCGACACACTAAAGGTTTAGGGTTGTACAACAGTGCAGCAGCACATGTAGAAGCAGACGTGTTTTAATTTGATCCAATTGCAATGTGAGCGTTCAACTCGTATAATTTATTTTGTTAGAAGTGAAATCATTCCCTAATTAGCCCCTCTGCGTTTCAGAAGCTACAGTTTTTTACTTTCATAAGAAATTAAGAACAAAACTGAAAACAGAATGCCTTTAGTTTCCATGATTAAGCCAGGGAAGTCTAGAGAGAAAACTGATAATTAAAAAGAAAGTTGGATAGCAAGCTTATTTCTTAATTTCAGCTAAAAAAAATAAAATAAAAGCATTACACAAGGTCATGCACTTTTGTTTTCTCCCTATAAGGGAGGGAAAATGCCGACAAGACATTCTTGCGTGGTTTTTTTGCTAAATAATTTCTAGCAAAACAGGATTCCTTACAAACCAACTTCATCTCCTGCATTAAAACTCATCTGGAAAAGGGGTCATTTACACTGTTTATAAAACACTACCACATAAAATGTGTAAAAAACTGTATTTCACTAAAAATAGCTTGTGTAAGTAAGGGATTAGAGTAGTTTCTACTGCTGTAATTGTTCCTTTGTAGTTTTTTCCATGATGTTTTTGAACAGTGTTTTTAACTATGTTTATTAAAGTCAGGACATCAAAAAGGATCAAAGAGTAAGCTAGTGAGAACCAAAGAAACCCCAAACGTATTGTGTTGTCTCACTGGGGAGTTATGCAGATTCAAGTAAACAAGTGCAAATTGTTGAGGTTTTAATGAAAATTTTCTACAATTATTGTATCTGAAGTCATTCTATATAATAACATCTGTACAGCAGATGGCCATACTGTACAAAAGGCAAGCAATGATCCTTTTTCTTCCTCGGTTTTAACAGTACATCTGAGATGACTACTTTTGTCATTGTGCTTAGCTTGCTTCAGCAAATAATTCGTAAAATGCAGCTGCTGCAGATGGTCACAATAGTTATTTGACTGTAAAATCAAAGACACAGCAAAGCATTCGCATATTAGTTTCATTCTATTAAAAAAAAAATAAATCTGACATTAACCCTGTTCAGCTCAAAAGGTGTATCTATAAAACCTTTTGTAAAAAGAAAAGTAGTGAAGAACTGTGATATTTAAATACTCCATGCTCTCAAGACACAGCTACTACACTTTTTAAAATTGAGTTAGCTTGCCTAATGTGTTTGAAATAATGAAACAAATCTAGTTAGTAACTGTGGTATTCTTCTAAAGTGTTTTTGACACAAGATTATAGTATCGTTTCCCCCACACTGAGTATTTTATCATCTTTCCTCAAGTTCTAATCTCCATTTTTTCTCCCATCAGCACTGTAAATTCAGATCAAAAATTGTAAACAAAAATTCAAGCAATTTCTTAAAAGACTTTATGACAGTTTCAACCAGTTTTATGGAAGTTGCTCTTATTAAAACTTGAAATAAATTTATTGCACCATCAGAACAGCATGCAAAACCTCATGCACATGTACTTTTCTTTTTACAAACTAGAGATAAGGCAACTTTAACGGGAAAAAAATTGTGCAAAGAATCTGTTGATGTCTATTAATTGTCTGGTTATAAGTGTTCCTTATATAGAACAATTAATGTCCATTTTCATTAGATTCAGCATCAATATTGCTTTGCTTAACAATGCCTGCCAGACTACAACCATACCAAAGATTCACATATAGCTTGTAACGTGGAAAATAAAGATTGGTTTCCTCAGACTGCCAGAAGAATTAAGCAACAGAACTTCATAGCAGAATGTCTGTGAGACTTAACACGCAAGGCAAGGTACATCCTTCTTGTGGGAGGATGAAAAACTCCAGGGTAAGTGATACACAGTGCTGAGTTTGCCAAACTGCTGTTCGGTACAGTGACGGAGCGGCTTGGCTTTGATATATCGAAGCATGATGCGGACACCATAACGTACCATGGGATGGATAATGTATAAATGACAGAGGGGAAGTGATGGAAGGAAAGAGCATTCTTAGACAGAAAGAAAACTAAAACTATTTAAAGCACATTAGAAAGATCTTTTACTCATTTGCAGTGCCTTCTATACTAGGGTTGCGATCTGATTGGAAAAGCGTGGGAACACAGGCACCGTTCCTGCCTGCACTGCTGTTTATTTATGGATAAATCAAAAGTTTCAGGCTCCAGCACTTTGACAGGCTTTCATGTCCTGTGAACCTTAAATTTTTCATTTTTAAGTTTTAAAACAGGAGAGAAGCACTGAAACTTGCTGGCCTGAGCAGAAATATTTCTGAGGGAAAAGAAATAAATCACCACCTCGCTTGGCCAACAACCTGCTCCTCTCAGCTACAGACCCTTTAACCTTGCAAGCTCCTCTGCCAGCTACCTACATCTGGCTCTTCTTGACATCATGGAAATGTACCATCTTATTATTTTATTGAAAGATTAATAAAAGAATTTACAAAGACACTCAAAATATCTTCATTTTAAATGAATCTCTGGTATCTGGCTAATTATACCCGAGGTGTAAAGTTTCCTTGTAGTTCTGCAGTAATGGGGCCGGAGTGCCTGTTTTCCCTGAGTGACTCTCAGGTGTGCAGAGGCAACATATAAAAATTGAAAACTTCATAACCCCGGAGGAGAATAACAGTATGACCCAATATTGACATAGTAGTATGTCAGGGCTCTGTACATTTTTTTTTTTTTTTTTATTAAACAGAAACACAGGGTCCTAACAAGAAATGTAGTTATAGAGTGAAAACTTTCAAAATTCTGCTCTTTGAAGTATGTGCTAAATTATTGGAATGCCAGAATAGTCGTTCTCATAACCACCATTCAAGCCAGAATCCATCAATAATTTAGTAGTTACAAACTAGGGGATATATACTACAAAATTAATCACTCCTGGGTGGTGCCTCACTGAAAGGAAAACTCAGGCAATAGAGTCTATGAGGGATTTCTATTTTCTGTTGTGGATTTATGATGTTACCTAGAGCAGTGCCCCACACTTTGAAATGGTAACTGGACCACCACTTTGACAAAACAGTAGCACTTCCAACTTTAAAAACACTCTTACCTGCAGTTTTATGTCCACTTTTAATATTCAGGCTCCCACTGAGGCTTGACAAAGAGACTAACAAACAAGGTTTACTGGGATGTGGGATGGTTTCCATCAAAACAACCATCTGAACGGTATGGATGGAAATTTTCTGGAAGCAGGAAAGGGTTTGCCACAAGTTTTCTTGTACTGAAGACTTCTGTGCAGAGCTGGTGTGCGCTGCAGGTAGAAAATCCTTTGTACTGGGGTGTCTGGATATCGAAGTGACATCCTCATCTGGAATAATGCCAGCTGATGGAACAGCCTCCTTCCTGGGCTCACCATCATTTGTGGTTATGATTTTCTTCAAAAACTGGTTTATTTGGTCAAGTCTGGCAAAACTGAGATTTGCTTTCAAAGGTTTTGAAATGTCCACATTTATGTCAGCTGTAGGGAAGGATTGGAGAAAGAAATATGAGAAGCTACAGTGCAATTATTCAAGAAATGTACAAATATTAGGCATTTGGTGGAGATAATTTTTCCACCATATTTTCATCATGTTTCATTAAAAGGACTAAATCAATGTTAAAACATAACAAAACAATATATTTAGGAATAAATCTGAATTAAAAGATCATGAAAACTACTACAAGCAACCTTCACTATATACAGTTTTAAAGTGAGAAACATGGCACAATGTGGATCTTTATTTCCTTCTTTCCTCCAAGGGATGACTGGAGCTATCTGAAAGACACACTTTATTTGAGTGTGTAGGAGGGTAGATACATTAGTTCTTTTGTGTCAGAATGAAAATATACTTCACATTCTCTTGAGTTTTACATCCAGTAGAGCTATTTGACTAAACTCCAAAGCCAATAGCGAACATTTTCAACACATTTAAATGAGTCAATAACATGTCTATTCTGTTGTTTCCTACACAGCTCACATGCAGCATTCTTCAGTGCATTTTCAAGATAAAATGGGGAATAAAAAATCTGAGGTATATTTAGATTTCTTTGTTTTCCAGAGAGATTGGAATAATTTATTATTTTTTTTAGATGTTTTCTGTCTCCTTAGCGAAGGATTTTGGTACTTCCCGGACTGCTGAAAGTCTCACAGAATTTTTAGAAATCACAAGTAATATGAACAACATTCCCAACAGTGTTATCTTAGTAGCTGAGATGTAGCAACTACCAAGATTATTTCACAGATGGGAAGCAGAATTTTATGAAGGCTGAAACTTATTTCTGTGAAGCAACGCACCTTTACATCAGTACATAACACTTCCTTACAGAAAACAGCTTTAACTTTGTTCTTAGAATTTTTCATTTGAAATTCACCTTTCATACAGTAATGATAATTCTCTGGTCAAGGGGGAAAGTTTGTTTTTCCCTTTGCTTTTTGATTCCCACTGTCCCACCCACAAGAACCAGAAGTCATTAAAATTCTGTGGATGTATCTAAACTAGATTAAATGTTCAAACAGCGCTGCTTAGTTTCAAGTTTCATCATAAATATATACAGGAAATACTGTTTGTTGAAGGTTTTACATTAATGAATATTTCATCAAAATTAGTTTCAAGTTGTCCAGGATCACATTCTACTCAATGTTGATGCAAACTGGAGAGCTTGATTCTCCCACTATTTAGGTAAATTTTTACACCAAGGGTAAAAGGCTGCAGGGGCAGAGTTTCAGAGCTGTTCTTAAGCACAGGTTTATACTGACTTCAGAGAGTTCCAGGCACGTGGCAAAGTACATTTCTGATCCCCTTTCCCCCAAAATATCTGGCTCTTTTTCTACAAAGGTAAGAGGAATCTTTTAATGGCCATATAAGATCTGTCATAGCTGAATTAAAACCACCCAAAACAATCTTAGAAAAAAGTCCTGTTTTAGTGGTAACTACCTATTTTAATTAAGGGTTTTCTGAAAATGCTTCTGCTTGCATTTAAAGACTTCCATGCTGACTCAGAAACTGGCAAAACACTATCTAACATGTGACCCTAGTAGAAAGGCAAGTATCAAAGCTAGGAAGATGGACTTCAGAAGAAAGCAAGATTGGAAAGTGTTGTGAAGCACTGAAACGGGCTGCCCAGGGAGGTGGTGGAGTCACCATCTCTGGAGATGTTTAAGAGACAACTGGCACTTAGTGCCATGGTCTAGCTGAGAAGGTGGTGACCAATCAAAGGTTGGACTCGATGATCCCAGAGGTCTTTTCCAACCTAAATGATTCTGTGAGGATTTTTAGGCATCCAAAGCCAAACAAGATCAACTTGGAAGAGTTTTCAAAATCCTTGTTATGTACTGATATTTTTAATTAAAACCATGAGAAGAAAGGTGTCATAAGACTTTGGAAAAACTCCTAACCCTTCTTGGCAGTAAGAATACCTCAAGACTGCCTTTCTTTTCTGAAGACATCACTGGGCCTCTCCTCCCTTTGAATGGAGAAAGGAGATTTAAGAAGGAAGTAGAGACTCATGTGACATTATGATACTAATTTACCTACAATACTCAAATGGAAAAGAGTGTTAAAAACCCCAAACAAAAAAGTGCCTTATCAACTTAGTTTCTCCCTTAGTGATGTAGTAATAAAGGAGTAAAATACTGGCTTTGCTAAATAATTAAGTTTCTAAGTTAGTAAATGAGGAAACGTCCCTTATGCTTGGTGTGACAGCTCTCACATTTAACTACTTTATCTCACACACCTCTAACTGCCCATACTTTCCGACGGCACTACAGCCCAGAAGAGGCAAACACAACAAAATCCCCTGCAAATCAAAAACTGCTTAGCCAGAAGTTGACAGAATAGGTGTCAAGGGCTGAACCCAGAGAGTAAACTGATGGGGAAAGATTAAAAAGGAGATGAACACAAAGGCAATAGTTCTTTCTGGGGCTTCCTTGGGCTATGGCAGAGATGACACAGGGCACTGGTGCAGCTCAACGGTGGAACATGCATGGCACCTGGGGCTGTGCTTTGTCACTGCTCTCATGGACAGTGAGATCCTCCAAGAGAGTTATAAAAAAACCAGGCACCAGGACACCAGAGAAATGCAAATGACTTCCCTTTTTTCTGTTTGGAAACTGCACGTCACACAGAAAAATGTTGTCATGACTGATAACTTCACAAAGTTTTGTACGAAGTTATTATTATCCAACAGATCAGCCCTGACAGAATGTGGTGGCAGCCAGTTGCAGAAAAAATGTGACTTTGGAACCTTCACTGCAAATATTTTAACCATCTCATAATGATATAGGTTATTTTTACAACTGGTGAAAGATTATGTAGAGATTCTTTGGCATCTTAAGTAAAGCATTAAAAAAAAAACAACAAACCAAAAACCAAAAAACCCCCTCAATCGAGCAATTTTTAGTCTTTGACCTCTTTTACATTTTATACTTAGCACTGTAAAAGAAACTTAAAAATCCCTTCTAAGATAAACATATTTAAGTGATGGACAGAAGAGTGAAAACTGATGAAATATGAAGAGCTATTTATGGCAGTTGATTAAGATAGATGTTCAGCAGCTTCTGCAGTCACTCAAAATGGGCTAAAAAAAGATGTTAAATTTTAAAGGTCACCCAGCTGGAATAAAATTTCCAAGGTGCAAAATCCAAGTGTAACATTCTTTTTAGATGATTTTAAACACCTTGGGAAGCACAGCACACAACACTGTGCAGATTCTGCACCTGTAGGAAAATGCAGGTTCCTGCAATCCAAGTAATACTTTGAATTGTCCAAAATTACATCAGAATCAGGACAGGGCAAAATGTAGCTCAAAGCCACCTTTAACTCCTCAATTACTGAATCACAGAAAATGCTGAGTAGGAAGGGACCCACAAGGATCACTGAATCCAACTCAGCCCTGCATGGGACCATCCCCAAGAGTCACACCATGTGTCTGAGAGCATTGTCCAAACACTTCTTGAGCTCCATCAGGCTTGGTGCTGTGACCACTTCCCTGGGGAGCCTGTTCCAGTGCCCAAGCACTCCCTGGGGTGGTTTTCTAGTATCGAAGCTAAACCTCCCCTGACACAACTTCAGGCCATTCCCTCGGGTCCTGTCACTATCACCACAGACAAGAGATCAGTGCCTGCCCCTCCTCTTTGCTGCACAAGGAAGTTGTAACTGCAATGAGGTCTCCCTCAGTCTCCTCTTCTCCAGGCTGAACAGACCAAGTGACCTCAGCCACTCCTCATACATCTTCCCCTTCAGTCCTTTCACCATCCTCGTTGCCCTCCTTTGGACAGTCTCTAAAAGCTTAATGTCTTTCTTACATCGTGGTGCCCAAAACTGCCCACAACATCCAAGGTGAGGCTGCCCCAGTGCAGAGCAGAGCGGGACAATCCCCTCCCTTGCCCGACCGGCGATGCTGTGCCTGATGCCCCCCAGGACAGGGTTGGCCCTCCTGGCTGCCAGGGCACTGCTGGCTCAGAGTCAACTTGCTGTCATCCAGGACTCCTAGGACCCTTTCCACGGCACTGCTTTCCAGCATCTCATTCCCCAGTCTTATGAACACTGAGGGTTGCAGAATCTGGCACTTTCCCTTGTTGAACTTCATATGGTTGGTGATTGTCCAGCCCTCTAATTTGTCAAGGTCTCTCTAAAGGGCCTCCCTGCCTTCGAGAGAGTCAACAGCTTCTTCCAGTTTTGTGTCCTCTGCAAACTTGCTTGGTATCCCTTCCAGTCCTGCATCCAAGTCATTTATGAAGATGTTGAAGAGCACAGGGCCCCAGAGGGAGGCCTGCAGAACTGCACTTTTACATCAGACTCTTCTGTGCCTACTAGTGACTGGATACCAAAATTATACTCCAATGCTTTCTTTAGATTTAAGATGTATCAGCAATAACTTATTTTGCCAGATGTTATCTATTTCCAGCAAATAAATAGTAAAAAAAATTACTGTGCTTCTAAATAGATTGCAACCAAGTGAGTTATGTCTGTTGTGTTTAAATCAAATTGAACTAGATGGTATCAAAGCAATTTTTTTATTACAGTATAGCATTTGAATGTAGAATTTGAATTGCTTTTTCTCTCTCTCAATTTCTTCACTAAATCTCTTTAGATTACCCAGTAAATCCATGTATGCCAATTATTAGTTTCTAATTAGCCTTTACAACTTTCTCAACAGCTACTAGGACACAGAATGATGAAATAACTATTGAGTTAAAAGGAGATTAGATAAATATAAATAAATTACACTTATTATATGCTCCCACCACACCAGGAGATGACTTAACAGTGAAGGGAAAAGAATCACTTTGGAATAATGAAATCAGAGAGGGAATTCAGGTCCCAGAGGCGATTCCACGGAGTTTTATGTTAATGTACACCTTGTGGGGGACCAAAAATCAACTGGAATAGTTTCCTGAAAACCGTTTCCAGCTATTTTCTCATTTAAAAAGTTCCAACTTCACTTGACCCATTAGTCATCATATTACTTACATTTATTATGTATTTTGAAATCTATTACAAAAAACCCAATGGATTCAATATGGTCTGTTTGAACTAAATCATAACATCTATAAAAGAAAACCTCTGAGCAGCACTCTGAAATTTCTGTCTGAAACAATTTCTTTCTTTGTCATTTTATTACTTAGGGCTTCAGATAAAAAAAATTCAGGGTTATGAGTATTTTACTCTTGTTCTCCATAACATTCAGATTTGTATTATGAAGATATAATTTTAACCTGGGAAACTGGGATAATGATATTACTCAGAAGGACTTTTATTCAGTGGGCTAAGGATTAATAAGCAACACAAAAATAACAGAACTCCTAGCAGGTTGCTTTAGATAAATCACAGTTCTAACTGAAGTCAGCGGGCTTATTCTAATATATGCCATAACTTAATGTACACAATGTTACTATTTCTATGACTAACAAATTACCATAGTATAGTCTTAATCTTAAAAACCAGAAAGTAAACTCCATGAAAATTACTTCTAAGCTGGATCTGGACAGGCTGGATTGATGGGCCAATCCCAAGGCTATGAGGTTCAAAAGGCAAAGCGTGAGTCCTGCACTTGGGTCACAACAATCCCATACAGTGCTACAGGCTGGAAAGTTGCTCTTTGGGAAAGGACCTGGGCTGAACATGAGCCTTCAGGGTGCCCGGGTGGCCAGGAAGGGCAGCGGCATCCCGGGCTGTGCCAGCAATAGGGCGGCCGGCAGGGCAGGGCAGGGCAGGGCAGGGCAGGGATTGCCCCCCTGCCCCCAGCACTGGGGAGGCCGCACCGCGAGTGCCGCGCCCAGTGCGGGCCCCTCAGCTCGGGAAGGGCACTGAGGGGCTGGAGCGGGCCCAGGGAAGGGCACTGAGGCTGGGGAAGGGGCTGGAGCACAAAGCCTGTGAGGAACAGCTGAGGGAGCTGGGGGTGCTTGGCCTGGAGAAGGGAAGGCTCAGGGGTGACCTTATTCTCTACAACTCCCTGAGAAGAGGGTGCAGCCAGGTGGGGGTGGGCTCTTCTCCCAGGCAATAGTGGCAGGTCAAGAAGACACAGCCTGAAGCTCCACGGAGAGAGGTTCAGGTTGGACATCAAGAAGGGGTGTCAAGTATTGGAATGGACTTGATGATCCTGGACGTCTTTTCCAATATCAATGATTCCATGATTTATAAGATTGGAATCTTTTCATGGACTGAGAAATGTGGAAGGGAAGAATCTAGTATTTTCCAGGACTTTTTTTACTTTCCATACCCCTCATTCAGCAGTGGATCTTTTTTTTCTCCTAGCTAATATAAGAAAAGGCCAGCTCTTTCTCCTTCAGGTCGGACATGGATCTCGCTCATTTCTACCCATGAAGGCTGTAAAATATTAAACTTCTTAATATACAGTACTCCTATAGAAGAAACTACTATTTGTCCTAAACTCGTAGGATGATTGAATTTTCCTAGCCCCAAACAGGAGAGGAACAGATGATGCATGAATCATTATACCAGCAGTGATATTCTTTCTCTCTGAGCCACCCATCCTGATGTAGGGAGTTTAAAAAGAGGAAATCCGAGGAAGGTAAAGGTAACCTTGAGCCCTGATTCTGATCTGGAGTCAGGGTGGCCCTTCAGCAACAGGGTAATGGCTGAATTGCAAAAATTAAATTTATAAAAATAGGAAAGAGACATGTAAAGGCTGTACTGTTCTCAATTGTCTCTGGTCAGGCATCAAAAGAGAGACAAATTAAGAGAAATTGAAAAGCAAGAAGAATCTAAATGAATTGTTTTTATCCTCTAATTCATCATTCCCAATTTGGATCAAGGGAAAAGGAGGAAGAAATTTGAGACAAGGCTTCAGAGGCCATCTGCAGTCCATCTTGCATTCTGCTTCTGTGAGACAGATGCCAATTAGGCTGGAAGAGGCTGGTAGTCACTGCTCAGTGTTCCTACCTACTGTTGTCCACATGATGCAGCCCCACAGAAGCAGCTCTCTAAGGCCAGTATGGCAAACTACAGCCTTCAGGGAGTGCAATCAGCCTGAGCCATGCTGAGTGCTCCCGGCAGGAACACCACTACTGCCATGCTCTAGTGTGTCACTGACAGCACGCAAAGGTGACACTGAGACATTAACAGCCCTAGCTAGCCAGTGCCCAGGCTTGAGATCCCACACAAGGCTCAGAGTGAAGCAATTCTATTAATTGTTTTAAATTGCCAGAAGTAAACAAAAATAAATTGCTGCAGGTCAAGAAAACCAAAGACACCATTAATAAACAATGGTGGGTTACTGCTATTCATGAGATGCTGACTGAAATTAAGCAACTGTGCAGCTACCAAATACAGTACAGAAGTATGTCAGGAGCTGGGTGGTGAGGCCGCAGACTGTAGTGGGGGCATTGGGAGGCACTATCATGAAAGGAAAACCCTAGCTGAGGGAAACATTAACTCTCTCAACAGAGAGTCAAGGAAGATGAAGCACAATACAGTGAGACAAAATAAATTGCTCCAGGTCATGGTGCACGTTTGTGGAAAAGAAAAGAACCCATAAATACTAACTCTCTGTTTTCTGCTTAGCTGCTGAATAACAGATGTATATTAAGACACACATTAAAAAAATAAAAAAAAAAAAAAAGGTTTCAGAAAATGAAGCAAATGTTTGAAATAAGTTTTAAAGAATGCCAATACAGTGAAAAAGATCCCAAGAAAATATTTTCCAACTTATCCATGTGGCTTCAGTGCACAGTTTTCATTTTCATTACTTAGTTATTTATGAAACTAAATTTAAATTTATACACTGCTTTTAGAAAATTTGATAATTTTACTTATTATTACACTGATATTACAGACAATAGATGTGTCAAACCTAAAGCAATACCTACAGGCTGGTACACCTCTTTGGAATATTTCTCTTTGCCCTCTTAATCAAATAAATATCATTTCATGGCTACAGTGTCAGTGCTTTAAAAACTTGTTTGTAAAAGAGCAAAGGGGAAAGAAACCCTACTAGAAAGCTCAAAAGTTTTGCAAATGACCCAGAGTTAATTAGAAAAGTCTGCACCCTGGCTAGTTCCCCTTCTCACGTGTCAGCTCTCATTAAATCAAAAAATTCTCCTTTCAAAGTTAACAAACACCATGGTTAACAAAACTGTTAAACTGGGATCAAGTGGGCACATTCCTAGGTTTATATATGATGTCATGCTAAGCAGCCCACAGCTGAACTTGCAAGTAGTATGAATGATTTTTCAATATATTAAGTATCTGATCTAATGCTAATTTTCTCTCTATAGGCTAACTGTGCTGGGAACAGGTGGCCCTGCTTTCAATTACGGAGGGCTAACATGCCAGTGTGAGGCCTGGATTAGTTCACCTTCTCACAGGGAATTTGCCTCGGTTGGGAATGGATTTATTATGGCTTCACACATGGAATGGAGCTCATGTCAGCTGAGGGCAGTGATACATCATATGATTCAAATTAACCTGCTGTGGACTGTTCCGCAGGGCTGATATTGTGTATTAAAATGACGACATTTTTAAAACAGTTTGAAAGAAACCAGGATTGCTGAAGTGCAATGGTTCCAATTTGTTCCAACTAATCTATCACCTGCTGGAGATATTATTCTAGTTGGGTTTCTGGTAGCTGCTATTTTCCAGGTTTCTCCACACCACTGACCTTGGTAATGGATACAATTGTTGCCTCTGCAAACAGTGGGGAAAAAGGGAGAGAGTGCCACGGTGGGATTCTGATCCCTGGATCCAGGTGCCCAAGCCCTGTGTGGAGGGACTGGCAGGAAAGAGCCACCCCCAGCTCTCACTTTATCATTCAGTGGGGCGTGACATTTCTTAGTTTGTCTGGATACCTTCTGCTGCAGAAATTATTTATAAAGGTGAATTACCACGGACCTGCAGCTAACCAAACACCTTCCCAAGAAACTGTGCTGGGGAAAGAGGACATCAGTATAAACTCCTGTTTTTGTGTGTATAAGTATTTTAAAGCAATTTTTATGAAGCTGTACTTCATAAACATATTTGGAATCATTTGCATGCAGAAAGACTACATCAAAGACATAGCTTTTATAGCTAAGAAAGGTAATTAAAAAAATAATCCAGAGAAAGCACTAGAAGGTAGAGAATAGTTTTACAAAAGCTATTAAAATGAGATGGTTATATTTGTTTCTCACCTAATGAATTATATCTAATGCTGATGCAATAAATATTTCACTTATATGTATTAGACAAGAATTAGACGTACAATCCAGTAACACTGAATATAAAAGAGAGTCATGTAAACTGATGTAAATGGAATTTTTAAAATTTTAAATAATTAGTTTCTGTAAAAAGAGAAAGAATAGTCCTTTAATACATCATGGGGTTAAAGCTGAGGTCTGTTCCCACAGGCCTGATGATGAATGCTTATTTCTCCTAGGATCCTATTACCTTAAATCTGGAAGAAATATAATTTTTCTTTAGTTGCCAAAAATGTACAAAATAATCAACTCATGTGGCAAGAAGTGCATTAATGTATCCTGTTATTCTCATTTAATTAGTGGTTTCCAAGTTTAGCTACTTGCTGTAGTTTTTTGATCTCCGAGCTAATATAGACTGACAACCTGGTTTCCTGTGTGGTGAAACCATACGAGTTTTCTGTGGAACACTATCTACTTATCTGCTTCAGCTGACAAACCATTTGCAAGCAGTACTGGTTTTATCTAACACAGCAAACACTGGGAACCACTTGCAGATTTTTTTCTGTTAACTGCTTGATAGTAGTTTGCATTATAAGACGTTTGATTGCTATATTTGAAATGTAACCTCAGCACACCAACAACATATTTTGAAAGAAAAATGGTGTTACAATTAAACTACTGAACTATGAACACTTAAACTGTATAGTTATCCCAATGGCTACACCAAATTTTTGTCTGCATAGGCACAGCTTTAATAAAAGGGTGCTAATTTTTCAGAACAGCTGATCAGCTGTACCCAATAGGTAGCACCTACTGGTGCATCCAATGTATTTCAGCAATTTACTTACTGCAGTTATAAAAAATAACTACATAAAAGCATATGAAAACACACGCTATATAATTAGAAAATAGGTCACTCAGTTGCAGCACTTTTTGCCAAATATTCACCAAAAAAGAACAGCCTTCAAGGCCTGCAATCTAACCATATGCCAGCAGTGCTTTTATTTATTCAATTTATTAGCTGTCTCCCATCACAAGTTATTGGCTGTTGACCTTGCAAGAGCTCTCGGGAGTTTTGCTGAGGTTCTTCTCCTCAATGAACAACTACCAGCTGAGTTAGGATCTGGTGGTGTAACACTTTCTCCTGGCCTGCTGACGGCCAAGCTACCTCACCCTGGAAGAAGCTGTGGTTAGGGGACAACTTGTCTCCCAGGAGAGTTAGTAACTCATTTTCCAGTAGCCTGCTGAGGAGCTGTCAAGCTGTCATAACTCTTTGCATGTGCTGTTCTGATGCAATCACATGCAGAATGAGCCTTCCATTACTCATCCAATGAAACCTCCATCCCCCGAGGAAGGCTTCTTGGTAAAGGTTAGTTGATTGAAGAGGATCTCATACTGGTAATGACTCTGCACGGGAATGCAGAGCTGTTTTGTTACATTACACTGGCAAAACACTTCATTAAAATTCAGAGTAATTACAGTTGAGTCATGTGTAATGGTAGTTCCAATTAGCAGCAAAATGACGATTAAAAAATGCCTTTTGGCTAAGAATAGATCCTGAAAGAAATCTCTGAAGTTTTAAATGCTTTGTGAGAATAAACAGATTGAAGGTTATGGTGCAATAATTTATGGTTTTTCAGTTCCCTATTTAGCCAAACACTATGGAGGGGAGAGATTTAACACTGAGGCAAGATATGACTGAATTGTTGAGACTGAAGTGGACACTCACACTGCTTGTAAATACGTATTTTGCAAGCTGGTACCAACTTCCACGTTTGCTAGTTCAGTTAGAAGTGTGTCCTGCCGGCAGGACAGCATCAGGGAAACACCTTCAGGTGTGTAATAAATTAAAGGCTGTGCCAGGAAACTACAGTGAGAACCTTGAGAAAAGGGGAATGCACAGATTAAATGTATGGGACTATGGAAATCTGTCAAATCTGGGGAGAGAGAACACAAAAGAACTGGGGGGGAAGGATAAGAGAAAACCAATCTGGCAGCAGTGACCAAAAGAACTCTGATAGTAAGTGTCTTTACCCCTCTTCTGCTGAACCTGATTAAAATGAAAATCTACCATTACTATCAATTAGTCCTGTTCTTTCAAATGGTAGTAGAAGTAGAACATGCAGTAGGTCTGAAGGTTCAAAGGCCTATTACTGAAGCCAAATAGGGATCAATATAACAAAAGCTCCATGTTGTCAAGTGGTTTTAAAAAATCTTCTCTTAAAATAATGCCTTTAAGACAGCAAGGAAAACCAAAAAAGGGGGCAATGATGAGGTTGTTCGCAAACTTTATTCTTGCCTTGAGACTCCTGCCTGTGTGCAAAAAGTGGTTTTTCAAACTACTTAACCACAGCGTTTATAGTCAGGGGGCAAATATGTGTGTCTCAGTCACTGATTGTTCAATCTGATGTCCTGGCCTCTAATATTCAGAATTGCTTACTGCTTCACCCAAAGACAATATGAACTGTGTTTCCACCATCAAATTCTACATTTAAGAAGCTTGGAAAAGTAGACTGTTTGTTTTAAATTGATAACCTTCATATAATGAGAAAACCTTTAACATCCCTGTGCCTCAGTTGGCTTCTGTGAAATGGTGAGGGCACAGTATTCCATTGCCCATGTGAGGGCTGTGCAGGTAAATCAGTATTTTCACAGTGCTCAGATCCTACAGCAGTAAGCTGTATGAATAGGTAACTGAATGAAAAGGAAAACCCAATACAAAAGAGCTGCTCACTAAATGACTGATAACAGCTGACTGTGCTGAGTGAAGTAAGGATATTCAGGGTAAAAAAAATAAGTTAATTCAACAAATTATAACAAATATGCATATGAGAAAATAATTATGATGACAGACCTATACGTATTTTCTAACTTTTAATACAACCTCAATTATTCTACATTGTAACACAGCTATAAATACATAATTCACAAAATACAAATGGCTGACATACTTCAATTTGCAGGAGTTTCTGACACTCTAGGAGCAGAACTTCAAGTCACATTATGTTATGTAAATGTTAACAAATCCACTTACATTAATAAAAGAAATACAGTATCACTATTTTTTTAAATTTTACAGTATCAACCCTTTAGATGGTTGGAATTTCCAATCCTGGGTATCCAAATTTCAAAGAACCCTTATAAAAATCTGGCTTAAAAAAAATCTTCAGAAAGCTTATAAAAGTCATCTTCTCCAAGCATAACTGCTATAAAATTTCAGTTGTTCTAGGACTAGAAGAAGGTAGGTTTCATTCAGCTTGAAATCTCCCAACCTCACCCTTTCTAAATTTACTGTGGGAAGAAAATTAATAATTAGACTTTAAATCAGTGACTAGTCCAGGACTGCCCATTCCTCAATTTTCACTTCAGTTCAGGGTAATTGCAGGAGGAAAATTTCACGTTCATGAGGAAGGAATACAATAGTTAGGGTTCAAAGAGACCTTAAAGACCATCTGCTTCAAACTCCCCTGCCATGGACAGGGACACCATACACAAATGAGGTTGCTCAGGAACACTTCCAGGAACTGGGCATCCACAACTTCTCTGGGCAACATGTTCCAGTGCCTCACCACTCTCAAAGTAAAAAAATTCTTCCTAACATCTAATCTAACCTGCCCCCTTGCAGTTTAAAACCATTGCCCCTTGTCCTGTCACTATCAGCCTGTATAAAAAGTCCCTCTCTCTCCTTTATATACTTCTATAATATGTGTGTCTATGTGTGCATATTTACAAACAGATTACATCAGAAAAGGAAGATTAAAGTGCAATGCTTACCTGGTCCATTAAGGAAGTCTTTAATTTGCACAGTGATAAGAGGAGGTGGAATACCACTTTTAGCATCTACCTCTCCTGCTACTGTCTGCAACCAAATCTTGCAGTAATCCAGAGCTTCTGGTAGAGTCTTGCCAGGATCTACAGATTATAATCATCATAGTCATTAATGTTATTCCAGGAATATGATACATAACAAAATGTTACATACCAAATTGATTAGAATTATTGAAAAAGTTTAAAATGTAATATTGTAAATATTATGCCTAATACAACTGGTATACACAGCATTTGTAGAATAATGCATGCACACATGGGCAAGAGCACAGAGCTCTAATTACACAAAATTTAGAAAACCTGCAAAAATATAAGTAAAACAAATCAGTTATCCTAAGATGACTTTAAATAGCATACAATTTTAACTGTAATTAATGATTAATTAATGACACTTGTGCAATCCTTACAAAAGAATCTGTGCTCAAAGTCAAAGTTTCTAGATCGTATTGCCATTTCCAGGTAGAGAAAATAATAATGGAAAAGTACATTATACAAGTGAAAAGACCAGAATGCTATGAGACCTCAGGAAGAGAGCATGGCTGCAGTTATATCATTCCCTTTGGAGTTCCACTCAATAGCTAATCAGTAGCTATTCTTGCATACTACACTGAACTGTGTTCCTTTGATCAGTCTATAATGTTACAGTAGTACATTAAAATTAAATCTGTCCAAGTGCTATTCTTGTCTTCATTTTCCACATATTACAAGTGGCAAAAGCAATAGTGTAAAAGGCTTTTTATTCTGTAGAGACTCATGATAAGAGACTTCATCGTAAGAGTACTCAATTCTAGCACTATAGGCCTTAATAATCAAACCTCCTTTATTATCAAGACCACTGTGTTAACTTTGGAATATCTGTCTCATCCTTAAAAACGCAAGGAGATTTTCTTGATGCTATTCTCTCCTTTTTTCAGTCAATTAAAAACTGCTATAATTTCTTTGAGTTTACTGAATTAATTCCTTTCAAGAACAGTATTTACATACTCACTGTTAAAGTCAACATATGGTATCGTGGTATCACGGTCATATGTGAGTTGGGTATATAAAGCCAGCTCTGGAATTTGTGTTTCTTGACCTTATCATGTGATTCATATAAAACTTGGCACATATGAACCCTTATGTGATTTCAAAGAACCTACTGAAACCAATTGATCATGACTTTAGATCTATATGGAAAAGATCAAAAGTTAGCACATTCTTCTGTTTTTATTTGATCAATTTTCAGGCAATGACTTTACACCAGTGTTTGTAGTGCATGGCATATACATTACAGCCTTTCCTTCCCTTTATTCCTGCTATGCATTTATAAAGTCAGCTCTCAACAGTTATTTAAGAGCTGTCACTGCATACAACAGATTTGTATATTTTCTACGAGGATTTCTACATTTTTATGGTTCTTAACCCTTTCCTTTAATTACAACAACTAGAACGATGTGGCACGCTCCCTTTTCTAAAGTAAGGGCTTCAGGGAACATCTTCTTGTGTCTGGCCTTTGTCTAATATACTGAAAGTAATAATTAAAATAATAATAATACCAACAACAATAACAAGAATGTCATCCTCTTTACCACCAAAGCAGACACTTTTTCCAAAATACAGATTTGTAGCTGTTCTAAACAAGGCTATTATCTCTGACTTGGATCTATAAAATAGTATCTTGTTTTGTGCTAGTAAATCATCATAAACAACTAATATCCTAAAGTTTTTCAGAATATATATAGTGTAAAAAGCATTGTAAAAATTACTGAATATTGTTCTATGAACACCACTGAAGCAATTCAATTGATGTCTAAGTTACTGTTCCTTCACAACTGTTAATAGAAATATTTAGGTGTACCAATATGGGGCAAAATGTTTCAATACTTCATTATTTTGTCTCATTTCTGAAAGATATCATCACATACTGTATAGGGCAACCTCTATCATCCACGGGCTTTTCAGGAAATCCACTAAATTTAGTGGAACATTTTTTCTGAAGAATACATTTACAGGTAGTCTTATCCTAAGATGTGTTTATGTTATAAAATACCTAATAATTATTTCAAAGTTGTAGCTCCTTAAAGATGAAAATATCTCAGATGAAAAGAACTTACACAGCAGAAAATCCTTGCATGACCTAATACATTAACTAAACAAACACTACCCTCAGGGCACTGGGAACTGCAGCATGTAAGCCCAGTCAAAAAATAAAGGAACCACGGGACTCTCAGGAGTTGTTTTGCTCTGTCATGTCCCTAAGGAGCGTAGAACTGTCACCTCGTCATTACTTGGGGCACTGCTGGACTGGCATAAGTGAATAATGGCAAGAACTCCAGAATTTATGTATTAGGAACAGAAGAAACCTCAGCACACAAAAATTATCTCTAGCCCAAAAAAATGTATTACTTTTACCCCAGCACTGGTCTTACTGAGTTCAAGCATTTTTTTTAAAGTGAAACTGAGCTAATTCTGGAAGCAGGAGCATTGTGTGGACATAATTCGGCATTGGAGGGATTAATCTCAAAGGGCCATGCAAAGAATTAGTTTGAGTGCTTCCAAGCCCATAGCATCTGGTTAATTTGGAATCTGAGTAACAGCCAAATAGGCCAGAAATGGATAAATAAGTAAGTTTTTACATAATGATACGAAAGTTAAATCCAGAGGTTTCAAAACTGACTATGCTGGTGTGTATCAAAAACTTGTGGGGAGTTCCAAATAAAATGTATCTGGGTAAGACAGATACATTGACATCAAAGGTCAAATGACTGAAATATGTGTATCTTGATTAAAATAGCTTCTAGGGCAGAAAACAGCCAATGCATTTTCATAGGATCAAGATCAGGAAAGGAATAGAACAGTACCAGTCAATCAATCCCTATGCCAAGAGCATAGGAAACATTAGAAAAGCAACTGAATGAAAAGGAATTTTATGACAAAAAGTGAGGAACTCATGATGAGAAGAGCTGTTAGAAATAGGACTCTTGTCTCTCAAGGAAATGATGGAAGCGTTCAGAATGTTTAAAAATACACTTGACCGAGCACTGTAAAATATACAATAGGGAACAATTACGCATCAGCAGGGAACTAGTCTGAATAATGTATTATAATAAGTCATTTCCATTTCCATTTTCTATGATTCTCCCAAAAATCAACACTTAAATTTGCAGTTATTTGTATGAAGAAAATACTGGAGAAGACCCTAGAGATGCATATATAAGTAAAAGAAGAGGCTAGAATTACTACACAGCAAGCCAAGAGAGAGAAGAGAAAGGCTTGAGAAGTGAGGAGTGGTGAAGACGGCCAGAAACTCTATCCTCTACGCCATGTGAAAAATTTGTCTGTGGCAGCAAAAGAAAAACGGTAAGACAAGTACTATAGATCGACAAGACTTTAAATTACAAGGCTGTAATTTAAAATCTGCAAGGCTGAGAAGCTGAGGTCTTCAGTAGGTCAACATTCACCTTCCTCCCTTCCCTTCTAAAAAAAAGAAAATAAAAAACCATTCTGGCTATTTTTCAATCCACCCAAACATCAAAGCTACTTCTTGCCCTGCTAAGGTCCAGGCCTAAACTCCAAACTTCAGTTTATGAAGTATCCTCCTAAACTCAATTTGAATTTGCAAGCTTTTGACTGCACGTGCTACAGCAGACAGCGACCCTCAAACTTCTGAAGGGAAAGGGGAGTAAGGAGAAAGGGAAAGGGGGAGAAATTTCACTTCTTGAATACTTTCCTTGACCAAAATGTGCTTTTTTTCTGTTTGCAGCGGGCAGCTAGGCCAGCTCCAGGGCACGGGCAGGGGCTCAGCGAGGCACAGCCACTGGAATGGACAGGGACAGGGACAGTGACAGCAGCCTGGGCTGCTCATCTGGAACCCCACACAGCCCCAGCCAGCTCTGCAACGTGCTTTGGTTTCAGAGGATGAATCACATCTTGGGCTGCAGTCAATCTGAAGAGCCAGTACGATGCTGCAATCATCTCTGCATTTGAAACCCTGAAGTGGAACGTTTGGTCTTGTTTTAAAAACGGTTTCCATTGGAATTTAAAGAACACAAGTGGGAAAACATTTCTGCTAGCGTACTCACAAGTGCTGTGTCAGGAAGTTCAAAAATGAGCACTTACAGTAACCTGAGGAATGCACATTCCCAGGTCAACTTGGCTTTATGGGCGGGGGCGGCACCCCCCGGCAGAGGCTGCAGATGTGCTGGACAATAAATACCCTCGGAGGGGAACAGGTGACACTCGCGCAGAACTCCCTCAGAGCTGTGCTAGGAAACAGCCTTAAATCCTCTCTGTGCCATGTAGGAAGCACGGGCTGACGGGGAGGCAGTGAATCAGACCTCCTGCCAGAGCCAGCCTGCGCCACTCCTCATGCAAAAGCTTGGAAGAGGAAAGCTTGGGCTTTCCATTAGATCAGACGTGACATGTGATCTTAGCTACTGCATCTGCTCTTCATGGACCCCCTGCCATCAAAGGCGTGGGTGTCAAATAAAATAAAATTAAAAAAAAATCAAGAATAATTCTGGATGGCCTCACAATGCCTGTTTTTGCAAATGCGGTGCTGGTGGAAGTTGAAGAAATTCCATGCATAACAGATAGTTACTGAGAAATTTCTTCCCCTTGAAACAACCAAGTGCCACAACCTCCTCTTTGAAAGTAAACAAACAAACAAATAGAAAAAAGGTTTTTCAAGAATGCCCAGAGCACAGTGGTCAGGAAATGAGGCAATTTTGTATCTGGATTACATTACCTGAAACAAAGCAAATAAAGATTTTAAAAAAATATTTATAAAAGCAGCTTATGAGATTACATTAAAAACAATTGCACCCACTATTATTTAAGTGGAAATGGCCAAAGCTCTGTTTGCAAAAACTAACAGTTAGCAGATGCCTCTTTGTTACAAGCTGGATGAGCATTGAATAAAAAAGGGTCATTTTACAGTATCTTTCAGCTTATTTGTACAGAATCTTGCAAGTAAACTCAGGGAGCAATGAGGGGGTTTTTTAAGAGCACTTAGTAAGGATTTCAAACTTACTCCATTAATTTATTGACTTTGATTTGAAGTTCCTATACCTGGCATGAGTAAAATTGCAATCAAGCTGCCCAATTACAAAACACAAATGAAGCAGTTTAGCACAGCTATAATAAAACCAAGCTAACATTTCAATCCTCCTAAGTCTCCCCCTCCTACAAACTGACTTGCCAGTGGACTTGGTTGGAGAGAAGGACTGAGGAAACATCACCATACAGACACTGGTCTGATGGAAGTCTGATGCTACTAACTGCTAATTAATACACTAAGAATACTTAACTTTTGAATAGTCTATTCCCTCCTACTTAATTCTTAAGTTCTTACTTCTTTTATGTTTCAGAAATACAGCTAAAAATAACACAGCTAGTGACAGAGAAGCCAAGTTCTTTGGAGGAAGTGTGGTGTTTCGGCCACTGTGCAATACTCGTGCACAAAAATAAGTGATAGTTTAATGTGCAAGATCCTGAATTTTATGCTCTATTCAAAACTAATAACAGAACCCTTGTCCCAAATAAAATACATATGGCCTCATAACAGTATAAAAAACTTCATTTCTACACAGTGTTCAAAGCAGTAAACCATCATGAAGCAGTAACCTCAATTCTGTCACCAGCCCAGGAGTAGCTATTATTCTCTTTAAAATTCACATTGGTGCAGTTTTAAAAGACAATTTCCCTGTTTTATTCAAAGGTTCATAAAACAGACTGTCATCAAATTACCTGTTGGAAGCATTTCTAAATTCTAGGCAATTTTTTTGACTTAGAGCTAAACAACATATTTCTTAGAAATACAGTAATGGGAGGTGAGGGATGAAAAGCACAACTAAATCCAGACTATTACCAGCTTTTCTTTACCCTAAAGTATTTTTCTGGAGCTAATGTCAACCAAAAAATAAGACCTTCCTGACTTCAAAATAAAATTTTGTATTTGCTTCTGCCTTTCAAAAACATGTGAATTGTTTCAGAACTGTTGATTTTTTTCTTTTAGAAAAGCTGTAAGACATTATAACATAGTATTTCACAAGACCTGAATCTACTGCTGTTGAACTAACAGTAGTCAAGTCTCCAGAAATTCACAGCAAAATAGATACAAAGTAATTTTTCCAANCTGAATGACTTGAAAAGGGGGAGATTTTATTAGCATGTTTTGAATGTAATGTAAATATTTCATATATAAGTTAACTATGTAAGTTTAACCATGTTAGTGTAAGTGATGAGAAACCACCACTACAGGAGTACCAACAAAACTTTATAACAAACTATGTATTTTTTCCTTTTGCCCAGACAAGTCCCAATGTTTAGGCTGCAATCAAAATTTGCAAAGTTATAGGCCTGAACTTCTGAGCTGCTGCTGTTCCTATCTGTCATAGGATGGAATGCACGCCATGTTTTCGTCAGGCCTATGGTTTGGCTGGTTGTTCTTTTGTTTTGTTTTGTTTTGTTCTGAAAGGGGAATATGCTCCCTCAATTCTTATAGTCCTGGTAAAATAGGTCTTTTATGTTCAGCTTGTGTCCTCTTCCTCATTCTACATTAGATAACAGAGAGCTAGTTGCATGCATACATACACACTCGAGAGCAGTCGTGCAGAGAGGCTGACTGGAACTACAGGTTAGCAACAGTCACTGTAAATCAGACATACTTTATACCCTCTTCCCACTCTCCAGTCCTTGATAAACAGACAAATGCAGGAATATAGTGCATATCTATTGTACAGAGGGAAAGAAGCTAACTTAGTTCCTTCAAATAAAGTTCATACTGCTCTTCATATGGATGATGTATATCTTTCACACAAAACTGTCAGCAAATAGTCACAATGCCAAGAAAAGTTGGTGTGATTAATGAAATCGACTGCAGCAGTGCAGAAAATGCCACAGAGAGCTCCTGATTCTGTATAATATGATATGCAATACACAGAGTGTGTGTAATGTGTATTCACACACACACATAAATATAGAACACATATAGCTCATAGCTATTTCCCCTCAAATATGCATGTTAGAAATGAAAAATAAAGATTTCCAAAACTAACATGTTACTACAGTGGTATGATGACATTAATCCTAAATGACCCAATTCCAAGCACAGTAGGTCTTCCTAAACAAGAGGCAACAAAAACTTTATACTACCTATTTTGCTGTGTGAATTAGCGTGTGACTTGAAGTGTGGCTTAATTTTATTAACTTATGATTACATTTAGGATGGTATTTTAGTCACTAGAACTTTGGCACTCACCTCTCAAACTCTTCTGAAAAGCACACTAGCACTTTGGCAGCAAGCACAGGATTCTGTGTGATACACAAGCAAGGTATTTATTACTGCCAACAAAGGCAGCAGGATGAGACCAGAACTTCTGCCTTCACATAATGCCTGAGGCCTGCCTCCACACTGTTTTACATTTGCCTGACATGGAGACATACAGCCAAAGAAAAGGATAAGACCCATATATGGCTAATCTTTGGTCTCTCAATTGAGGAACAACTGGTGACTGCAGAGCTCTCAGGCTGTATGTTCCCACTACCTTTATTATTCAAACTTCTTGCCATACTTCTATGCTTTCTGATCCACTTTCAATTTCTAGGAAGACTTACTACAGCTTGCGTTTTCTAGAATTGCTCCTGTAGACATGAAGATGGTAAAAGACTTCAGGAGTTCATTGTAGGGGCAGAATGGACAGAACTTTGCCCAGCTGATTGGTAACGTGGTGGCAGTTTGTACGAGGACACGCTGGAATGCCTCAGGCATGAGAAATGAAGAAATCCTATTGCATCTTTCCAAAACACTAACTTAATGAAGTTGTGACCTACTTCAACCTTACCTCAAGCTTTGCTTTGTGAGTTCTTTTCACATTAATTGCTACAATGACCACACTTTACACAGAATTTAACAAATACACATGGAAATCTGGAGTAAATCAAATTCATGACAAATATGTATTTCTTTCAAGACAGGACAGGGACAGCAGAGAAAGATGAAAACAGAAAACTGATTAAAAAATATAGCAGAGAACCAATCTCCCTGTTTTAAGTATCTTCTCTCTCACTGTCTAATCTTTCTCACTGTTTAATCCCTCTTAAAATATCCACTACATTTCAGATTTCTGAAAAAAGTTAAGATAGTATTTTCAGTCTTTTGCGTAAGCACAATATTTTAATGCCAATTTTCAAAAGATGTCATCTCATTGAGCAAGAATTTGGTAAAGTTGAACAAAAAAAAGTATACTACTTTTCACAACTACTGTGCAGTGTGAATATCGTTAAGGTAAAATTAGAAATACATACAGCTCGCATTCAGTGAACAATTTGAAACCCCACACTGTCTGTGTGTTAGTCAGGATCTCTGCACACTCATTGATACTTTTTTGGGGTAACACTAATGATGTATCTCGTTAAATTCTTATACCCAGTACTGGCTGCTGGATAAATGAATTGAAATAATTTGATTTCTCTCTTCAGCAGTAAAAGCAGAAAAAGAATATTTCAGAATATTTTCTGCGAACAGTTATTTTGATATTTCTCATCATAAGCTTTGCCTACGAAATGAAACAAAAAGGCAGTTACTAAGAGAAAGGAAATTCTTGCAAAACCCTATTGCTCAGTTGAATGAAAAGTTAAAATACATGACATCACTTGATGCCGTCTGAAAGATCACTTTAATTTTCTTACAGTTTATGTCCAAAACACCTGGTGCTTCTAAAATGTTTATCTTCGCATTTTATCAGTAGGCTAGTATAGGAAAATATTGTGACATTCAGTCATAAAAAATGCTTTTTATGAAATTACCTTGGCTTACAACTCTCACTTCTTAGAAAATTTTGAGAAGTCAGAGTGATGCAACAACCCCTGTCACAAGCTGGTAATAAGAAAGTAATACTAAGGAACAGAAAGAACTGGTTGCTAAAAGGTTAGATCTTAATTAATTTCAAACATTGTACACACTTAACTTGATTCAGTTGTGAGGTTTAATCCTAAAAATACATATATTTAGCAGCTGATATTTAAAGACATCCTAAAAGTCTCTCAGCTGTTTTCCACCAGCCTAGTAACTTTGAGAGAGGCAATTATTTTCAGAGCTATAACCAGGAGGGAATGTTAACTGCTCTTACCTGTACACTTGTAGTCTGAAGCGACTCCTTTGAGGCCAGCGTCAAACACCGATACTTCTACTTTCTGCTTTCTGTGGTGGCAGCTCAGCAGCACAGAGGGCTGTGAGACAGTGAGGTGGAGAAAGGGCTGCAGCTCTATGTCCCCGGCTCCCCTGCGGCCGGGCTGCCGCACGATGGTTATACCCAGGGCCTGCCGGGCGGAGGACCTTGTGGAAGCGTGCAGGCTTTCCAGTGACAAAAGACCCGTTTTTCTCCCAGCAGACAGGGGAACGTTACTGTTTAAAAGATCATCTGCCGTGACAGAGGAGAGGCACGGCTGACTGGGCTTCTTGGTATCATGGCTGCTGCCTGAGCCTGTTTCTGGAAGGTTCAAAGAGCTTTTGCTTATCTTCTCACCATCCTTCTGATCTTGCCCTGATTTTGAACTCGGTAAGGCAGTGCACGAGTAAGTCATCAAGGAGATTCGACTTGCTGTAACAAAAATGTCAAAGGGAATGAAATTGAGGTTCTTCACGATGCAGGACTGGCGAGACGGACGGGCAATGCGGTGCTGGCTGGTACCACTTTGCTGCTCGATCTGAATGATCCTGATCTTAACACTGTCGCTGCCAATTCCACTGTCCTGTGCCCCGCTGTAACGGGAAGAAGTCTCAACCATTCCTCCATCAGCCACATCCATTTTTTTCAGCTCTTGTTTGGAAACCTGCAAAGGAAAGTATTATATTAACCTCTAATGTCCATATCCCAATTATTTCCATTTCAGTCACAGCAAAAAATCACTATATAAACATGATGTCAAAAAAGAGAATGATAAAAAAGTTAACCGCCAAGTTAACTTTCACACAGTAATCACCTGTGAAAACACAACAGGTGTCTGTTCCAATGAAATGATGACTCACAATAGCTGAAGTGCCAAAAGAATATGTGAAAGAAAACAGAAAAAAGCAAACAGTAATGATTTTTAGGCTTAGAAATATTTTTTATTTTAAACTATTTAAACTGTAAAGAACCTGCAAGAAATGTATGGCTTAATACAAAACCATAAACCTGTGAAATAATGTACTGTAAATACAAAGTCTAGGTAGAATGTTTTTCCAGTTTTGAGTACTGATGCTCAAAAAGTCATCTTTGTCACTAAAAGACGTTACTGTGATTAGATGAAATAGAACATAATATTAATCTACTGCATAAACACAAAAAGATTAAATGGAAATTATAAGACAAAATGCATAAATATTATGTAGTAGAACAATATTTTTCTTAAGAGTGATGGAAATAAAGCTGCCTTATAAAAACCACCAAAGTTAAAGGAAACATCACTATCTAAATGCTGGGACTGTGATGGGCTATGAGTTTGTAGCTTACTGAGGCTACATATGGCAGTCTGTGAGTTTCATATGGTTTCACAAGTCACTGCATACAGAACTATTTCAAAAAGAAAACATACACCACTGACAAAGAAAACCAAAGTGTTATCACACAAAATGCATGAGCGAAACAAAAGGTTGCAATGCTGCATCCAGAGACGGCATAGTCTTGGATCAAAAGACAGAGACATCCCAAGACAAAGTTATCAAAAATCACTTTCAACACTGCTCATGAAACAAGCAGAAATCCTATCAAGAGCTTGAGGACCAGGTGGGGAGCATATACCAAAATATTTGGCAAAAAAAATCTGCAGAAATTCAATTACAATCATCATCATAACGATGTACAACCAATCCCCCAGATTCACATGGAGTTCAGAGTCATGCATTTACCCCCATACAGCTTCCACAGCATAACTAACACACCCATCTGTGCAGCCCAGAAGTGTTTCTGCTCTGCCCTGTACAGGAGCTATCATAAGAAATGTCCAACTCAGTAGGATTCATGACCCAGCAAGTCCAGTACGCTGGTTTCGACAGCACCAGGAGGAGACTCTGCTGAGAGGGATCATGAACCCTGGCCAACTCCTGCAATCTGTTCCCTTCTTACTCCCCAGGCAGCCACAGCTGTTGCACATAGGATGCCAGTGGTACGTGTCTGTGTGGTCATTTCAGTATCCATTTCTGGCCTTCTTGTCCATGAATTCATCCACTTCCTTTTTGAATACACTGACAACAGGGTCTGTTTTCCACAACCTTCTGGGACAGCAAGTTCCAATTTTTAATTTACATTGCTTTAAACCATCTCCTCCTAGTGACATTGCATTTCCCTGCTCTTTAGTAGGGCATTAATTGAACAGGTCCACATTCAGCTTTATTAGTGTTGCTATGACTTTGTAAACCTTGATTACAATTCCCCCCAGCCTTTTCCTCTCCAGACAGGGAAATCCCAGTCTTTTTAGTCTCTCCTCCCAAAGAAGTTGCTCCAGCACCTTTAATCTTTTTAGCTTCCCTTCTCTACTTCTGTAACTCCACTATGCACTTCTTGAGTACTCTACAAAGCATTCAAGAAGTGGAATCACTATAGTTTTATACAGCAATGAAATGACACCTTCTGTCTTGTTCTCAGTCTCCATCCTGATGTTCAGTATTTTGTTGGGTTTTTTTGGCTGACACTGCACACTGACTCAATGATTTAATTCCTTTGTTTCAGGATCTACTTCAGTAGTTTCTTCTTATTTTTTCCACCCTAGCAAATCTTTGAAAAGGGAGATGTAAACTAGAGCAAACTGTACCTTAACTTCCTCTTCAAAACAGAATCATTAATTACAAATACTTAGACAATTTATCAGCAACTTATCTATAGGAATGAAAGGCAGTGAATTACTGAATTTCTTCAAATTTCTCTGGTCTTTATGCAGCAATATTAATAGATTCTACATGTACTGCAGAAATGTGGTTATGGGAGAGTTAAAGAAAAGCAGTTAAGGTTCCTTAATGTTTGCTTTATAGAACAAAGGGAGCAGTCCCCTCTCCTTTTCTTTAAAGGCATGAACATACTAGAAAAAGTATTACAGAGGAAATCCTAAAACAGAACCATTAACTAGCCGGGATTTTCTTTGAAAAGGTTTTTGCCAGCTCTGGTTACAATCTTTTCAGATTCACTCATGTACATATTTTTCAAATAACCAATAAAATTCTTTGTGGCTGATTTCTATGGCAGACTCATATCACTGACTTGTAAATGTGATACCACTTTTAATGCAGCCTCTGTAAAAATAACTAGAGACCATTTTAATGAATCACTATGTTGTGAGCCAAGAAATCCTCATTCCTCCTGATATCCTAGCAAAGTTAGGCTATTTACACCTCAGCCTCTCTGCCTTGTAAACTATAAAGTGCCTCACCCACATCCTGCACTGACGGCACTTTCAGAATTGGTACAGATGGTTTTATTGGTTATGTATTGAGGGCAAGCAGAAGGCAGAAAGGATGGAGCCGTGAAACAGTCTTGCCTATCATTTCATGGAAATGCTGCCTGAAATGAAGTTGAGGGCACATGCTGCTAAACCCAGTAATTTTTAATTGATTCAGTTGAGTCTGATGAAAAAATGTTTTTAGAAAGTATGATTCTGTAGTGAACGACACTCTTACGGTTCTACATGGTATTCTCTTGTTCTCTGCTATGCAGCTGAAATCTCTGCAGCTACCTAACATTTAGATTATGCATGACTTAGCTAGAGGAAATGAAAATACAGTGTCATGCACTAGATGATAACATTCCAGGGAGAAAAGCATTGCATGTGTATGACCAAGTGAAGGAAGAAAGCACAGTACTTCTGCTTTCTGAATGGATCCTCTCTTCTCACACCTAAAGAGATTTGAATTTAAGCCTAGGTTTTTTCTTCTGCCTCTTTTTTTAATTATTTATTAAATGTGCTGTTTATGTAAAGCACCTCAAGGAAAGTAAGCAAGTAGCTCTGCCTCCATCCCCAGTCAGACTATGGTTTCTCTGCGCAGACTGCTCCGAGGGTGCTAATTGGTCCCAACTGCTGAGTTTCCTGCTCTGTGGACATTGAACTACAGAAACTTTACTGAGACCCCAAATCAATTCACGCAGGTCACTGAACAGCACTCAAATGGCAATTTCTGCCAGTCCCAAGCAGTATGGAATATGAACCAGTGCCCAAAAGGTGAAAGACACCATATCCTATTACGGTTTTCCATGCCACCCGGCTCCACAGTGAAACTTGGACTTACATATGGTCTTACCACATATATTATAAAGGTTGAAAAAAGCGAGTAATGATTTGCAAGACAGCTTTATATAACACAACTGGGTACAAAATAAAGGTGCAGAAGTATCACTGGAACTTCTTGCATCAAACTCAGTAAGCATCGAGCCTTCCAGCCACATTTCACAGCTATACTGAAAGTATGCCCAGTAATAAACTTGGGAAGCATTTAGGTATTCCTCTAAGGTAATACGGAGATGAGAGGGAATGACTATCAGTATAACAACTCTAAAAATACTCTTTGCTATATTATGCAATAAATGGGCCAATACTTTAAAGATGTCAAGAACAGCAATATCCTTTTGCTGTTAGCAAATGTAATGGTAACAATTTATCATTGGGCTGTATTTTATCAATTCTCTTACTCTTTACATAACCCATTTAAAATGAACAATAAAAGTTTTCTTTAATTAGCTACTGGTGTGCATAAACATGATCATGATTAAACCATAAAAACCAACCGTACATTACTTTGGTCCCCTGTCCCATGTGTTTTCAATTATTTTAGTTGAAAATGTACTTTGAGTCCCTTTTAAAAGTTCGACCCTTCTGCTTTCAGAGAATTAAATGCATATTACTATAGTGGAGAAGATAATGTTTCAGACCTCCAGGCATATATTAAACACACTGGCAGCACATTAGACAAAATGCTTTACTTATTAGATACTTCCTATTCTAAACAGTGTCATCAAAGGCTAAAAACAAAATCCATATAAAAGCTGCACAATGCTTCCACACAGAACCTGTGCCAAAATCCCTGTACTTTCCAACTAATGAGGAAAGGATGTGTACTCTTAACATATGAATGTAAGATTTTCCAAGCATTCACTTTAGGAAACAGGACTATTGATTCCACATGGCTTATGTTAAATGAAACTGTATTGGTAAAATAACCTTTAAGATATTTGGCATGATAAGTATAATTAAACAGTATTCAAAGGAATAAAACAAAAGGGAATTTAGTTCCACAATGGCTAATTAAAATAAAATGAAAAAACACAGCATGTCATCTATCAAGATAAATTGTTATTGTTTAAGAACTATTTAAATACTGTTAAAATATACTTTTAGATAAAATCTGAAAGGACTGGAAAAATATTTGTGGCTTAAAAATGGATAGTTTGGTGAAGAAAAAAGTATAGGACGCTGAAATTTTATGCTGAGATAATAGCTTTAAAGATTTGAGCATAACCAGATGGTACTTAAATCAGAGGAATTCTACAGTCTCACTGTCAGAAGGAGTTGCAATATGCAAAGGTTTCAATAGCTAGAAAAAACACGTCAAGATGATAGTTTACTTCTTAGATCACTTCAGCGCATATTCTTGTCCTTTCACAGTTATATATCCTATCAATACTATGCACCATAGCAAAGGTGTTGAAAGCTACACTAGTAGCTGGGGAACTGTGGTTAATTCTCCCTTTTCATGTGCTGAGATAGGTAACTTGGCTAGCTTAACCCCTGGAGTTCAATAGGGCATATGACACATATATCTACTGAGAGAAAGGGCATGGAAATGGTATGTCCTGTAGAACACACACAGTACGTCATAAAATCAAGGACAAATGAATAGATTTTCTTTACAAAATTGGCCAGCAGTCCCACCCGAGGTCGCTGCAATCTCAACTAGGTAAGCCTGATTTGTTTTCCATTTCTGATCAAAGTATTTAGATGGTAGAGACATGCCTTCAAAGTTTTCACTTCATAAAGAGGGGGAATAAAATCATCAAGGTAAACACACAACCTAATAATTTAGACCAATAATTAACACATTTTCCAAATCAAAGAGAGGTATTTTACAACAATTGGCAGCATTTCTACATTGTATTTTTTAATCTCTCAAGAATTTTCAACAATAACAAATGCGAGCATGTCCAAATTTCACTATAAACATTTCTATCGGTTTTACGTTCTTTTTCTGATACTTGGCAGCATAGTTCTTTAATTAATAGAATAACTGTAAGCAACATAATCTTTGGAAGCGCAACCGCTCTAGATGAAAAGCATCTACATCTGCATAACTTTTCCAGCTTCTCATATTAATTATGGTTATATAATGACACTACTGAAGTAAAATTTCCGACCATTTCTTAACTCTGATCAAAACCCCTTAGGCAATCATGAGATCATGCTCCACATTACATAAGTTACGGAAAGACTCACGAGTGTGAAACCACAAAGTCAAAGTGCCAATCACATCTGCTCCATCACTGTTGCATGTGACCTAGTTTTATTTCCTTCACTAAAAAGTACTAATATTTACATGGAAATAAAAACGTTGCCTCCTGCACATACTGACTTACAGAAAAGGAATATGCTCCATTTTTGTTTTCCATTGTGCTTAAACTGGAATTACAAAGAAAACACAGTAACTTCTTCCTGGCTTTGTTCTAAGTACTTCATCTACTCCACTGAACAGCTTCCAACAATTTAGAAATTCAGTTGATCTATCATTGTTATTAAAAGAAACTTTTCTTTTTGTTTGCCACATCACCCTACTGAACACTTCAGCTAAAACAATTTTTTTACCTTTTTCATATGAGTTATACCATTGAATTTAATTCAGATCATTATAAAATTACTTTGTAAACTGACATATTAATGTCACATGGAAAATATAATGAAATACACACACAAACCCACTTGACTGCTAAATTATGTCTTCCAATCTAGTAGAGCTTCAAATTAAAACTTCAGACCTACAATTAAATCTAGACAGACTTGCTTCTACTTGTATTAATCCAGCTGTAGAAAGAGTTCTGTATAACATGAATCCCAAGCTGTCCTCCAAAAAGGGAACTATTAAATCAAGCCAAAATGAGGCAACAAGAATAGCAGAAATGTCTAAAGTAGTTTATTTCATATAAAAGTCAATTTTTTCCCCACTAAGGAGTTATCTTTTTAAGCAGAAAATGTTACAAAACAAATGATGCCACTTTGAACTATAATAGTGTATATGTGCTCCCAGACCTACAGAAATACTTCTGATGGGAATTAAATCGTAGTTTTCATCATACTGCAGGAATTATGTGAGAGATGTGATGGCAAGAAGCAATACAAACTCAAACTGCACCGTTTTCTAGCTCTTTAAAAGTAAAGTAAGAGGCTCCATTCTGTTCAACACCGATGCGAATATTCATAAATCAAAGCTGTGCTTAATGTTCCAATTGTAACATGGGTATGTGCAAGTGCTAAATCTTTTCCAATGCCAATGAAATTATTTTTTTTCATCTTAATACAAACAATGTGTTTATTTTGCTACCCTATGAAAGGCCAGTAAGAATCATGTGTCCAATTTTTTTTCCTTTCCAAATAAAGGCTTTCAATTTAAAAAGACCTGGCTGAAATCTGACAGAGCAATTTTCTTCCACAGTATTTTTAGTAAAAGCATTAGCTGTTTTTAGTGTAGTTTTTCAAATTTAAATTTAGAATCTTAAGTTGGTATCTTTGCTTTTATACAAAAAACACTGTATTAAAATGAACATGTATATTTACTGCAGACATGGTGAGGTTTGCTTATCTTTTCACATTCTTTTCTGTTGGTTTTTTTTTTGTTTGTTTGGTTTTTTGTTTTTTTTTTTCTTTTCCCCTTTTTAAAGCCAAGAAAGAGCATTTTTCTGCTTTCATATTTCCTTTGGACACTTTCAAAAACAGTAGTTGAAACTTCACCTTGATTCTGCCCAACAATCATATGGCACATATAGGACAACCAGGGGATCAGGCCCAGCCAGCACAGGTTTAGGGAAGGCAGGTGCCCCTCACCACAAGAAAGATATTGAGGGGCTGAAGCATTTCCAGAGAAGGGCAATAGAGCTGGTGAAGAGGCTGGAGCACAAGTCACCCCAGGAATGGCTGAGGGAGTTGGGGTTATTTTGCCTGGAGAAGAGAAGGCTCAGGGGAGACCTTATTGCTCTCTACAGCTCTGTGAAAGGAGGTTGTGGCCAGGTGTGGGTTGGTCTCTTCTCCCAGGTAACAAGAAGACCCAGCCTCCAGCTGTGCCAGAGGAGGTTCAGGTTGGACATCAGGAAGAATTTATCCACCAAAATGGTGGAGTCACCATTCCTGCAAGTGTTCAAGAAACAACTGGATATGGTACTTAATGCTATGGTTTAGTAGGCGTGCTGGTGTTTGGTCACAGGTTGGACTCGATCTTGGAGGCCTTGTACAACCTTACTGATTTTATAACGTTATCTAACATTTCAGTAGAAGACTGTAATTTTACCAGTCTCAGTTTTGGGTCACATTTCCACACAATTTAAATAAATTAATAATATTAAATATGGAAATATCAGATGATTCACTATTATGATTTCTGAAAATGAGAAATTTAACAATGCTATTTACTCCCATTGGAGTAAACTGGAATAGTCTCCCATTGACTAATATTCAGTGTTCTGTAAAATAAATTAAAATTATGCAGAAGAAAAAGCCAAATATCCTGGCAATGCTCCAAAGTGAGATTCAACAAAGCCTCAGATGACAAATTTAGGCATAATTTTCTAAGAGAGGATAAATGAGTGAATGAACAATAAAAAGTCATTATTGTAATGTGGTAAAGTAACTTGGTACTTGACTTTCAGAACACAGACTCTACCTGCAGCCTCTTAAATGAGTAAGTGCACAGTTAAAGCATCTTAAAGGCAATTAAAATAACTAAATCCATAGCAGATTAGAAGGTTTCATATACAGATTCTGGCCAACTAAACAAACTTCCATCTACATTATTTCCAGTAATGTAAGTCAGACTGAGTCAGACTACATGCCACAAACAGAAAAATCCACATTGCAAGAGTCTCTAGTGAGGAACATCCAACTGCTGGCAAATGATTTCTCCCTGAAATATGTGCTGGGATCTTGAGAGCCTCAGGTTTTAAAGCTTCCAGCTATCTGGAAAAAAAACTTCTCAGTGCCTCAATGCCTGTTTCTTTTTAGGTTACTAGATCTTACCTGTATCAAGCCAAATAAACTTGTACCTAGCCTTATCTTTGAATGTTTCAATTTGTTGATAGTATTTTACAGACCTCTTGAGAAAGTAAAGCACATGAAATGGCATGTGGACTAAAAATTATAAAACTAAGAATTCTAGAATATGCTTTTTGGGGTAACAAGGTCATCACAAAATATTCCCATTTTTGGCAAGTTGTTTGTCTCAGCGTTGCTGTGCAATTCCATGCCAGACTGAATTTGTGTCTTCTCATTTGTGCTTTGTATGACAGTAAAACAGCCAGTTCAGGGTCTTGAAGCATCAAAAAAAAAAAAAAAAAAAAA